>NW_020870472.1:409697-422197 GCF_003789085.1 Penaeus vannamei | reverse complement strand
AGTTATGAAATACGTAAGTCAGAGTATAGCACACGAGTAGAAAATAGAACACTTAGATGTTTTGTGAGAGTCATTAGTAGTTTGTTAAAGTAAGAGCGAGAGTAAAAAGAAAAAATGGCGTGGGAGCTGTACTAATTAAGCAAAAGGTAAGACGAGTGGGTAGGTGAGAGGCTAAGGGAAGGATGGGGTGTGGGGGTGGGGGGTAAACGAGGTATAGGTGAGGTTGGGGTGGGGATCAGGTATGTAGGCGGGGTGGGTAATGAAAATAATCACCGATCTGACGGCGCAAAATAAAAACATTCACACTAATAAAAATAAACTTACTTTAACTGCAACATTCATCAACTACTATGTGAAATCATAAAAATGGTACTTTAATTAGTACTTAAAATGAATGAAACGGTGACAGGTCTATTGCAGAACACACTAAGGTTTGCAGAGCAATGCATGATGCAAGGATGTTTGGGTCAGCTTCTCTTGGACAACTGACAGCCTAAAGACAACCCTCGTGCTTGTAAATGATTTATACTTAAATTCCCCGAGGAAAAGTGATGACGGACCCAACCATTGAAGGGATATATCATGGACGAACTCAAATGCAGAATGCAAATTGGGCATCCCATCTCGTTGGGAAATACCAGCGAAAATCTCACATATAGTCGTATAAGAAAGGGCGCAACTCGGCGCTAGATCCCTCGAGCGATAATTGTACAGCTCGGCACACACAGGGGAACTTAATGTAAACAACGCTAATAATGGTGAAATGAGGTTCGTGATTAAGACTGATGAATGAGGAAAATGTTTTAAAATCAGGTCGGCATACTAACGATTATCATATGAAAGGGAAGAAATGGAAAATCGTTAGGATGACCGAGGTAGTTTAAAGTTACACACTTTAATTTGATGAATTATGTTATTATTACAGCTCTCAGTTATATTCATGCAAACCTGAAATAATTTACAGTAAATCATTTGATAATGAAAAAGAACAATGACTATCGCAATGCTAATTCACTTTATCAAAATTATGTTATGCAAAATAAACTGAAATGCGGGAAAATATTGAAGCTAATCTAAAAAAATTAAAAAGTGAGGTATCGTCATTGTTTGATAGGACTGATTGATTTGACCTGGACAACTATGTTATCAAGTGGCTCACAAAAAAAAAACGAATATAACGTTTGTATTTATAAGAATAACTGAAGTCGATATTCATATAAAAATACGAATAGACAAGACAGATGCTGTTTGTATAGATATATGTATAGGAAAAGAAAAAATGTTAAGCGTTCGAAGCTTAACTTCAAGATAATATCGGATAATAAACCTATGAATCACAAGGACAGAAATGTCAGGAAGACAGGGCATCAGCTACCAAATTTAATGCATTCTTTTAAAAGATATACTATTTTAAGTAAATGATTGAATGCTATTGGCCTGAACAGAAATATTGAAAATAGGTACGAGAGGCAGGGGAAATAACAGGGCTTGGAGGAAGGGATGGTAGGGGACGGGAAGCGTGGGGGAAGAGGCGTTTGTTGGCACATAATTCAACTAGATTATTTAAATATTCAAAAATTTCCCACAAATGCATAATCAAACCGATCCGAAAAAAATGAACATCGACATGACATCGGTAAACGTAATGAGAGATAATGAGAATAAGAAAAAATGCCAAAAATATGGTAACACTATATAATCCTAGCCATGACATACAAAGTCCATAGAAACATAAATTAATTTAAAGAAAAATGCACTATAGTTCACCCACATATTAAAAGGTCGAGAGAGATAGACAACAAATCTATACTTTAATTCTAGCATGATCGAGTTGGAAAACAAAACAAAACAAAAACATGCCAAAGAGATAACTCGCAAATGAAAAAATAGGGATTGATTCCCTTAAGAATATAACAATCTACCATGACGAAAAAACAAACCTTGGTAGATAAAAGAACAAAAGAAAGAAAATGCACTTTGCATGGACACTTGTTTAGACATATGAAAGAAAATCACTGCACTTGTGAAAAAAAAAATGTACAGCATGCACACACGGGAGAAGAAAATGAAAAGAAAGGAAGTGCCCACGGCGTACTTACAATATTCGGAGAGGAGGTGGTCGAGCGGGTGCATCTTGTAGGAGGTTTGGAGTTGTCACAGCTGGATAGAACGACATCCCGCCATCTGCCACCAGTCAGGGTTTTGTTTCCCCCGACTGGTGGTTATGGAGACACAAGTTCTGCATTAGCTGTTTATTCTGAAGAGGTGGTAGCATAGCATGGCGTGGCTATGTCTCGTGCTGATACAAGTCCCAGGCGAGGGGAGCCCAGAAGGCGTGCCAAGCGGGTGTGCGAGTGGGGAGAGACTCCCAGAGGGCGCCGTCCGGGTGAGCGCGTGACACAGGGTCAAGTGTTGAAGCATTGAAGAACAGGGTCGGGAGTCCCTAACGATGGGGGACGTGGCTAGCTAACCCTGGTGCCTCAGACTCCCTCTTTCTTTTTCTCTCTATATATATACCTTTCTACGTCTCTGCCTCCGGCCGGGCCACCCCAGAGAAAAGGCCCGGGCGAAGCATGACTTCGCAAATCTAACTGAACTGAACTGAATCTCTGCCTCCAGCCTCCAGGCTAGGACAGTGGTAACGTGTCGGCCTCTCATCCGAGGGGTCGGCGGTTCGCGCCCCGCCCAGGCGCGAGAAGTTGCAATTGTCGCTCGGAGGTTACTGCTGTGGCTGGGCACCACGGTGGGTAAGGACTAAGCTCTGTCGCGTCAGTACTTGCTGACACACGGTGATCGAGTCGACATTAGTCGGCACTGGCCGGGCTCACCCATAGCCCGGGCGAGGCTCAGCTTCGCATATGACTTATCCTTATTATCTCTGCCTCCCCCTTCTCTTTCTTTCTCCCCCTTTCTCTTTCTCTTTGCGACTATCTCTCTTTCTCTCTTTATTTCTATCTCTCTATTTTTTTCTTCTCTGTCTTTCTCTCTCTCTCCTACTCACTCACTAACCCACTCTCCTCCACTCATTATCAGTCCCTTCCCTTACCCTCTCCTTCTCCACTCCACTGCACTAGCCGTCACCAGTAAATTCAAACTACACAACATAGGCCTTTTTTACCTTTTATACTCTCACTATCTCTCCCTACCCCCTTTTTCTTTATTCACTATATATCCCACCCCCTTTCTCTTTCTCTCTCTGTCTTTCACTCACTCTCTCAATCACTCTCCCCCCTCCCTCTCTCTCTCTCGCTCTTTCTCTCTTCTTCTCTCTTTGCGACTCTCTCCTTCCCTCCCTCACTCTATCTTTCTCTCTACCCCTCTCTCTGTCTCTGAAACCCCCTTCTTTCTTCTCTCTCTTATCTCTTCCCCCTCTTTTTTCCTTTCACTCTCTCTCTCTCTCTCTCTCTCTCTCTCTCTCTCTCTATATATATATATATATATATATATATATATATATATATATATATGTATATATATATATATATATATTGTGACTTCACTTACTTCCCTCACTCATTCTATCTTTCTCTCTCCTCCTCTCTCTATTTCTCTCCTTTAATTTTCCTTCTCTCTCTTTACCTCTTGCTCCTCTCTTTCTCTCTCCTCAACCCTCCATTGCTGCCCCCCCCCCCACCTTTCCTTTCGCTCTCTATCTCTCCCTCTTCTTTCTCTCCCTTTCTCTCTTTCACTTTCTTCCTCCCTCCCTCTCTCTGCCTTTCACTCCCTACCCTCAATCCCACTCTCTTATTCGCTAACTCTCATTCTCTGACTCTCTGACTAGCCCTCTCCTCTCATTATCTTTCTCTTTTTCTCTCTCTTGATTCCCTTTTCCCTCTCTGTCTACCTGTTTTTAAGTGTGTGTTTTGATTGATTTTTCTTTCTCGTTCACTTGCGGTATTGACAGTGACGCTCAAGAGGTGTGAAAGAGACAGGGGCCCTCCTCCATTCTTTGGCCATAAAGGAACGGCTTTTTTATTTTATTACTGAACGCTTTAAATGCTACGAACCTCAGTTGTAATAATGCAGTTGTTGTTACTGTGGCATAGACCTCATCAAAATATCCACGCATGATTTTGAAAAACACTTTTTACAGTGCATCAGTCATCCAGATCAAATATCTGTATATCAAGTTCATTATTATTATTTTTTTTTTTTTATAATAACGTATCGGTGGGGCTGCATCGACGATATTCATGTGTTTCAGGGCACAGCATGGTCAAGCACAGAAGCATGCTGGGTTTATTGGTATCGCTCTGTCTTCGAAGAATCGATGTATCGGAATCGTTTTAGCCAAATTTCTTGTATCGATGCATTGGTGTCGCCTTAGACAGTTCTGTGTATCTATGCCCATCACTGAATATAATGCAGCATGATTTTTACTTATTGAAACACTTTGGTTTCGGCGAAAAGAAAAATCTCATTTCATTAGGTGTTTAGCTGCTACTAGATGGTGTAGCTCCGAGAATATCCTTGTTAATTGTGTTGTTTAAATAAGGGAGATATGCCGCCATACCTCCATAGGTGTTGCCATTTCGATAAACAATTCTAAAAAGGCACATTTGATAGATATTCCACCTCCATAGGTGTTACCATTTCGATAAACAATTCTAAAAAGGCACATTTGAAAAATATTCCACTACAAAGCCAACGACTACTAATACTGCGTGATTTGCAATCACTTATTTGGAGAGAAGGCAATATGAAATGGCTTGCTTCGTTTCTAAAATAGATATCATTATACTTATTGGTTATTTCTTACAAACAACCTAGGGTTTTCGCCCCATTCATGGAAATACTAGTTACTCTATGTTTACATCGTACTGGTTGCCAGAAGTATGAAAGTGGGTTCCAGCATGTGTACTCAAATATAATTCCGCAACTGTACTACACACAGAGGTAGGGTACGACCAATTTCAAATCAAATAAAATTTGCCGATGTTAGACGGTTCCGACGGTTAGTGAATTAAGTCAAACCGAAATCCTTTAATCATTATTTATACGGCTACTTTTAAACATTAATGCCTCGTACTTGATACACATACAGGTCTCTTCGTAAGTTACAACATATGACCGGGGAGTGTCGATGGAAGCCATATTTCATTTGTAAAAGTACACAAAACTTACGTTTTTTTTTTTTTTTTTTTTTTTTGAGATTTCACATAATACTTCGTCATAAAATCACTGATATTACTTTTTTCTGATATCGATATAAAACTGTTCTGTGGATATTTACGAACTCATACCAATCATCACTGTCATTATCAAATGCCATATTCAATATTGCAACAAACAAAAGTCCATACAGGTGTACCAGTCGCATATTAGCTGCGTACCTCCGCTACGTGTTGGCGGTTCTCGCGTGCGCCGCTCAAGAAATAACTCGAACTAGGCTCTAATAGTTGCTTAGTAGTTTCCACATTCTTGTACCTATTCAATAGCCTAGCTAACTCCATATGACCCACTTTTATTTCCCATGTTGCCCCCCACGCCCGCGGGACGGTCCCATAGAGGTGGTATGGCTAGCATTTTATGCTTATTTACTTATTGGCCAGCCATGATGCGTGCGCGTGTGTGAGAAAGAGAGAGAGCAGGAGAAGGAGAAACGAAGTGAGAGGGGGGTGGGGGAGGAGAAACGCAGTGAGAGGGAGAAAGCGAGAGAGAGAGAGAGTGGGGGAAGGAGAAAGAGAGTGATAGAAAAAGAGAGAAATCGGGGGAAGGAGAAAGCGAGAGAGAGAGAGAGTGGGGAAAGGAGAAAGAGAGTGATAGAGAGAGAGAAATCGGGGGAAGGAGAGAGTGAGAGGAGTGGAGGAAAGAGAGTGAAAGGGGGGAGATAGAGATACGCACATGTGCACACGCACACACGCAACCCCCCCCCCTCACACACACACGCCACACACACACGTGCGCTCGTGCACGAATACTTATGATCACAGGCAAACGCACGTATTTCTACATATTACTGTTATATTTCACAGCATTACTATCTACCCTCAGGTCGAAAGAATGCCCATCTTCTGTGCGCCGGCATTGGCGGTCAGATCGGATGGCACCTGGCCTACCACTACCTGAATTCGTGTCCAAAATGGTTCTGATTCACTCTCCTCATCCTTATGTAATCCGCCAGCAAGTCAGGTCTTCATGGGCGAGCTATCTCAGAATCTGGTATGGAAGTGGATCTGTCTACTTCTTATTACTCTTTTGGAAGCATTGCAATTATTATAATTATTTTCTCTACCATTGTTACTTCCTACAGTTATCAACCTTATCATTTTCATTATAATTACTACTACATTTACGTTTATTCTCAGTGGTGATATGACTAGTAGTCATATCACTATTGAGAATAATCTAGTACCCATTACTGATATTACTTTTTTGTCCTTTTCAACTTCATAATCCTTCTTTACATGTATGGCTTTTTCTGCATCGTAATCTAGTTAGTTATGATGAGAATGAGAATGACTACGACAACAATAATAGTAACGATATTCATGATGATAATGATAATAACGCTAATCAGAATAAAGATGATGATAACGATGATGATGAATATGTGATGATCGATGATGATGGGATTAATGATAATGGTATAAGGATAATAACAATATAATGATGATATGAAAAAAACAGGCTTCGTAGAGTACCGGTCCAATAATCTTCGCGAGTGAGATCATAAAACTGTATAGACAAAACGAAAAAAAAAAAAAATCCAATCCTACCATTACTTTACTGGAGGGCTGCGCGTCGATGATTGCTAATCAGAGAACTCTCTCTACGCAAACCTTCTCCCGTTTCACATACATGTCTCACGCGGTTTACCGTTGACCTCGAATCCTCTCCTTCTCATCTGATAAGCCAACCCGCCACNACGTCTCCTACGAGTTAGAAGATACGCATGGTTTGTTACTAGTTGTAAAGGCACATTGTTGATTTCGGCGACCTAGTCAGCCTGAAGCAAAATTCATGGGATGACAGGCTTCACGCCGTAGGAAAAGTTGGCGCCAACATGGAAGAATGCCAAGGAAGGGCCCGAGAAACATTTTCTCACGCTATTTCGCACATATCTACTATGCGAAGCTGTAGAATTTCAGAGTAGAATTGCCTACATGCAGCCGAGAGCAAGGTTTTGATTAGCCTAAAGAGTTGTTGAACAAGAATATAGGATTAAATAGATATTTTTTTACTTTCAGTAAAATAAGGGTGTTATTTCTAATTTTATAATGAACGTTCATTCTGTTCTGTGACTATATTTGTTTTATGCCTTAGTATTATTTGTAAGCAATATCGTTCTCTCTAACAGTTGCAATATTGTGTGTACTATTTTGGTAAATGTTATTTATTCCATTCTCCTTTTGCTTCTTTATTTTTTGTATCCATGGTATTTATACTCATGCTTATTGTATCCACATGTTTTCAAATGTAAATAATTCCCATTTTCATGATCCACTTATTACAAGTGTGATTAACCTTGTAATCATTAAACATGGAAATGAAATAAATAAGTATTTGAGACTAGAATGTATATTTTATAAAACAAAACAGTTATGAATATAAAGAGAAACTTAAACTAACTAATACATTTCGACGGAAAAAATATGGCCGGGTCTAAATTAAACTATCTGTGAAATGTTCTTCACCTTCCTAAGGACTAGACTCTTTAGAGCTTGACTAAGAGTTATATTCATTTTTGAAATCTGAGTGCGGTGAGCTTCCTGTCATTGTTGCACTGATCTTGGTTGGAAGAAGCCATCCTCAACAATACCGTACCCTCGCCTTTGCAAGGAATGCAACCCAAGGAATGCGAGTTCTTCTGATGCCTTGTTCCATTGGAAAATATAGAGCTTCTGGACCCCTTCAGGCCACAGAATCAGACCGTTACACAGGTAATCCGAGATACCGGTTCCCTTTACACTGTTAATAGATGTTCTCTGTCCGCCCTGAGGAGTAGGTGATGCCTGAGGAAACTTTGAAGTGGTCGATGGTGGTGATCCAGGAGGATTGGTGCTGACTGATTAAGTATAAGGGGCTGACCTGCTGAGACAAAGGGAACCCAGACATTGGTTTGGAATCTTACGGAGAAGAAGAATATGGGTCAATACTGATGGAGGGGAATAAAGTGTTGTCAGCAGGTTCAAGGTGATACCACCTTTGGGTTAGGTAATAGCTTCCTTACCAAGCTGTCCAATGCAGATATATCGTGTGGGGGAATATACTAGGTTTGAAGAAAAAGGAGTAAAATAAGACATTAAATAGTGAGAATATGTGAAGAGCGCAAGGAATTTTTTATCATCTTCTTTAAATGTACGAGTTCACAGCCCACCACTCACTAGCACTACTACGACACAGCACACATCACACCACATTCACATACTATACACCACACAGCACACAGCACACACAGCACTACACACACACACACACACACACACACACACACACACACACACACAACATTCACACATTTGATCACACATATATAATATATATAGGAGGTATGATATATAGTATTAGGCGTGATTATTATATAGGGGGGGGTGTAGGTCATAGAGATTGTTATATTTATTTATGTGATTTAATATAAATGTATGTATATGTTAGTATAGTATATATATACTATATGAGTATGTTATAGTAGATATATATGTAGTATAGCACATAGTATTTATAATATATAAGTAATATTAATTTTGAGCCAGAATAGGTTACGCTTATCTAATCGGCGGCCTTTCTCAACCTTGCTCGCCTTGTGGCCGGGAAATCACGGAAGTCGTGTTGATTCGCCGCTGAGCCTAGATAATCGCGAGCCGCCATCACAGATTTGTTAGAGTAAGAGACAGTCAATGATCTACGAACTTTGCAATTGGCTTGGAATGTAAAAAGAGGATTTTCGATGGTCAACCATTGCCATAGGCTTAATTAGCCGTGACGTCTATTCGAGCATATAACATTTAGAGTGTCAGAGAGTTCATTTGTTGCAGGTTTAAATTAAGTTATAGTAAATATATAATTAATAACTAATTGCCTTAAAATGAAAGGTTAAATATTCCGTGTTTTTTTATTGCGATCTTTGTGAGAGCTCGCTCACCTCTCCTCCGCTATTTCCAGCACTCGTACTTACAAACTACACACTACACTCGATCTCATTCACCCGTAGAACAAAGAAGACACAAAACTCTCATGACAGAGTTGTAGATCGGTCATATGTTGTAGGCGATAATGAGGTATCGCCTTTTGGCACAGCGATTTGTGTCGGTCGTGATGAGTTACAACATAACCATACATTACAATTACCTCGACGGCGCCATCAACAGCGGAACAAATAGACTGTAAATATAACAATCTGTCAATTAAATTGCGAATTTGTTGTAGTTTTGTCCGCACTATGTTTTGCCAAGTCTCATGAATTGCGTGACAAATGATGCATTCGCATTTACCACATTTTTTTGCTTTGCTCCTTTGAGAAGAGGACAGAATTACACTGCAAGTAAATCTGTGGCGGATTGCCCAGTGCGGTTTCCCTTATCTACCTTCTCAATAATCTATTTAAATAGACGATTTTCGTAGCTTCAAGCAGGTCTTTGGCGGGAACCGGCTACGGTACGTAACCCATATCACACACTTTTTTCTTAAAAAATTAACAAAGAGAGGAAAAAATCGAAACTAAATAGAAATAAACGGAAACTAAACCGCCAAATAACGGAACACTAAAACTTGCACACACGTAAAACAACCAGCTAGTTTAGAAAGACTTAAATCCTCGCTCTTGTTGCTTCTTTTCTCTTCAATCTGTTCGTACCGTGTTATTGATCTGTTCGAGGTAATACATTTAAGAAATGAGAGAACCGGTGGGATGAGTCCGATCCACGGGCACCGCAAGAAGCGAGGCCCAGCTGCAGTGCCATGTCACCTTGAGGACCAGGAGTCGTAGGATGTCTACTGCGCAACCCACATAGATCTGTCGTGAAATCACGTCACCAGAGAGAAGAAAGAAGCACGGGGCGCTAGGTGCTTCGCACGCGCATTACTATGGTGAAGAGTCGCTGCCCTGCCTGACGACCGCAGTAGAGCTAGACCCGAGTTGCACAATGCGGTGGTCAATCGCAGAGGCTCAGGTCAGCGCAGTGCTATTATGGGTAGAGAGGACCTGTGTCCTCAGATGCCGAGAAAAAGACGCCCCTTGCCCTGACGCCCGTAGCACCCAGACGAGCTTACAAGGACGTCAGTACAGTAGCTCGAAGCAAGGACCTGGACGAGATCTGCGAGGTCGTGTGGACAAATACAGTTCACGCTAGAGTAAGACCTGTGAGCGAGACTTGAGGAAGTCTGGACGATTCGAAGGAGGAGGGACAGATGAGGACCTTGCGAGGACAGTGTGGAACGGATGGATTCACCGAGGGACCAAGAAGAAAAAGCCGACAGGTAGGACAACCACGAGGAATGACCCAAAGGACGAAGAAACGGGAAAGGACAATGAAGACCGAGCAGGATCGGGTCTGATGAGATGGAGCACCCTTTGAGGCGGAGGCAATGAGCAGGGACCGGTAGAGCATAGATAGCATGACTGCTTATGCCCGGCAAGAAATGGTAACCTCATGCTAGCCGTCAACAAGAGCCAATGGACGGTTTGCAACTGTGTTCGCCATGGCTGCTGTACTGCATGGACCCGCTCGTTGCGTTCGATTCCTGAATGACTACTGCAACGCGGACAGCACTGATATCCTCCGTGTACAGGGCACGGTCCGCCGGATAGCCATTGCTTCCTAGGTACCCCCCCCCAGCCGAGGGGGCTGTTCTTCTGCCGCCATGCATAGTGCCTAAAGTACAGAGGATCCGGCCGTATGTAGACCCAGCGACTCGGCTAAGACAGTATCCGGCGCTGAGGTTGAGCAATGAAAGGCTTCAGACTGGCGGGAGACTCACGGACTTTTATCGTCGCGAGCAGGGAGTCCCGGCCCTACGTCGCAGAGCCTATGACCTGGGGCTCGCGATATCGTAGTTAAATATGTTGTATAGGCCTGGTAAGGTTGAATCTCTTTAATTAATTAGGTACGCATCAGGACCGTTCTTAATAGTGTCAGCTTCTGTCCAGGTCTAGTAAATGAATTATGTATGGCCACGGTTCAATACCGCGTACGAACGTGTTGCGAATATATAGCTTAACTCACTATCATAGATAACTATACTACGTTAGCACGGTATATAGCTAGAGAGAGTGTAGATCACCAAGTGTCCTTAGTATGACCTTATAGTATATTATAGTATATATAGATATGGGCTATTGTATTATTGTCCCTGTACTAATAATATAGTATATATAATAGCAGTACATATATTAATGATATATAATAATTTATAATTATTATATATTATATATATATATATAGTGATAATATATATATATATATATAGTTAATTACACTATATATATATATAGTCAATCACATAGTATTATTATATATATCAATATTAGTTATAGTATATAGCTATAATCAATATACAGTAGTATAATATATATACTATGATGTGTATGTCCGTTGAATGTGAGTGGTGAGTGTGCTGTTGTGTGTGTGTTATTTGTGTGTGTGTTTGAAATTAGTGGTTTGTGTAGTGTGTATAAAATGCATAGTATATTATAATAGTATATATAATTTATATATGATCATATTAATATTTATAATACCTATAATATATTATAATATTATATACTATATTAGTATATATATATATGTATGATTATTATAATATATATAAGACATATATAGTATAAGTGTCCTGTAGTGAATTGCGTGAGTCCCAAAGAAAAAATAAGCATGTAACTCTCTCAGGAAAGGCAACAAAAGCAAGTAATAATATTAAGAGGAGGTTGTTATGCCAACTAAGTCCCTGTTCCTTCACGAAAATACCAGACTAAAAGCTATAGTCTTTGCCGTGTATATGTTCTAAGACTGATTTTTAGATAAAAGCTTTTTATAATAACAATTACGTTGTATATGGTAAACATTACTGTTTTGCAAATTATTAATTATAGTAAGCATTTTAGAAATGATCTAGACTCATCTTCAAGGAAAATAGTAATCCTTTTAGTTTCAGTAACTGCCCGAGCACATACTTTTAACTGGGTCGATGCAGTTTGTCCAATTGGGGCAAAGTGTTTAAGTCGGGCAATGGGCACGCTGTGCCTGATGTACGGGATAGAAGAGTTTCGGGGAAGTTAATATCGCTCCCGAAGTGACCGTTTTGCGATTCCTACACATCAGGAGAAAAGCGTGTTGGATAGACTGAGGAAAAAGCGGAAGAGGAATGGTTTTCAACCGAGTGGGATCAACGCGTGAGAAGCAGTGGCGACAAATTGTATGCTGTCAATGTGACCTCATACGGAGTATAAACGCGGCTTTTGATGCACGCCTAATCCACTCGTTCGCCTTTATGCTTATGTTAATCATGTGTTTGGTGTGCGTGTGGTATGTCCATTTATATAATCGCGAAGTACAGTAAGAGAG
>NW_020870472.1:402197-404697 GCF_003789085.1 Penaeus vannamei | reverse complement strand
CTAAGCATTCTGCAGTGGAATATCTGTAGCTATAATAGTAAGAACTCCAGTCGATAGTGCGAGCAAGGAGCATTGACGTCGTCATGCTCCAGGAGACATTGACTATGGGATCTGTGCGCTTCTTAGGCTATCATGTCTTCGCCACCCCAAACCTGGATGGTGCTAGAGGCCTGGTGAACCTGGTAAAAGAAGCAATCCCGTGCTCCTTAATAGCCAATTCGTCGCACTGTGGAGATGGTGTTGAATCTCTTGCTGTTTAGATACATCTGCCTGGGGGGTCCTCTAAAAATATATAATGAATATAGTAAACCACTGTACATATCCATGCTGAATCCCCGCAAAAGGCCGAACATGGCAGGCATTCACATAGCAGAAGTGCATGAGATGTTCCCTGAGATCGCTCTTCTCAACACCCAAGAACCAACGCATGTGAAGGGAGGGGTCCTAGACCTCACCTTTGCCACTGCAACAATGGTGGAGAGAATTCGGTGGTGTGTCGATGATACGGTTACAAATGATCACTATGGCATAGTCACCACCCTCATGGATGCAGGTCCAGCCCAAAGACCACATCACATTCCTAAATGGAAAACAGACAAGGCCAACTGGTTAGCCTTCCAGAAAGGCTTGGCCTGCTGTCTGAGAGACAATGAACCCAACAATAATGAAAATGTGGATGTGCTAGAGGCAAGGCTAATCCAGGCAATAAGTCATGCAGCATCACAAACCATCCCCAAAACTCGTCCATGGTCCAGAACTCACAAAGACGCCTGGTACTATAATGACGAGATCAAAGAGGTCAACCACAGTGTCAATATGTGCAGAAAAAACATTCCGACGGCAAAGAACTCCCGGCATTCTTGCCCTGCTGAGGGAAGTTGTTGCAGATGCCAAGGAAACTGCCAATATAGTAAGGCAGGAAAAGTGGTTGGAATGGTGCCAGACTTTTGGACATCAGACCAGCCTTACAGTTGTGGAAACGGGGCAGGCAAGCGACAAGCTGCCAAACCCCGAAATGCACTCATCATGATCCACAATCAGAGGCTAACAGACTGGTGCTTGAGTTCTCAGCTAGAACCAGCAACAACAACCTGCCTCCATTGCTGAGGGATAAACAACAAAACAAATCCAGGTAGGTTTGCTCTCATCAGAGGCAAGGCACTTGAACCCGATGACACGGGTGCCTTGTTTTCTCTTGGGGAACTAAGAAAGGCATACAAAGCCAGCACTAGATCAGCACCGGGATCTGATGGGATCTCCCACCCCATCATTTCGCATTCAGGTCTGGCAGGAGAGCTTGCATTCTTGCAGCTCATCAACAAATCCTGGCAAATCGCCACGGTGCCCCAGAGCTGGAAACAAGCCACAATAGTTTCCATCCCCAAACCAAAGGAACCTGGCAAGTACCGTCCCATCTCTCTTCTGCCTGGGAAAACCAGCTGAGATGGTACTCAACAGGCTCTGATGGAAGACGGGACCCCCTCATGAACACCTGCATGGGTTCACAAGGGGTAAGAGCACAGCACACAGTATTTCCACACTCTTAAGCACAATATGTACCTAACCTGCTGTGGTTGTCTTCCTAGACCTGGAGAAGGCTTTTGAATAGGCAAGCCCCCTTGCCATTCAGGAGACCCTAATCTACAAAGGAGTCAGAGGCAAACTTTTGGCCTGGATAGCTGACTATTTTAAAAATAGGTCAGCAAATGTCAGATTTCAAGGCCACCTCTCACAGCACATGCCATTTGAGATTGGAACACCTCAAGGTGGGGTTCTCAGTCCAGCCCTTTTCAACATCATGTCCAACATACTCGACATTCACCTGCCAGAGGGATACAAGATCATCTCTTATGCTGATGACCTGGCAATCACTACCTAACTAGAGCTCAGTGTTGTCTGAACCTGGTGTCTGAAGAGTGTTGTAGGACGGGTTTTAAAATATCAGCAGCAAAATCAAAAGCTATGGTTCTGAAAACTAATGTCAGAAACAAAAAACTCACTGTTCAGGGTATGGATCTGGAATGGGTAAAGGACTACCTATACCTTGGTGTATGGGTAGGAGGCACACTCACTTTCAAAAAGGAGATCCAATACCCGCTTGACCGAACCAAGGAAAGACTGTCAGTCATGACAGGGAGACACATAGGTGCAGGACACAAAGTACTAAGATCTTTCTTTGTACATGCTGTCCGTCCTATTATTGACTATGCATCTGTCGCCCTCATTGCTTCCAGCACAACATTAAAAGAAAAACTGGAAACAATACAAAATGAAGCTGCCAGGATCATTCTGGGTGCGCCCAGATGGACAGAGGTCATCACCCTCCTCATGGAAGCTGATTTACCGTCCATGGACACCCAAATCAATCTAATGGCAGCACAGTTTCTCTCCAAGGTCTTGCAGGCACACAGAAACTCATACTTAAGGTAAAGAGTTCTCAGATGCCTACAACAAGATTATCAGTTGTTTACAGACAACTCTTGGCTCACACACACAACCA
>NW_020870472.1:384697-387197 GCF_003789085.1 Penaeus vannamei | reverse complement strand
TGCCTGGCGGCTTGCCGTGTATATATGTGTGTGTGTGTGTGTGTGTGTGTGTGTGTGTGTGTGTGTGTGTGTGTGTGTGTGTGTGTGTGTGTGTGTGTGTGTGTGTGTGTGGGTGGATGGATGTATTTATGTATATATATATATATATATATATATATATATATATATATATATATATATATATATATATATGCATATATATATATATATATATATATATATATATATATATTATATATATATATATATGCATATGTATGTATATATATGTATATATATATATATATATATATTATATATATATATATATATATATATATATATATGCATATGTATGTATATATATGCATATGTATATATATATATATATATATATATATATATATATATATATATATATATATATATATATATATATATATATATATATATATATATATATATATATATATATATATATATATACATAAATAAAAAAATAATATATATATATGTATATACACACATACACACACACACACACACACACACACACACACACACACATATATATATATATATATATATATATATATATATATATATTATATATATGTGTTGTGTGTGTGTGTGTGTGTGTGTGTGTGTGTGTGTGTGTGTGTATAATGACCGTAAACACATTGGAAAGATTTCAGTGTATTTGAGGCAACGGGACAGAACACAGAATTTTGAGATAAAAACTCAAAAAAGTTATTTCATGAATTACCCTTAGTGTGTATGACTGTTTGCAACTGTTTCAGATTCTTTTTTGTAGTTTTACATATTCCAGACTCTAGTATTAAATGTTTTGAGTCCAATTTCACTTTTTATTTACCATGTCTGGAAAGTTGGACCTGAATTCCTAATATTCTACTCATATTTCTTACATGTGGAACAAAATTTTCATTCTTTTCTTCAGCTTCATTTGAATACAATGGCAAAATACCAGATTATTCTACTATCACCACTTTATTTCCGGCCACTTCTGAAATTAAGAGTTTAATTAGCTTTTGCGGAATATGATGTCCAAATTATTTTACATACGCTCTTATGTGGGGAACACCGCGGGTGGCCAAGCTTCCATATAGATGTGGTATTGTTATTTAAAAATACTGTAGGGGGGTCATCAGAAGCGATGAAGGTCAATCATGGCCTGTCGCCGGCCGGCGAGCAGCTGCTCGACGAAGGCCTCAGCCTTGGTCACGGCTCCGAAATCCTCTCGAACAACAGGGGCCCATTGACGCTGGGTCTTACAATGCAGACCCCGAAGTCCTGCTTGATCCGGCGGCCCTGCAGCAGTCGGGGCCGAGCACGAGGACGTTCATGTCACACTGTATCCAGAGAGGCACGTGAACATGGTCGGGGAGCAGCTCGTGGTTGGCCATGAGCTGAAGCTCGGGCGTTCTCCTTGAAGCTCGTTACCAAGATCTGAGCGCTGGGCTTGTTACGCTTAGGGAGCTGGATCTTCACACTGTGCCTCTTGGCGATCTAACTGATCCATAATCCACCCTTGCCTATGGCTTTCCCGATCCGGCCGTGCTCAGCGTACATGGGGAACGTCCCCCTCAGCTCCTCTTATGGCAATGGATTTGCATCCGCCATTGACTGGTTTCAATCATCTCTTTAAGGAGCTTTTGTGTGTGAGTGTGTGTGCCCACAGGTATGGCTCGGTGCTAGAGATCGACAGGGAGAGCCGGGGTGGCTCCCCCGACGTCTAAGGCCTGGGTAGGCCTAGTTGCTACTTGCTGTACGTGTCTTGCTCTGCTGGAGGATCGTGTGTGCTGAACTCGGCCCGGGCGCCGGAGCTGCCCGTTCTAATCCAATCAAGTCTCGGCATTAATCATCGAGAGGCGGCTGATGGTAAGGTGCATGAGGATGCGGCTGATGGACCTGGATCCAACCTGAGGAAGTATGCCATGCTGCAGGTTGCAGGGATTGGCTATACTCTCACCGACGGCAACATGGAGCTCGATGAAAGCAACAGGCTTCTGGGCCTTCTATCCTTGTTCAGCTCGATAGCAAAGATGCCTGAAAGAAGGTGCTGAAGAAGGCAAAGAGAGTAAAGGAAGATGGAACGACGTTCGAGCGCATTTTCATAAAGAGGGATGTTCACCCGAGTGTCCACAACGAGTGGAAGAGGCTACAAGAGCAGAGGCTGCAGAGAAAAACAGACCAGAAAATGTAGGATGCGTGGTTAGGCTCGATACGAAGGAGAGAGAATTATACCGGGATGATGCCGTCATTGACAGCTGGAGTGCTTCATATTTTTAGCTGAACCACAAATGTACACATTACAGATTATATCATGGAACATGAACGGGGCAAAAATCAGAAAAGATCAGTGTATTTGATTTACTGTGCCAGTTTGATATTATATGACTAAATGAAGTAAAAACGACCATACGTGAGTCCATCCTAGGCTGTGTTTCATACAGGAGCAGTGTGGGCAGTGGCGGTCATCGCGGCGATACGGTTCGACGAT
>NW_020870472.1:369697-372197 GCF_003789085.1 Penaeus vannamei | reverse complement strand
AAGCATGCAGGCACATACAAACTGTGCAAATAAATACACAAACAGTTATACAGATGAACAAGTATATGAATACATTTCTTGATTATACAATAAAAACATACGGCCCAATCAGAAACATACATTAAGTAATACCAGAATAATACATACATAATACAGACAGATACATACATACATACTCGGAGACAGTCAATAATACACAGACAGACACAGACAGACATAAATAAATACATACATACATACATACATACATACATACATACACACACACACACACACAAAGACAGACAGGCTTATAGACAAATAAACAGAGACAGACACACAAACACAGACAAACAGACAGACAGACTGACAGACAGACACACACACACACATACATTCACACAAACAGGCAGACAGACTCACACAAACAGAAACACACACACGAGAGACACACACACGTATGCACGCGTGTGCACACACACACACACACACACACACACACACACCACACACACACACACACACAACACACACACACACACACACACAACACACACACACACACAACACACACACACACACACACACACACACACACACACAGGCAGACACTCACACACACAACACTCACACACAGGCAGGACACTCACACACACAGGCAGACACTCACACACAGGCAGACACTCACACACAGGCAGACACGCACACACTGGCAGACACTCACACACAGGCAGACACACACACAGGCAGACACGCACACACTGGCAGACACGCACACACTGGCAGCACGCACACACTGGCAGTCACGCACACACTGGCAGTCACGCACACACTGGCAGACACGCACCACACTGGCAGACACGCACACACTGGCAGACACGCACACACTGGCAGACACACACACACTGGCAGACACGCACACACTGGCAGACACGCACACACTGGCAGACACGCACACACTGGCAGACACGCACACACTGGTAGACACACACATGGCAGACACACACACTGGCAGGACAAGCACACACTGGCAGATACACACACAAACAGGCCAGTACACACACAAACAGGCAGATACACACACAAACAGGCAGACACACACACAGACAGGTAGACACAACACACAGACAGGTAGACACACACACAGACAGGTAGACACACACACAGACAGGCAGACACACACACACACAGGCAGACACACAGACACAGACACAGACACACACAGACACAGACACACACAGACACACACACACACACACACACACACACACACACACACACACACACACACACACACACACACACACACCACACACACCACACACACACAGGAGGTTCAATGCTCCTTCTATATGCAATTTTCCTGAACAATCTATCTCTTCCCTTTATCCTCAATGCACTCCCCTGTAATATAGAGGGACATGACAATGCAATGTCCCTCTTTATCCCTTTGATAAACATCATTACAAATTGGATTTCCACAAACTTTGTAATATGAGATTTTTTATGTAACAATTAAATGAAACACTTCATTATCAGACAGACTGGTTGAAAAAGAAAAGCACTCATGAATTTTTCCCAGTCACAGATTCATCCTATGAGGAAATATAACTGCTTATGACGACCTCCTTGAATAATTAATCTCATTGCCGTCTGAAGCAGGTGTCAAGACATCACTAGTATCTTATCACCTCCACTCCCTATCAACCCTCTTTTTTAACTCTTCCCTTTAGCTGCCATGTAAATAATCAAATCCATAAGTATAAAAAATATATATATATATTTAGAATAAAGCATAAGTTAAAAAAAAAAAAAAAAAAAGACTAAATAAAAACAAAAATGTGTAAATATATATATATATATATATATATAATATATATATATAATATATATATATATATATATTATTTTTTTTTTTTTTTTTTTTTTTTTTTTTTTTTTACTTCTGCCCCTTTATTAGGATTTACGCTTCCTCCTTGTTAAGTCCTTTTCACTGAATGGGGGAAGAGGGGGAGGGGGAATCAAAGCCTAGCTACTCAAAAAAAAAAAAAAAAAAGTTAAGTAAAGCAAAGTACAAATGACTACTCCACAACAAATCATGTATGTCATTATAGCGCTAGATCAACCCTTAATTTCTCATGACAATGAGTATTAGCAATCAGGTTCAAGCAAAAAGGAATTCACTCCAGTCCCCTCAAGAGAAACACAATTACACCTCCCACTTCATGTTGTATACCTGGGAAAAAATAACACTAGTCATCTACTCCTCACGTCTAACTCGGTGAAGTACAACCTTACAGCCAAATCTGATCCACTGCTATAGGTTTATTACATATACATTTTACAACATAATCAGCTCTCGTAACCTGCCTTACTGGATATTTCTCCTTTTTTTCTCTCTTTTTTTCTGGAGAGGGAGAAGCGTCCAGAAGAGAACCACATGAATGAGAAAATCTAAAGTAATGGCCAGAACAAACACATAAAAGATGATTATTGAGTATGAAAAATAATCCATTCAAAG
>NW_020870472.1:327197-332197 GCF_003789085.1 Penaeus vannamei | reverse complement strand
AATGTTACTATAGTTGAAGAATTAGGGCAGGGCGTAGGGAGTTATGGAACTAAGCCTGTGCTATAAGTGCCATACTGAATCTGACCTGGGCTGCCGTTTGAGAAGAATTAAGTTACTGGAGAGAGTGTTATACTGGAAAACGTAATTAAAAAGATTTTAAGGGGTTCGTACTGTCAGCAGTCTATAACGCTGTTGTACAGGATGGTCTGAGATGGCGTATATCTATACCTTATTCTTAAGTCGTAATTAATGTTATATATGATATAGACAATGCATATGTATAAGTAATGGGCATTGTTATGTTGGTATATGATCCACATATACATCTATATATATATCTTTTTGTTATGTTTCTACTATATCCATAATTCATATCTATGCTTAATCATAATAACTGCCTGTTTATCTACGCTATTTGTCTGTCATCTGTGTATCTGCACACGCATCGGGTCTAGCTGTACTGAATCTCCTGTCTATTTAATATACTACTGATCTAGTGTATATTAAAATAACAAATGCAGAACTGTCAGTGTGAGACTTGCGTTGTGTTTCTCGTGTGTTTAGGCCGAGCAGTCACATCAAGTCATGATTTTATGACGACTACATATACGCTGGATAACGGACGATAGCTTGCCATGGGTCCTGGAGGGACATTCGAAGTTAAAGGACTGGATTTCGCTTTTATAAAATGATTATAAACTTTTTTTTGCTCATGTTTTGTTTCTACTGTTTTTAATGTCTGTTGCCTGTTTGCACTGTTATTGTTCATTTTTTTGTGTGTGTGTCTGTCTGTCATTCTGTCCGTCTGTTTTATGTATTTTGTTCTTTCACTCTCGTACGTCATACACTCTCTTTTTCTTCCTTCTTCTCATCTACTCTCTCTCTCTCCTCTCTGCTCTCATCTCCTCTCTCTCATACTCTCTCTATCTCTTCACTCTCTCTCTCTCTCTCTCTCTCGGTCTCGTCTCCTCCCTACTCTCTCTCTCATCTCCTCTAGTATTCCCGTATACCGAATAGATGGTCGTATTATACTTTACGAAGACTAGTCGTAAGTACCTAAGTAGATATACCTCTCTTACGTCATCGTCTCTCTCTAACAATGATCCTCGTCTTCTCGATCTCTCTCTCCTCTCTCTCTCATAATATATAATACCACGTCTTATTCATTATAGATGTATTATAGTAATATATCATACTCTTAACATTCCGTGTACCATTTTATCAACATATCTACTACTCTCTCATATATTCTCTTCTACTCTCTCTCTCTACGCTCTCACACTCTAGCTATAAGTTTAATATGACCTACTATTCTGTCTCCTCTCGTCTCACATCCTCATATGCCCTAGCGTGGTCACCACAGAATACTCTCTCATAGCATTTTCGCCGCTCCCATTATTCTCACCTTTATATTGTGTCAGTGTCATGCACCTGTCTAATACTCTGAGTATTTTCTACCGTACCTTTAACGCCATCTCACTGAAACATCTGCTTTTAACGAAGGTCTAAATTATGACCCGCTTGGCTTGAAGTTTGAGCGTGTGGTAGTTAGTTCGCGTTGCCTTTTTATTATAGTTCATCGATTTCAAGCTGCTCTCTTTTCTACTATCATATCAATATATATTATATAAAGTATTATATCATAATATAATACTTATAACAGTATTTATTATTTCATCTACACTATATTGGAGATACATAATTATGATAATATCATTTATAAGATGTAAGAAGATGAATAATAAAACGACAAGTTTGATAATAGGAGGATATTGTATATGCCTAGGTGGGTCCTTGTCACTAGCGCGTTAAACGTAGTGCCATACTAATAAAAAGGAATGGCTAGAGCGTGTAAGGCTAGTATATAGTATCAGAGGGATATATACGTATATAGTCTGTCGTACGTAATATACCGGTAACTTACAATAAACTCATCTATTACAGTACTAGGTATAGTATTCGATACTCGTCAACGTAGCTGGGTATAGACATCGCTACCTGATAGCTCTATCCTTACGTACCGCTCGTCTATACTCTCAATACAGATGACTTACTCTATCTGTATACATACACTATCCACTGTACATGTATACTATTATAACTCTTACGATACGCACTAAAGTAATAGGTAAAAGTGATAGTACTCTATAGACAGATATGTAGCAGAGCATATACATCTACTTACAGAAGTACTCGATACATAGTATATTAATAGCGTGGCTATACCGAAGGATCACTATCTCCAACGGCAGTCTTTCCTGTCCCGGTAATGTATAGGGGAGAGAGTAAGGTGGGTTATGACGAGGGGGGCTTTTAATGGGGTTAGAGGTGAAGATGGGGTAGGTGCAGCGATAGATTGAAAGAGTAGGTGGTCTCATCTCTCACTCTAGATCTTTGGTATGTCTTGTCCTTTCTTATCGGGACTGCTTCCATTATCTTCACTCCATTTCTCACCGTCGACGGCATTAGACTAAATCGGACTACCCGTGGTTCATTTCCCTCTCTCACTTATCATCGCTGCCTTGCTCCAGGATCAGATCGTTTTGTCTGTTCTGGTCTCTGTACTGCGTGTCTCCTGAGTCTCCCTGGTCAAGGCCGATCTGTGCTCTCATATGAATCTCATCTGCAATCATCTCTCTGTGATTATCTCTCTCTACTCTCTCAGATCTCTCTCTCTCTCTCCTCTCTCTCTCTCTCTCTCTCATCTCTCTCTCTCTGCTCTCTCTAGAGATCTCCATCTCTCGTCTCTCCGCGCATCCACACACACACACCGACACAATAAACGCCACCAGCTTGCATTTATATGTATATGTATAAGTATATGTATTTATTTATGATCATGTGCGTATTGTTTTTTATTTTCATTATCTGTTTATCATTAAAGGTAAAAGCGGTCGAAGTGATCGTCCTTATGTCAAAATGAACAAAGAAAAAAACATTATAGTATTCATAATTACAAGGCAAAATGGCAGAGAAACGGAATGTAATTAAGGATGATAAGATGTTGTCAAACAAGTAATAATAGGAAATGGAAGTAAGAACCTGGAATTAATGAGGATAAGTCCGCAAAGAATTTCATTAAGAAGCAACCAAAGAAGGCGAGAGAGACGAAATAAGAGAAGAGGAAAGTTGTGAAATAAGAACAGCGATAAAATGTGACTATCGGATAAGGTGTAGGCATAGAAGCAGATTGGTGTTGCATTCGTGTCAGTGAGGTGAGAAAAGCGGCCGCTATGCGCACTAATCTCAGAGGAGTCGTGCATATTATGCGACCACGCAAGTAGCAGAGAGGAGCGTATGCAACGACGGCGCGTCGCAGTCACACCACGCGCCAAACTCACACACGAGCACGCACGATCGCTTATATGATGGTATCATGAAGGCTACACATGACGAACGGTAATGCAGCACCCACAGCAACGGACACCGGCAACATAATATAAAAAATCGCACAGAGGAGGACGGATACGTATTAGAGCACAGCACATGGTCACACACATGACTATAAACTGATGTATGTGTGATTTATTTAGATATATCATTAGGTTTGTGTGTGTAAGATGTGTTTTTGAAAGGGAAAACACAGTCCGTCTAGATGAGATGAAAAGTTCGAAAGGTTGAAGGATGAATGGCGAAGGAAGGATCTTTAGGAGTTCGGAGGAGCGTTTTTCGTATTTTACTGAGCCATGGATTTTTCTTATTTAACTGAAAAAGTAATGATGGATATGATATTATAGGATGGCGCGTAAAGTTAAACCCAACACACAGACATAACATCAAAGCTTGACATATATCAGAGATATGTGCATTTTTGATTGCATGGTTATATTGTATAATATGTCTTATCTTAGTATGTATATCTCTGCTAATATGAGTGAGTTCCTGGTGTTTGAGCATATCACACACACGCTCAATTGAATAGGGAATCATGTACGACTATTTTTGTTTTTTTTTTTTTTTTTTTTTTTTTTTTTTTTTTTTTAGTATGACGAAATTACAGTCGTTACAAGCCTCAGAATATTATTTAAACAAAAAACTCTAGTCATAATTAGATCAGTGACTGCCAATCAACTTAAAGGCAAATGAAGGCTAGTAATCTAATCATAATAACGTCTTGAATCAAATAATCTCTCTAGTTACTTTGCTTTCACTGACTCTGACTTGCTTTATTTCACTTGCGAAACCTGTCTTCTTCACAAAGCATTTAAAAATCAAAGCTCCCAATTACCCTAATGGATCCTGTTCTTTTAATTCTGCATTGTTGTCATTATTTTCTTTTTTTTTTTTTATTCTCCCTATACATTCTATCCATTGTCCATAGAGGAAAAGGTGAGTCTATATCTGTCGCCTAACCATGCTATCTGCAGGCAACACATATTACAGACACCGGGGCGGCCCGAATGAGGTCCAGACACGGACACAACACAGGTCACAGTGTTCACACACCATACACAACCACACACACACGACACAACACATACACACACACACAGACACACACTCAACAACCGAACAGCACACACACGGAGGAGGTAGAGGACTAACACACGAGCCATAGCAAACGACTTATCTATTCTTATCTATCTCTTACATGCACAAATGACAGACAACACACACATATACGATACATATAATATAATGAAACATATATGAGGTATTAATAAAGAATATATAATATATATATGAATATATATACTATAATAATATAGTATATATATATATATCATATATATATAAATATATGTATATTATATTATATATATACTTCATATATTATCATGATATATTATATAATATATGATAATAATATATATAGATATATTATATAAAATATATATATATTAGTATATATATATATATAAAATGTATATATAAACAAAAAGAAACCGTAAAAAAAATGTAAGAATGAGAGAAAAGAAAACAATTCGAGGAAATAATTAAACGTGGATAAAAAGGGAAGGAGAGAAATAGGGAGATTAAACAAGAATAAGGAGCGGGAA
>NW_020870472.1:318972-327100 GCF_003789085.1 Penaeus vannamei | reverse complement strand
TTACTAATATATTATATATACTAATAAAAGATATAAATCTATACAATATGGTCGTACGTAACATGACACGTTCTAATATATATAGATATATTAATTTAGATATATATACTTAATATAATTATAATTATATCACACACACTACACACACTACACAAACAACTACACACCACCCTACACACACATCTACACACACACACTACCTACGACACACTACTAATTATATTAGATATATCCGTATAATGTTATTACTTGAGTATATAATTATAATGTGAATTAACATGACCTATTCTATATTGATTATTACATAACATATATAGCCTATTATAATAAATACATATTCCTATATATATATATATATATATATATATAATATATATATACAAAACTAAAGTACATATATACAATCAGTAGCGATGACTACCTATTATGAACTATATAAGTATTTTTTACTATTCACTCTTAAGTATAGGATCTCTGTATAATATATATATATATTGTGATAACTAATATGTAATATAATATAAATATATCCCCTATGTATATATACTTATATATAAAAGCTATATCAACTATTATAACTATAAAATATAATCTATAATAGAATAATATCTATTATATATTATATATTTATAATTATATCTAAGCGTTAGCTACCTCTACTTACTGCATATTTCATATATTATACCTATAACCCTATATATGATACAGAGAGAGAGAGTAGAGCGGACATGTCTAGATAGATAGAGTATATGAGAGTGAGTATATCTGTATATTATCAATGACTCCTAATATATATACTATTATGGATATGCCGTTTTGAGTTATATTATATACCTCTCATGTATATGACAAAATATTCGATGTATCTACCTCATATAATATTTATCCCATATATAAGAGATTTCATTAGTGAATAAACCCTTATGTAAATCATACTATAGTGAGAGATTGAGAAGAGAGAGTAGCTGGACAGAGAGATGGTATGACTAGAGATAGATAGATAGATAGATAGGATAGATAGATAGATAGATAGATAGATTTAGCATTAGATAGATAGATAGATAGATAGAGAGAAGAGAGAGAGAGAGAGAGAGAGAGCGACAGTAATAGAGAGAGAGAGGCGGACAGGTAGATAGAGAGAGAGAGTCCGGACCATAGTCAGCAGAAGACCGAAGCCAAGTCCGAAATAAAGCGGTAAAAAAAGAAGTGTCGGATCTCGCGAAGCCCCGGAGGACAACGGCGCTGAGATGTGTACACACGCGACGTGAATGGTGAGCGCGCGGCCCCTCGCCTCAGCCACAATAAAACTCTCTCCTCCTCCCCTTTCCCCCCATTCATTCCCCTTTCCCACCGTTCCCCATCTCCCTACCTCTTCCTTCTTCTCTTCTCCTCTCCCTATCTTCGTTCTCCTCTCCCCATCTTCTTTACTCTTTCTCCGTTTCCCCTCCTCGTCGCTACCACCCTCTACCTTACCTCCTCCTCTCCTTTTCCCCCAATCCCCACCTCCCTTCCTCTTCCTCTCTCTCCTCCTCCGTATCTATCGGTTACTTCTTCTTCCCACTTCCTTCCTGTTTCTTATCCTTTCCCTACCTCATCCCCCTTCTTCCTTAACCTCCTCCATCCTTTCCCTCAACCCCTCCTAATCTCCCTACTTCTACATCTCCTTATATTTACTCCTTCTCCCTCTCCTCCTCCTCATCTCTCATTCCTCCCACCCATTCCCTTATCTCGCCCATCTCCCTAACTCTTTCCACCCTCCTCTCCTACCCACCCCTTTTCTTTCACACTAATCGTGAAACCTCCCTATAACATACATCCATTCCCTATCCTTATTCCCCATTCCCTAATCGCCTCACCACCACTCCTATAACCCCACCATGCATGCAATGTCGCGTTGCATTATTCCCACCATTGCACTGCACCGACGAGCTACGCAACGCCCTCTTAGCTGATAATTTATGTCCTAATGATTTCGTAATGTGAACCGCTTTTTGTATTATGTTAGTATTCTCGATTTGGAAAGTTATCCTTCGCACTTTCTCTTGGGTGAGTTAAGAACTCGATTAATAAGCGTTACCATATATATAATATAATATATATAGATATATTAATATATATATATTAATTAATTATATTATATATATTAGTATAAGTTATAAATAGACACAACAAATGTACAGTATTGTGTGGCAATTATATATATATTGTATTAAACATTATAATTATTAATTATATATATATATACAAGTTATACATATACATATATATGTATATGTAGCGAGTGTTTGTATGCTCATATATATATAGTTTTAATTGTATTTATATATTATACTATATATATATACCAAATATCATAATTATATATAAGGAATAAACAATAATATATAAGTATAGGTAGTATAGTAGTTATACAGTACACACACATCACACATCTATCACACACACACACACACACACACACACACACACCACACACACACACACATCCAGCACACACACACACACATACACATAACACAACTACACACCACACACAGCACACAGACACTATATATAGTATACAATAATTCATGTACTAACATGTGCTAACAAATTGTAAATATATATACTTATGAATTATTATTATATAAAATGTATATATCTATAAATAATATACAAGTCTATAAATATTAATATCTTTTATAATGTACTAATTTAAGTTATCATAAATAATTATAAAAACACACATAGACACAAAATACACATCAAGAACCCAACCACACAACCATACACTTGCGTAACCCACCTTTTACATCTCAATATAATGACGTATCACTTATACACTATTCAAATAATTCGCTATATCCAATAGATTGATCACATACGTATCTCTACACATACAGTCCAGTAATTCATCAATTGCGATAGACACATCGTCTCATACTTTTACTCTTAACTTTCTCTCTTTCTTGCTACACTAAAACATTCCAACGCTTTGCTGTCTGCCTTCCCTTTCCGCATATATTATCGTATTGCGATTGTAACACTTTCGTTATAATCCCACACACAGCACACCACACAGCACACACACACACACAGCACACATCACACACAACACACCCACACACATCTAACACTACACACATCATCACAACACACACACACAAAGCATCTAGTATGTACGTGACTGACGTATAGCAAATCCCCTCGACAACTACAGGAGATGGCAGGCACGAAAAAGTCCCTGCGGAGCAAGAGCAGCCGCAACTTCAACCTTGCTCTTCAAATAAAGCGAGTTCCAAGATATCTTGGTTGTCTAACTTAAACCCTAATTCGCCGTAGTATCTACCAAACTCTTGAGCAAGCCCATCTTGCCGGACTCTACATAAAACACACACACACACACCCACACACACACACACAAACACGAAACCACATACACACATATATACACACACACACACCACATATTATGTATATATTAGTACATAACATAATGTAATATATGAATATATATATATTAATATATATATATATATAAAATATACAAGTATTAACAACAAGCCAGATAAATAGCTACTAATATAGGTATATACCTATTAAACTATAATACTAGCTATACAGTGAATCATTATATGGTACTTAAGTTAATTATATAATTCCCTCTAAAATTATCTAATATACTTAATTTCGATATATATAATCATACATAAATTATCGATTCAATACATAAGCATCACCTATACACTTAAATATGTATTCACTATAATATATATATATATAATTCATTTCACTAAAAATAAAAATAATAAAACATATCAATTCACTATTATTATAATATATATTAATAATAAAATACCATTATAAGCAATTATATAGTAACATATACCATTTATAGTATTGTAACTATTATATACATATATATATACATACCTGACAACATATGTATGTATGGTCATATAGTTGACTGGATTGATCGAATAGCGAAATTTGCTTAAGGATATAACGATCAATCAGTTAGATTTCACTTTCCCCTTCAACTATATTGCTCTTCAGTGTGTTTTCATTTTGATGTATAAAAATTCAGATATCCATTAGTGTGCATACTCTTATCTTGTGAAAGGACATAATTTCTATTATCCTCCACTCTCTAACGGAGAAAAATAATGCGATCAAATAGTATCAAACAAATTTCTTATCTATTATTCCGTTTCCAACATATATATGTTCTTGCCTACAGTGCACAGTTTCACATGCAGTTCACAGCTAAATCCACTGTACCTAACAATTTCAGATGCAGCAGTTTCTGTTGTATCTGCAATATGCGATAATGAGTTGTGAGTTGACACTCACGTATGTTATCATATCAAATAACAAGTTGCATTAATGTATTTTATCAACGTAGATAGCTATTACTCAATAGAGATGCAAATGAGAATGCCAAACAAGACACTTATTATAATTTCCTATATATTAATATATAATATATATATATGGATTGTCTGAGAACCTTCGTGTAAATAATTGTTATCCGACTTCACTATAAGTAGACTCCCCGCTCTATACCTATAATATTCATTACAATGGCCGATGGTATATACATACTTAAACATCATGAAATATTTACTATACACTGTAAGCCATCAATACTTTATATGGTATACTATATAGTATTCATAACATGACCGTCAATACTATATTTATATGTAATTAGATATTAAATATAACAATTATCAATAATGTAACTAAATACTATTAATATAATATATATATACACACATTTATCTATATCCACTATTATATTATATATACCTATATATATATATATGTGTATATATAATGAATAATACCTTGATATTTTATATAAATATATAAATATTAATAAATAATTATAACTATATATATATCAATTATATATATATATATTATATATTATTATAGTGATGTTGTGTGTTGTGCATGTGCTATACTTTACGAATGTGGATCCTTATAGTATAACATTATACATATTATTATCTGCTTATAAATCATATTAAATCCTAAAATCTGATACATAAAGGAATACGAAATACCTACACTAATATTATATTAATATCTTTACTTAACCTATATAACTAATTCTTGTTTCTCGTCTTCCATACTATGTTGCATATAATCTATAAAGTGGAAATATACTTACATTACATACATACATATGTAACACACACATTATATATGTGAAATCAACTTTATATGAGTATGCATAAATAAATAATACATAATATGCGTGTGGTGTGTGTGAAAACAGCGCACACAATAAGATGCATTATTATGCTGGGTAGAAATAATATATCCAATATCACAATATATATATATATATATATATATATATCATATAATTATAATATAATATATATAATTATATGATATATGAACATATTTAATGCTATATATATATATGTATAGGTATATACACATAAGTGATACTATAATACCACTAGTATATATCATCTTATATTAATAAATAATATAAACTATAAGTCCCCTATAATATATAATAACATTATTATATATCTGTCAACGTCCATACTTAAGTAATACTATGAGTATATTCAATTGTAATATAATTATTATTATATCACAATATTATATTATGTGATATATTATATATATATAGGTGTATATCATTATCTATATATCGCGTGCTGGTGCGTGCACGCCCTTTCTGTGCGGTGTGTGTGTTGTGTTGTGTGGTATGCGAGCTGTATGTGTGTATCCTGTGTGTGGTTGTGTGTTTGCGTTTGTGTGTGTGTGTATGTGAGTGTGTTTTTGAGTGTGTGTCTTGCGAGAGTAATAACATACACACACACCACACCACAACTCAGCATGGATACTATTTATACTTATTGTATATATGTTATACGTCTGCATAAGCTGGTATATATGTATATATATATAATTAATATATATTAACACTGTATCTATAATACACCTTGTTTTTATAAATTTATATTATATATTATCCACCTGCGGACACTATACCCCGATTATACTCAATATTATTTATATCTATATTAGCGTCACACTGCACACCACAAATAGTATCACTATCTATCTATCTAATCTATCGTATCTAATCTATCATATCTATCTTACTCTATCATATCTATCCTTATATATATAATGTGATATATTTATATTATTATCTATATATGACACTAGAGGTAATCTATGACTATATGGTATAACGTGATATTATATGATATCAACAACATTATTACTATATACATATATACTATCTAGTTATTATTATATGGCATGTATGTGATGTGTATGTGTTTTAATATATTATTATTACTATTACTATTATTATATATGTTATATTACTGTTATATATTACATATATATCATGTCGGTCTACATCGAGCTATATATGAGTGAGCTATACATACCTAACGTATCATTACTATTATACTAGATATGAGCCCAAAATCTAGATATCATGTTGTATGTGTGAAGACGTTTCTTATCACTATACTTTTATATACATCCAAGCTATGTACATGTTATTTTTTATAGTGCTATCTATACCTCTTACTACCATAGTTACAGGTCGTTATATATATATCAAATAATATAGTAATTATTCTATGATATTTATGTATATAATTTATTATATAAATTATATTTTATTAAGTTCTATATATATATATATAAAATATATTATATTATATATACATGAGGTGTGTGTGTGTGTGTGTGATGTATTTATTATTATTATCACATCACCACACACACACACAACATCAGACACACACACTACACACACACACCACACACACACACATAAACCATAATTTATTATAATATTTATTACACATATAATTATTATATATATAATATTATATTATATAATTTATATTATATATATATATTATGTGTTTATACATATAAAAATCTTTATATATATGAAAACAGCAACAAATGTATGTGAAGGAATTAGATTCATGCCAGGCAGTATTGTGGATGAAGTTCATATACAGTCTTAAATTGCGATGTATATGATGTAATTTATTCCTATTTTTTATTTTTGAGAAGGAGTATGTAAGGTGTGATGTGCGGTTGAGTCGGTGGGAGTGGGTGGAGTAGTAATGAACAACATTACACGGGACACACAATAGAGCCAGAACAGAAACTAATGTTGGTCAGATACAAGTGTTAGTAGCACAAATGCTAATAAGCAATAAGTTATTTTTATAGATTTTAACAATTCAGAAGGAGACGAGAGAGCTATTCGCTTCACGTAACGAGATAGTGCCCAGAAGAGACATGAAATTATTTCGTCGATGCATGATTCATCTAAAGAAGTACCCTATGTATTCATATTGTTCAATAAAATGCTCGTTTTTCTCTTGTTTAACTGTTTCCTTCCATCGTTTTACGTTCTTTCTTGTTCCTTCTGTTTTCCGCTGTCAACCCCATTTCCATCTTTCTATTTAACAAACGCATGAAAATTTCTTCTCCTTTATGAAAATGCATGCAACGCGGCTGGCAGCACACTAATTCTATGTCCTCTGGCTCTCGGGCTTATACATTTATCATACAATACTCATCCCCACAAAACATGAATGTAGATTATTATCCGTTTTTTTCCTCTCATTCCCTCTCTCTTTTATTGTATCGGTTCCGAACAACAAAGTTTCAATAATTACCCGGTGAAAGAATTCCGTGAATCTAATTACGAAAGCTTAAAAAATAAGCGCCAGCACGCCGTGAATGAGGCACATTTACTGTAATTAAAATTGTGTCGGAGAATAAAGCTAAAGTCCCCCCTCCCGCTTCCCACAGGCAACAGAAAATGAACGAAAACGTATGAAACTTAGAAAACGGAAACCACGTAATGAGAGAAAATGAGAAATTTCCAAAGATAGCATACTGATACAAGAATAAATTAACTGGTGAAAATATAACTGAAATAACAGAGTCAAGAAAATAAAAATGTATTACGAATCAGAATAAAAAAGAAGGAAAACGCGATTATTTAAACCGGGGAAAAAAGGAAGGCGAAACGGCAATACCCCGCGCGAATTCTCGAACCCACCTCCATAACAGTTATTTTCCGCGAACTTTTGGGACGAGAGAAAATAAATCAAATAAACGGGAAAGATCC
>NW_020870472.1:303972-306472 GCF_003789085.1 Penaeus vannamei | reverse complement strand
TCTGCCCTACCTGTTTGTGCAGCGGTTTCGATGGAGACTGACACGGCACCCGAGGGCGGCCCAAGTTGCCGCTATTCCTCCTCGCACCAGTCCCTTGGATACCGTCCAGTCCAGCATTCATTAAACGGAAAACAGAACCCCCCTCCCCATAACTTGTGTACAATTTACTGAACATGAAACGTTTACTATTTTCAAAATAGAGCACCAGTTACCCGTTGACGTGGCAACACGACACAACGGTTCCATGCTTCTAGAGGCTTGTCGAAAAAAGTATTCAAATTTTAATGTCAGATCAATGGTTTTGACACACACACATACACACACACACACACACACACACACACACACACACACACACACACACACACATATATATATATATATATATATATATATATATATATATATATATATATATATATATATATAAACACACGCATGCAATATATATATATATATATATATATATATATATATATATATATATATATATATTATATATATATATATATGTGTGTGTGTGTGTGGTGTGTGTGTGTGTGTGTGTGTGTGTGTGTGTGTGTGTGTGTGTGTGTGTGTGTGTGTAAATTTACACACACACACACGCACACACACACACACCACTTATATATGGACATTCATATGCATGTGTGCGTCTCTTACGCAATCCTCCTCCGGCGCAGGCCAATTCACATCCCAAAAAGGCAGCCAGTGCATCGTGCAAAAGAAAGGAAGACACACAGCGCTTCCCAACTCATTTCCTTAGATATCCAGCTTTTTCCTTTATCCTTTTTTCCCTGTTAGCGTTCCTCGGGAGAGTAAATAGCGCCAAGTCAGTCGGAAAAATCCTCGAGGAAAAGGCTCTCAAAGAGTCAATTTAGGATACATTACACGAGCTGAGGCCCCCTAAAGGCTTTAATGAAGTCGAGATGATAGGGAAGTAATGATGGCTTCTCAGGGGCCTTTGTGACGTAGGGGGCTGGCCGGGATATGAATGCGGTGCCTGTTGGTCGCTATGAATGGTTGGGAGTCGCTCTTTTTTTTTTTTTTTTTTTTTTTTTTTTTTGAGGGGGAGAGGAAGGGGTAGGGGGTGGGGAGGGTTGAGGAAGGGGGGAGGGGAGGGGGAGGAGGGTTGAGGAAGGGGTGGGGAGGGGAGGAGAGTTGAGGAAGGGGGAGTGGGAGGGTTGAGGAACGGGGAGAGAAGGGGTTGGGGGTGGGGAGGGTTGAGGGAGGGGGGGAGGGTTGAGGAAGGGGGAGGGGGAGAGGAAGGGTTGGGGTGGGGAGGGTTGAGAGAGGGTGAGGCGGAGGGTTGAGGAAGGGGGAGGGGGGGGAGGAAGGGGTCGAGGAAGGGGAGGAGGAGGGAGGAGAAAGAGGAGGAGTGATGTTTGTTGTTCATTATGAAAGGTTGGGATTCTTTCCCTTTTTTCTTTGAGGGGAAGAGGAAGTGGAGGGGAAGGGTCCTTCGTTTTTTTTTTTTTTTTTTTTTTTTTTTGAGGGGAAGAGGAAGGGGTGGGGGAGTGGTAGGATTGAGGAAGGGAGAGGTGGAGGGTTGAGGAAGGGGGAGAGGAAGGGGTGGGGAGGGTTGAGGAAGGGGAGTGGCAGGATTGAGGAAGGGGGGGAGGAAGGGATGGGGAGGGTTGAGGAAGGAGGAGTGGGAGGGTAGAGGAAGGTGGGGGCTGAAGAAGGGGGAGGAATGAGGAGAAAGAGGAGGAGGAGGAGAAGGAAGAGTGATGTTTGTTGTTCATTATGAAAGGTTGAGATTCTTTCTCTTTTTTCTTCGAGGGGAAGAGGAAGGGGAGGCGGAGGGATGAGGAAAAAAAGGAGGAGAAGGAGTGATGTGAATGTGGTGCTGTTGTTCATTATGAAAGTTTGGAATTTTTTCTTTTTTCTTTGAGAGGAAGAGGAAAGAGAAGGGACGGTTGAGGAAGGTGGAAAGATGAAGAAAGGGGAGGGATGAAGAGGATGAGAATGAGGATGACGATAAAGAGGAGGAGGAGAGGAGGAGGAGGAGGGAGTGATATTTGTCGTTCCTAATGAAAGATAGGGATTTTCATTTTCGTTATTATTATCATTATTCATTTTTTTTAAAGAGAGGAGGGGAAAGGATGATTGAAAAAGATGAGGGATGAGGAGGAAGGAGAGAATGAGGAGGAAAAGAAGAAGAAGAAGAAGGAGGAAAGAGGAAGAGATGGAGGAGGAGAAGGAGGAGGAGATGGAGGAGGAAGAGGAGGAGGAGGAGGAAGAGGAGGAGGAAGAGGAGGAGGAGGAGGAGGAGAAGGACGAGTGATGTTTGTTGTTCATAATGAAAGGTTAAGATTTTCTCTTTTTTTGAGGGAGAAGAGAAGAGGGGAGGGCTGAGGGAGGGAAGAGGAGGAGGAAGAAAACAAGGAAGAGGTGGGTAGGAGAGGGTTAAGAAAGAATGAATCTTCGGGAAAGGAGAAGGAGGAAGAGGAGGACGAGGACTAAGAGGAAAAATAGGAAGAGCGTTGCATATTGTTCA
>NW_020870472.1:283972-288972 GCF_003789085.1 Penaeus vannamei | reverse complement strand
ATATATATATATATATATATATATATATATATATATATATATATATATATATATATATATATATATATATATATATATATGCATATATAAACGCATTACTATGATTATTATTATATTCATTACTGTAATTCGAGGAAGGACACTGCGCGGGAGTAATTTGTTTGAGCACGTTTATCACGGCCTCCTCTCCGGCGGACGCAGAAGAGCAAGCTTTTGACTCGAGTTCCAATCTCAGTGACTCCAAGAGAAAACGTCCGAATACTCTGCTATATTGGACGTCCTCATGATTGGTAAATAAATGATAATGATGATTTTATATAAGGTTGTCTGTATGTCTGAATGAGACTCTTCTATATCCTTTTATCTTTGAATATTACTCTTAAATCTGTGATGACTACGACAAGTAAACAACATGTTGAGCCCACGTGGACAGATCGAAACAATGCTGTAAATCTCAAAATCCCAAAACAAAAATTTCTTGCAACTGCTTGGTGTAGCCGCGAGCGTACTTTCGATATACTTGCAAGAGTTCTCGCTTTTCTTGGATTTCTTCTTCGTGAGGGAACCACTGGAAGAAAAGACCTTTATTTACACAACTACCCGAGGAGAAGGAGGGGGGGGGGGGTAGAAGGAGGGCTGGAGGGGAAGGGGAAAGGTAGGAGGGAGGAAGAAGGGAAGGAAGGGGGATTGGGAGAGGGAAGGAAGGGGGGAGAGGGAGTGGAAGGGAAAGGAGGGAGAGGGAGAAAGGGAGGGCCAAGGAAAGGGGGGAGAGGGAGTGGAAAAGAAAGAGGGAAAGGGAGACAATATTTTTATTACTATCATAATGATATTTCTTTTATACTAATGATGAATATTGAGGAAAAAAATAATACTTATTGCAAAATGATAACAATTCCAATGATAATGATTGTAATGAAAGCTGAGATAAACATTATGTTAAACTGGCAGTAATATACTCATTAATGATAATAATGATGATAACTATTACTACTAATGATAGGTATGATACTTATCGCACGACAATGGTGAAGCTTTCAAGGATTAGGACAACAATATCTATTAATACCAGGTTCATTACTGTGTTATCAATATCCTAACCAGGATTATTTCCATCGTTACGTTAATTATTTTCTGCGAATTCCTCAGATCTCAGCCCTAATACCTGTCAATCCAAAGCTCACCCTCATTATCGCAGAACAAAGATAGTAGAACATTAATTTCAACTTCCTTTCATGCTTACGTTCTTCATCCTTGGACGTAAATCTTCTTCTTTATCGGTAACATCACTTTGATTATGTCCAAATGCTCTTTATAAGATCTTCAGTTCTATTCAAACCTATTCAAAGAATCTTACCTCGGCTTTGATGGTTCTGAATCACAAAAAGGTTTCTTTCAATCTCTTTTATCTTCTGTTGAATCAATTTTAATTTCTTTTCTTTTCTTTCTTTTCTATGCTGTCTTTGTCTCCCTCTTTCTTTTTCTTCTTTGTACCCAGGAGAAGTCACAATAGACTCGCTACACGTGCAACAATAAGAATGTTTCACTGAAATCATTATTGAAATAAAGCGAAATGGAATAAGAAAGGGTGGAAGAAGGAGGGAGTTTGTGGGATCAATGCAATGGGCAAATTCCTCGCAAGGAAACGTAGCTCGTTGAAGACTATTCCGACGAGAGTGAGACACACTGATGGAAGGCCCCGTAAGTCTTTTGTGAAATATTCTTTCCACCTTTAAGTCATCTTACCCGTGTGAGTGAACAATTTCTCTTCACTTCCAGCTCATTTCCTTCTTCACGGTACAGAGTATCAAAGCAATGGTAAATGAAAAATATAATGATGAGCACTGATGAAAGTAACTCATTTTATTTGTTGTTATTGATTACCAATTTTACATCAATCCATATGGAAGATCGTTTTACACCTTGCAGGTTGTTTGGTTATTTTTGCGTGCCAGTGGAAGTGGTTCTCACTTCACTGTTTATTAACAACTTTGGCAGAGTTTAAATAGGGGAAAAAAAAGTAAAAAAAAAAAAAATAAAAATAAATAAAATAAATAAAAATAAATGTCTTAATACGTATATGTCATTCTGGAAGGCAAAACCTTATTTTGATTTGCACAGTGTCAGTATGATTATTTATTTACGGTAGCTACCTTTTCATTCGCTCTGTTTATGCCTCACGATCTACATATTTGAACTTATTTACCTTAACGGAAGCACCTTCAGCGTTTTTTACAGGTAGTTTAACTATCACACAGATGCTAAGAATGTCCACCATCAGATGAGGTTTAATGCATATGTTTCATTGATAAAGAGTTTTACGAACAATGACTCACTATTCGCTTTGTTTCCGAAATATCCAATCTACTCTTCAACTCCCTCTCTCACTTTTCTTGTACCCTAATTCCTCCCTCCCTCTCTCTCTCTCTTTCTCTTCTTTTTCTCCCTCACACCCAGTCCCTCCCCTTCCCCCCCCCCCCCCCCATCTCTCCTTACAAGACCGTTCGATACTTTGATGCGGTTTCAGAAGAGGCACTGACCTCGGTAAGTGCTTAGCAAACAAGGCCCCCACGTGGCTTTAATTAACTTTGTGGGACAGTTCAAAGTCAAAAGACCAGAAGAGATGAAGGGATGAAGTTGAGGCCCAAGTGAGCGCGTGGCTTGGGGGGTGGGTGGGTGGGGGATGGGGGGGAAAGGAGAGTAAAGGAAAGGGGAGGGAGCTGGTGTGTATGGGTCTGTGTTCGTGTGTGTGAGTTCAAGTACGTGTGTGTGCGTGTGTGTGTGTGTGTGTGTGTGTGTGTGTGTGTGTGTGTGTGTGTGTGTGTGTGTGTGTGTGGTGTGTGTGTGTGTGTGTGTGTGTGTGTGTGTGTGTGTGTGTGTGTGTGTGTGTGTGTGTGTGTGTGTGTGTGTGTGTGTGTGTGTGTGTGCCTGTGTGTGTGTGTGTGCTGTGTGTGTGCGTGCGTGTGTGTCTATATATGTATGAATATACAGTACACACACGCACACATACATAGACACACACATGACGCACCGACCTACATATACATATATCACAGGTATATTCGCCGACATCCCGCTCTTCGCCTCTCGGAGTGCTTAGACCTCCAAACGAGAGGCAGATTTGCCCGTTAATGGCCGGTCAAAACAAGCTGTTCAAACACCAAATTGAAGGGCCGTATTTGCACGGTCGCAGTCTGCGCTTTTAATTGGCTCAGGTGTTTTTGCCGCCGCGAAACAGTGTAGCCAGAACATGAGCTTCTAATTTTTTGTTTACTTGTCTTTTCATTTTTCTCGTCTATTCATTCATTCACTTATTTACCTATTCAATTACTTATTTACTAATCCATTCACTTATTCATATATTTAGCTATCGATATAATTATCCTCACCACTATTATCATTATCATCATTATTTTTTCAATTATGATTGTTGTAATTAATGGCAGATTATACTTGGATAATTACAGAAGTATTACCGCAACATCATTTTTTTCTTCACAGGTGAATATTCCTATTATCAAATTTAAGTCACTATAACGATTTAAGTTTTTCCTCAATTTTAGTAGTAATGTAAGTATCATTTGTATACTTTTTCGTTATCATTCCATTATTCTTATTTATTCTTATTCTTGTCACTACTACTACTATTAGGAACTAGTATATCATCATCATTGCCATTGTTATTACTATTGTCATTATCATCACTGTTGTTAATATTACAATTACTATTATCATTATCATTATGATGATGTTGTTTAGTTGGTTAGCTTTTTACGAAATGTTGTTGATTATGAAGATGATGATGTTGTTGATTATGAAGATGAATGATGAGAATAATACTGATAATGATAATAATAATGATAATAATGGCAATAAAAATGATAGTATAGTAACAATAATAGTAGCGATCATAATGATAATAATAAAAAGTATGACAATGATGATAATATTGGTAATAATTAACATGGAGATAATAATGATGATGATGATGATAATAATAATAATAATAATAATAATAATAAAATAATAATAATGATGATGATGATGATAATCATTATTATCATTATTATTATTAATATAAATGATGATGATGAGAACATAATATTTGATATGTTACTATAGTTATCATCATTATCAGTATTATCATCATCATAGTTAACATTTTTATTATCATTCTAATTATTACTATTATTACCGTTATTGTTTTTGTTATTATCATTATCATTTTCACATTTGTTTTTTATTATCATTATCATACCATTATCATCATTATCATTATCATATTCCTTATTACCTCCGTCATGGTGGTTATGTGTTTGATAGCGTTGTTTAGTTGGTTAGCTTTTTACGAAATCTTTACCAGAGGTGTTCCTTCGCCCAACTTAGATGCCGTTAAATTTTTGTAGTGATCCGAATCATGGTCCGAATCTAAGATTTTTTTTTTAAAGGATTCATTAGCATTGCGAGGTAGGGAAACACTGACGTCACGAGTGTTCTTGAGAAAGAGGTGATTTGACTGTAATTCTTCAAGTGTGAATATATTAATTGCATCAGTGACCCTATTGCCTTGGCGGAGGTATGCGCTCTCTGTGTGCTTCTTGTTATTATTATTGTTATCATTATCATCAATGTTATTATTATTATCATTATTATTAGCATTATCATCATTGATAATATTATTAGAATTATTATCATTATTATCATTAGTAGTGCTAGGCTTATTGCCAATATCAATATCATTTATTTTTATCGTCATATTTTTATTATTATTATTGTCAATCATGAGATTATGTAATCATCATTACTATTTTAATTACCGCTAGTATTATTAATGTTATTATCATTATCATTATCACCATTGTTGCTATTATTTTTTGTTATTATTATTATCATTATTGTTATCATTATCATTATCATTATTATCATCATGATTATTGTTACTATTATCATTTCTGCTACTATCAGTATTTCCATCACTATTTCATTATTGTTATTAATACTAT
>NW_020870472.1:241472-246472 GCF_003789085.1 Penaeus vannamei | reverse complement strand
GTCAATGCCGGCCGGGCGGTTTATGACGAAGCCAAAACTCCTCTCGAAGGGCACATCGAGTTCTCGCGCTGCTGCTAAGGAACACGCCAAGAGACTCGTGGTTCCTGTGTCTGGCACGACGTGGATTTCCCTGCCGTCGACTATGCAATGATGCCTGAGTGTCATGGGCTTATCTATCGGTTTAATTACTTCGTGGCCAGCGGTAAGAGTCGGGGATGAAGGATGGAGGTCGATGAGAGAGCGTGGCGCGAGGAAGAGGTCGCAGCCAGGTCCTCCCACGGCATATCCTGGATCTGGACATATAAGCGACTTAGACATGTAGGCGACCTAGAAACGTAGGCGACACTGACTGTCCTCGGAGATAGGGAATGTTCAGTATGAAACCTTAGCCTACAGGAGTCATCTCGCGTCTCGACCACAAAGGGCGATTCGATTCCTTAACTACGGCTGTCAACAGAAGGCCGCCATGTTGACATAGATCCTCCTACGTAAGATTTGCAGACAGGTGGGTACGTTCTCGTCTCCTTTTGAGCTGTCAGCCAACCCACTGTCCCTTGGAGAGACGCAAACGCACGCGCTCGATGCTGTCGAAAGAGAAAAGAGAGTGAGAGGGAGAGAGATTGTGGTTGATGCTTGCCAATGAAAATACAATTTTGGTATTCATTTACAATAACACGATCACGTANCTTTTCTTCTCTTTTTTCTCCGTACTTTCTCTTCTCTTTCTTACTGTATAGTCCTTTTCCGTGTGTCTGGTCTTTCTCTCTCGTAGTTCGTGTCTCTATCTTCTTCTTCTCTTTTTTTTATTTTTCTTTTTTTTCTTTGCTTTTTCCTTCTTCTTTCTCTTTGTCTGTTTCTATTTGTCTCTCTTCTTCTCTCCTCCGTTTCTAAAACGATCTTCCGTTCGTTTCTCATCCTCTTCTCTTAGTATTAGTCTGTTTCGGTTTTCTCCTCTCTCGATCGATCTCCTCTTTCTCTCTCTGCCTGTCTGTATATTGTTTGCCATATTGCCCCGTCTCTTGAGCGTTTAACCAGACATTTGCTTTTGATTCTGTTATTGAAGAAATCTAGAATGAAATTAGGTATAACGAATTCACGAAATCAGTGAAAATGGAAATAAAAGATACAATTGGTGAAGAAGATGTCCCGGAAAATGCAGAAGGAAATACATTTGCACTAAACGACAAAAAATTTTATAAAATTATTACCATAAAATTATACTCAATGCTCCACCATGACACCTCTGTCACATACCTTTTCGACTACACACACACAACTATTTTTGTTTTCGTGATATTTTTTTACCCTTTATCACTACAACATAGACTACCACGACACACATCTCTCTTTTTAGTTTTTATTCCTCTTTCTCTTCGTTTTGTTCCTCTCTACACACACATCGTTCATTGCTCATCTCCGTCGCAACAACCGTCACAACACACATACACACACATACCACACACAACAACAGCACACACCACACAACAACGACACAAACGGGCGCAGGGAGGTCCAAACAACACACACAACACGACGACACGGTGATGGATTGTCGTGTTGTGTGCACACACACACCACTTCCAGAACAAATACTGCAGTAATCGATCCTTGATTAGACCACTGCAATTATTTTATCAATTCATGAAACAGAAACTTTCTCCCTCCAATTCAAAACAACTTTCTCTTCTTGTGATTCCTCCCTTGGTAAATGATCTGTCTGTCCTGTCTGTCTTGTCTGTCTGTTTGTCTGACGTAAAATACAAAACAAATCCTCATAAACAATAAATTCCGTTTGTTGTAATAATTCCTGATTGGAGCATGTCCATCAATAAATGATTATTACTATTCAATCCACCTAACAATAAATTGAAAGTGAAGATGGAATAGATAGATAGTGTGGTGTGTGAGAGAGCAAGGGAATAGTACAAAGAGATAGAATAGACAGACAGACATAGAAATAGATAGATGATAGAAGGAGAGATAAGAGAGAAAATAGAAGTAGAAGACGTAGAGAGAGAGAGAGAGAGAGAGGAAGAGAGAGAGAGAGAGAAGAGAGAGATTCATAGGAAATGTCCACACAAATGGAGAAAAATCGGACTTTGGCAACTCTGTAAAAGGAGCTTACGATTTATTTTCAAGACAATCGAAGGGGGGGGGGGAGAAAGGAGGATAGAAACTAGGAAGAGTTTGCAGAAGGGATGAGAGGGGGGTATAATGTTGGAAGGAAATTGAAGAGAGAAAGGAGAGTGTGGAAGAGAGAGAAAGAGAGAGAGAAAGAGAGGAGAAGAGAGAGAGAGAGAGAGTGAGAGAGAGAGAGAGAGAGAGAGGAGAGAGAGAAGAGAGAGAGAGGGAGAGAGAGAGAGACGAGAGAGAGGAGAGAGAGAGAGAGAGAGGAGGAAGAGAGAGAAGAAGGAGAGAGAGAAGATAGAGGGAGAGACAGAGAAGACAGGGAGAGGAAGAGAGAGGAGAGAGAGAGAGGAGAGAGAGAGGAAAAGAAAGAGAGAGAGAGAGAAGAGAGAGAAGAGAGAGAGAGAGAGAGAGAGAAGAGAGAGAGAGAGAGAGAAGAGAGAGAGAGAGAGAGAGAGAGAGAGAGATAGAGAGAGAGAGAGAGAGAGAGAGAGAGAGAGAGAGAGAGAGAGAGAGAGAGAGAGAGAGAGAAAGCACTTCTTCACCGTTTATTGTTCAACTTTAGTTCACACTCCTGCCGTCACATTGTATTATGTGCTAAAGTTGGGCTAGTAACATTTCCTCTGTTGCGGCAAACTGTTGTGTGAGACATAGGCAGCGCCAGATGCTCGTCCCTTAACTCCCAGTGAAGTTCCCAGGGTAAAATTGCATTATGAAATGAGTCTTTTCTCAAGTCCTCATGGATGCATGTCTACACGCCGAATACATTTGTGTGTTTCGTGTACGTGTGATAAATGACATATGGATAGGCAGATATTAATAAGTTTGTACAGACAAGCGGCATACGGCCATGTGAAGCTCAAGAAGCGGATAAACCTTCATAGTCCTTTAAACCTCACTATAAGTGATTCATGACATGGCTGTGGTTAAAGACAGAGAAAGATATTCAAGATTGTAATATATATAGTGGAAACAGTAAAACAAGGGACTAAAGAAAACGGAATCCACACTTAGAAGCAGAGCAGGTAGCGTACATTGTAATATTAAAGAAAAACAACAGCAACATAAAGAGGTTTCGGGAATTATTACAAATGGAGGAAAGGGTGTGTGGAGAAGCAGCTAGATAGAGGATTAAGTTTTCAAGAGATGACCGCATTAAAAATGCAAAATAAAAATAGGAAGTGGAAAGGTCAGCCGTTCATAGCCCTTGAAACGTAGCTGTCGATGTGGACTCGTACCATCGCTGTGGTAACCGGCAGGCTCAGCCAACCGGAAATTATTCAGATGATTTTAACTTTCACAATAGGTCTCGTGTCAAGGAATGTTATAAAGACTAGGAAGTGCCCAAGAAGCGAGGCGGTACAAGAACGGCAGAACTACGGATAACGAGATTAGTGCAATGTTTTGCAAAAGCGGTGCAAAAACGGATGGGGGAAATTGCGAATTCGAAATTGGAATGTAGTAAGTCGCTGAAGGTACAGGGAGAGAAATCGTAGATCGCTTTGGAAAAGATAATAAAAATTCTATGTATACAGGAAACGAAGCGGAAAGAGCCTCGAGCAAGATATTTCGGAGAGAACTACAACTATACTATGGATGACAGGAAACGCCATCGGGAATATGCTGCTCCCAGACACGCAGCGGGAAGGAAAAGTGTAGTACGTATGCATTTGCACCGCACCATTGTTCTTCAGAAAAAATGGGGGATTTCCAGAAAGTTCTAGTCGTTCAGGAAAAATGCCGTAGAAGGAATTACTACTCGAGTAGGAGGACTTGAATATCAATGTTGGTAAATGAGGCGATGGTGACGGAGGGATACTTCGTATAATGAGGATTGTGCAAGGAGGAATGTGGAAGGAAGCAGAACGGAGAGACAGACATAATAGTTTCTTTAGATTAGATGAAAAAAAAAAAAAATGAAACGTTGGTTTGTCATTAAAACAGAAAAGAGTTAAATGCTAGACTGTAGAAAGCACTTCCCTTAAGTGTTTACCTATGCATGTAGCAAGAGTAGCAAAAGGAAAATATGAAAATACACGCGATGATATTGGCTCGAAAAGAAAGTCAAAGTAAAGAAAAGTTGAATATTTATAACGGAAAACGATACATGACGTTCAAATAAAAATCTTCAAATAGTAATAAAGGAGACTTCAAAGAGATGAAAGACGTCGATACTGAAGAACGTACTAGATGAAAGTGAAAACATCAACTTTACAAAATAAATAACCAGACGAGGAAAAATAATTTACAAAATCAAAATGGATAAAGATAAAAGAAAAAAATGTTCGACTCTAATGGACGCAAATGGAAAATGGAAAGGGGAGGAAATAGCAAATTAATGGAAAGATTATTTATGACCTTTTCTAAACGACGGTGAAAAAGGTGAACTGGAAGAAAAAAAACTAGAAGGGCATTCCTGAGAAAATCCCAAATTCAGAAGTAGAAAAGTCAATTATCAAAAAAAAGAAAATGGTTAGTATAGTAAGGAAGAAAATGATAACTTCGATGATTTTTTTGGTAGAGGGGAAGTATCTTGGAACACAGAAGAAAGCAGGTGAAAGATATATTGAAATGTAAAAACTACCGAAGGATCAAATTGCCAGACCATGTTTCATTTTTTTAGAAAGATTGTTCGAAGAAAGGCTCACAGTACACAAAATATAGTAAAAATACAGCTGGTAATTTTTTTTTAGCTTGAAGAGGGCAGGATAATGAAGAAATAGAGAGACAAAGAAAACACTGGCATTTGTAGATCTCTTCAATGTCTGTGATACAACACCAGAGAGTAGAAACCGTACGTTTTAGAAAGAGAAGGGTTTCTTAAAAACGGAGACACTTAATTGAAATAACACATAGAAAAACACATACCAGTT
>NW_020870472.1:213972-216472 GCF_003789085.1 Penaeus vannamei | reverse complement strand
GCTGCGATATTCAAGCACTGCGAGCGAATGTACCAAATGAATTGGGCATATCTTATTGTATTCAAGCTTAAGAAATCTAATCAGGCTATGAGACAATCGCCGAAAATTCACGGTGTTTAAAACTTAAATCTAATAGGTAATTCAGGCCGACGTGGAAAACCTGTTGCGCATATTACAAGGTAATAATTGCACATACTATTATTAATATATCTCGGATATATTAATAATGATAATTGATAATATATATCGGATCGGATATTTAGATCAATAAGATTATTGATGTGATATCATTATAATTGATATAATATTATTATGGATATCATTATCAATGTTATTGTTATTTTCATTATATTTATTTTTTTATTAACCATTTTGTTACCATCGTCATCATTATCGTTCATTATCATTATTATTGTCATTATTTTTATTATCATCAATATTCTTATTCATATCATTATCATTGTTATTATCATGATTATTATTATCATTACTCTTATAACTGCCATTAGTTATTATTATTCGCATTTATTATATTATTTATTATTATTATTATAATATCATCATATCATAATCATCATCATTCATCCATCACCACCATCATTATCATCTTTATATTCATTGTCATTATCATCAATATTATTGTGATCATTATTATTACGATTCGCATCACTATTGCTATCATTATCATTTAACATCATTATCATTTATAATCCTTTTCCTGATTAATTATAATCCTTATTCATGCTTCTTCATAATCCTTCTGCATGCTTATTTATAATCTTTATGTAAGCTTATTTATAGGTGGACATGGAAAGAGTAAATCAAATCCCTTACATTTAATTATCATTTTCCATAGTTTATATACAATACCTTCCCCATATAACATGCCTACGCGATCTCAGAGAAATCGCCCTAATCCTAATCCAAGGAAAGAAATACCAAACCTAAAGCCCAGTGGTGGCTGTGACGGCGGCCCAGCAAGCCCTCACTCCTCCGCTTCCTCACCTCGACCCATCAGCGCATGCGTGGGTTAGGTCAAGGTCGCGCGCAACGCTGGTACCTGAACCGCCTAATTCAGGGTAAACCAACTTGTAGCAATAATATATATATATATATATTATATATATATATATATATATATATATATATATATATATATATATATATATGTAAACAGGAACAACGAAGGGAAGGACAAGAAAACACACGAATATGCCGAAGGCCTTTTCGCTATTGCTTCATCAGGGCATCATGAAGCAATAGCGACACACACACACACACACACACACACACACACACACACACACACACACACACACACACACACACACACACACATACACACACACACACACACACACACACACACACACACACACACACACACACACAAACACGAGAGCGAGAGAGAGGAAGAGAGATAGACAGACAGAAAGACAAACAGAAAGACTGACAGAGATATAGAGAAAGTCACAGAAAGAGACAGAGAGACAAAAAGAGTGAGAGACAGACAGACAGAAAGGCAGACAGAAAGACTGACAGAGATATAGAGAGTGACACAGAAAGAGACAGAGAGACAACAATTGGGATAGAGAGACAGACAGAGAAAGATAGATGAGGAGACAGAGGCAAAGTGAGGAAGAGAGAGAACATTGATATGAAGTGATGAAAAATTCCAGCTCTTTACAAGAGAAATAAAGGTTAACGATAAATCCATATGAATATTTTATTGCTGAAATATTAATTTCAGATATGGATCGAGTAGCCTTTACAAAGCCAAATCTATATCCGATGAAAAAAAGACAAAATTTTGACTGAGGCAGAAATATTGATGAAAATACGATTAGATATTAATAAAAAAACATTGACAAAAATGTTTATTTTCGTTTTCATATCTAAAAGACGAGGCTGGAACGGGTATCTCTTTGCTGTTCATATGCTTCCTGCAGTCAAAGCCGAGGCTTATTCAAACCCCTCGTGGATTGAGAGGGGCGCTGGGCCAAGTGCCATGACTTGGAATTTTCTCTGGCACTTTAAGCCCATTGGAGTTTAGAGTTATTATTATCGTAATTATGAATGTTATTCGTAGTGCAACTAATGCTAATATTACTCTTCCTAATGAAAATAATGATAACAATTCGTGTGAAACTTCGCTATCCTTACTCATGTGTGCGTAGGTAGGCAATGTCTATGGACGCTAGTTAGCTCCTAGTTGCACGCTCCTTTTGAGTGGGTCATATACGAGTGGTCTGGGGCGGCCGTCCTGCATTCACGTGCATTGGCGGGAGAGGTAATAAATATACATACGTACACACACACACACACACACACACACACACACACACACACACACACACACACACACACATCTATGTATATACAGTATCACATAGATGGCTCCACATATGATTAGTCACCATGAGTCATCTTTCTACCATTTTCAGTGATTTTCGAATTACTAATAGTAATATTTTACATCCTTGTAAATGTCATAACATCC
>NW_020870472.1:178972-181472 GCF_003789085.1 Penaeus vannamei | reverse complement strand
TTACTTCGCCGATACGTGCTTTAAATAATTCATTAGCCCGACACGGACTCTTATGATCTGTAACATTCTATCGTGGATTACTGACAAGACCAAATCGATAGCTTTATTGATAGCAAAAGTCTCGACAGTAGAGAAAGACGTATGCTATGGCAGTGCGAACTGGGATTCACATTCATTCGATCAAACACCTGAAGTCATACATACTTATCAGGATAATGTTATTTACCTTCAATCTCCGAATCTCTTTTTTAGGAACTTGACTCTTTCACTGGAATTTATCTTGGCACAGCAGTATAATTCACAAGAGTTAAAAGGCCACACACATCTAAAGAGTGAAGGCTGAATGTCAGAAAGCATGATGTTACTGCGCCCATGTAAAGGGGTGTGGGGCATCGATTCACTGACTGGATAAATGATTTAGTGTCACCTTCAAAGGCCATATATACGGGAATAATGTATTTTACTGTATCCCGTTCAAGTCGAAGGGCCGGTACGCACCCGCAATTACTGTTTAACGCATTCGAACTGCAATACCTAGAGTTGTAGGTGCTGGTGAATCATACAGAGCGACCCATACTCGTGATCAATTATGAACCCAGTAATAGCTAAGGCACTTCATTGGCTCTCTAAATGCGCTAGAAGTTATTTTGAATAGATTTGGTGAACTGTTGTAAGCCAGAGGAATCTATCATTATGACCTTTCCAAGTCAATCTGGTGTCGTAGATTAGGCCTTGGGTTAGATTAACTTTGACAATGGCGTCTAAATAATTCAAGCAATGGAATAATTTCATGAACCCTATCCGCCGAGAATTTTATCTGATTGAGAGACTGCTACAGAATCCGCTGTTTTCTCTCGATCTAGAATGCCAGAAAGAAAAACAAAAATGGTTGAACTTCGGGTCTCGGGTGCAAGGAGTTGTCCTTTGCAGAAAAAGTGAACCCCTCGATTTATTCAAGACAGTCAGCAGCCTTTGCAGTGCTGTGGAGCAACCGCTTCTGTTGTTCATATATACATATATTTAGCTCTATATATCTAAATCAGATTGTGATGATTAAAAAGGGAAAGAGAGAGAACAAATAGTTTTGAACACGAAACATATCACAACAGACACGTTCGAATCTGATTAGCCAAGCGTTTGGTCCAAACTCTCTCAGGAAGCTGTTGTGGATTCAGGACTAATTTACATATCAAAGACTCTTCCTTTGAATGGTCACAATCGCTCTGGTTTGTATGTTGATTTCATTGCAAAGATCGCCAAACTCTTTGAAACAGGAGATGGGAAGAGAGAGAGAGCGAGACAGAGAGGGAGGGAGAGAAGGAGGGAAGGAGGGAGAGAGGGAGAGAGAGCTAGAGAAAAAATTACCCTTTCTTGTGAACACGTTTTGTAATTAAAATGTTTTCTGTGTTCACCTTTTTCTACATTTCACACAAATACACACATGTAGACATAAATTAAACACAAAAACTTGTTCTCTCTTCACTCCCTCTTTTTTAAAGAACTTGACTCTTTCACTGGACTTTATCATGGTACAGTAGTATAATTCACGAGTGAAAAGGTCACACACATGTGTGCGTAACTGTAGGCTGCCTTGCGGTCTTGACTGATCGTTGGTTAGACAAAGTTAAAGTCTGACAGAGTTGAGGAAGAACACAAGTTGCAAAGAAGGAGCTTTACCATTTACTTCACTGTTGGAGAGAGGGTATAGATGTTCGTTCAGTCTGATAGCTGAGTTTTGTCTGTTTACAAGTCGGAGAAGGAAGAGTGCCGTTGTGCCTCATTTACAGATATGACCATTCCTGCGAGCGAGCGAGCGAGCGAGCGAGAGAGAGAGAGAGAGAGAGAGAGAGAGAGAGAGAGAGAGAGAGAGAGAGAGAGAGAGAGAGAGAGAGAGAGAGAGAGAGAGAGAGAGAGAGAGAGAGAGAGAGAGAGAGAGAAGAGAGAGAGAGAGAGAGAGAGAGAGAGAGAGAGAGAGAGAGAGAGAGGGGAGAGAGGAGAAAGAGAGGAGAGAAAGAGAGGGAGAAGAGAGAGAAGAGAGAAGAAAGAGAGAAAAGAAGAGAGAAAAGAGAGAAAAGAGAGAGAAGAGAGAGAGAGAGAGAGAAGAGAGAGAGAGAGAGAGAGAGAGAGAGAGAGAGAGAGAGAGAGAGAGAGAGAGATACGTCTCTTATACGGGATTACACAAAGTGAGGAAAAGTCTATGATAACAAGCGGCGGAAGACCTATGGACGAAATAAATAGAAGAATGTCGAGAAATCTGGATGAGAAGTCGGGTTGTCTAAGTTAGTGAATCCGATGAATGTGTCTGCGAAAGCTGGTCTTGATTTAATTAACGAAACGTGCGTAGTTAAGTGAGTGCTAATAATGCTGTGTGTGAATTAATAGTGAATGTTTAATACGTTGACATTTTTATATTAGTGGTATCTAACAGATAAGCCTTACACCCTACCCCTCCCCCCCTTTTTTTCGCTCTCCTACGAAAGATTACACAGACGGGCGCGCA
>NW_020870472.1:151472-153972 GCF_003789085.1 Penaeus vannamei | reverse complement strand
CCCTGTTATTATAATTATAATTTTTATTTCTATTATTAATATCATCTATATATATTCTCTTATCATATTACTGGTATTGTTGCATTTATAATCATTGTTATCAGTAACATCATTATTAATTCTATTGTTAAAAAAAAAAAAAAAATAGTCTCTTTTAAAAAACTCAACATGCATCACATTAACTAAGAGGAAACAAGCTAGGATTTTATTTTGGGTTCTCCTGAAGTAGATTAATATCACATATAATTCATATATATGACTGTCAGATGACGTATCCATAGCTTGGTTTACGTTGTTGAGTATGTGCTGCAGAATATTAGATATGTTTTTGTAAATTTGTATTTTTTCTACCAAAATGAAGATAGAGGAAGAAGTCTGTCATACTCTTCCTTGTATGTGGATTCCTGAGGCACACACACACACACACACACACACACACACACACACACACACACACACACACACACACACACACACACACACACACACACACACGCACGCACGCACGCACACACACCACACACACACACACACACACACACACACACACACACACACCACACACACACACACACACACACACACACACACACACACACATATACACACACATATATATATTTATATATATACACACATATATGTATTATATACATATGCATATATATATATATATATATATATATATATATATATATATATATATATATATATATATATATATATATATATATATATATGTATATATCCTTAGATTACAGGACGATACAGAAGTGATTATGTTGTTCTTTTGAGAATGTTTATGACTCAGATTCAATCATAGTAAGGCACACTAATATACTAATAGTATCCAATAACCAATTAATAAAGTGACCGCTCGTCCAGCTATTTGCTTAATCAACTTTTTCCCTTTTATTTCATTTTTTTCGGGATGCAATTTCCAATCGATTCGACAAGTAATTCATAAATCCAATCTGTTCGTTGTTTCTTCCCTTCCGTTCACCCACAAATCATTTGCATAGATATGATTTTCCGCTGAAATTCGTCTCTGCAAATGCCAGGATGCAATGTACTAGAAATCTTGTTATGATTACAATGTGTTCACTTTCGGCTCACATACACCGGAGAAATAACTATTTGTTACTTTGTTTTCACTAATCGGCTTAATCGGTTTCCATTCGGATGATTTGATAGAATGATTTGAATAACACGGATTCACATCATACTGGGGGAGTCTTTCTGTATATTTGTATATGCATATGTATTTGTATATGCATTTGTATATATACGTAAATACACACCCGCAGGCACACACACACACACACATACACACGAACACACATATACACACGAACACACATATACACGAATACACTCGCATACGCACAAACACACGTATATGTGTATGAATGTATCTACATGATATCTTGATCGCCAAAGCCTTGCTATTGTATCCTTACATTCACAATGTTTTTGTCCTCTGCAACGCCACTTCTGAAACCTGCAACTGGGATTATTAACTTTCCTTCAAGAACTGTCCTTCCTGCAGGCAACCTATTCAATAAGCTGTCCTTGCAGATTTGAAGTCCTTTTAGAACTCATGCAGCTATGGCATTTAGTTGGAAATAGATGCATTAATGGACAGTAAAATATATCTTCTAATTAGTACTCACGCCCAAATAATTATCAGATTTACGATTTTATGTAGATATTTAGTCGGGATTAATGCAGCGGGCACAGATTGATTAACGAGGCAAAGATACGAATAATTAAATTGAAGTCTGTAATTATACGAAAGATTAATACTGTTATTATTATCATTATCATTATCATTATCACCATTCATCATATCAATCATATCATCATCATCATCATCATCATCATCATCATCATCATCATCATCATCATCATTCATCATCATTATATTATCATTTTTTTTAATCATTAATATTATTTTTAAAATTATTCCTTCACTGTTTTATGGTTTATGGGTTTGGATTTAGCCAGGATATCGTAGAGTGATTGTCAATTTTTTTTCTTTCTTCATAGCAGTCGGACAATAAACTAGTTTAGTCAAGAAAATAATGAAAGGGACAACATAATGCAATATGATACAACACATTATAGAGGCTAAAGACATAGGGTAAAGGGTTAATCATAAAGGTCAGAGCTGTGGGATCACGACCACGTAACTGAACCACAGCAGACGGACAATGAAGGGGGGGGAGGGGGGGTAGGGATGAGGTAGTGAAAGCGAAGCCTCGAAGAACTTGACAGGAAGGGCGAGACGAAGGAGGAATGAGGCGGAAACTGAGAGCCAGCCCTGTGTTTCATGAGCAGAAAGGTGCTTTAAAGGAGAAGTAGCGAAGTCCTGCACACACACGGATAAGCTGAACCGAAGCATGGGAGGAGCCGTTCGTAAATTAAGCTTCTATGTTATACGGATCCTTAATAAATTTCCTATCACTAGATCGTAGTGATGATATGAATAAGAGCATCG
>NW_020870472.1:143972-148972 GCF_003789085.1 Penaeus vannamei | reverse complement strand
TGTGACCGTGTTCTCCTAGCGACAACTCTGGGAGAAGTGCAGGGAATAGCAAAAATCTCTCTATCTTGTCTTTATTGACCTTACTATTGGTTTTAATCTCGTCTGTAGGAATGGTCTTTGAAAAAAGATTGACTCTCCACTTAAATCGCTCGCAGTTAAGGGATCATTTCATAATGGGATTGAGAGTGTTGTTGAGTTCAATGGGGATGCCTCTACTCTATTTTAGATCGAGAGGTGTGGAGCAAGGGCGTTTTCTGGTACCAAGTCTATTTGGAATGTTCTTTTCCGTGATCTTGGAGGTTGCTTTTCCATTTGATGAAGAGGCGATATTCTTGCGCACTGATTGCACTGAGTCTGACAACCCAAAAGAAAGATTCAGGTCTTTATTAGAGAAATGTTTGCTGATGATGTGACGCTGGCCGCTCTCAGTTTCATTAACGAATTCCCCGGTGCTTGCAAAGAGTTTGGACACTAATTTTAAAGAAAATAAATGTCAGGGAAAGAGTGAAAATACCTCCCATGATTACTATTGATGGTCATACACTTAGGAGTGTGCACCGGCCTACATATCTAGGTACCACACGTGAAGATCTCTCTAGTGACGCTAACATAGATTTCAAGATAGGGAAGGCTGCGACCACTACATGTAACCTTCAAAAGAGGTCATGGAAGACCCTGAAACTGACCACGAAAACCAAGATCAGAATGCCTGAGATATGTGTCTTGGCTAGGCTACTACATAGCAGTGAAACTGGCACATCTACGCTAGGCAAAGCGATAGAATGAACACCAAGCGCTGCCTGAGACATGTTCTTGACAGACAGTGGACAACCATAATACCTGATGCTGAGTTGATAAGATGCACCAAGTCCACAAGCATATATAGTTAATGCTTCTCCATCGTCGCCTTCGCAGGTTGGACCTTGTCGGGAGAATGAACTATGATAGGAAGCTATTAACCATGAAGAACTTGCGGATGGTTGCTGGAATGGAACGCAACTTGTTGGGCAATATTCATGATGATGATAAAAATGATAAAATATTAATAGCAATTATAAGTATAATCATAAATATCTTAATCATGATTATATATATATCATTATCATTTGTATCATTGTTATTATAATAGAAGTCATAACTTGAACTCATGACATTTCTCCTATAACAGTAGCATTATTATTGGATCCTAAATTTCTTGCGAGATACATTCAAGGGAACATAACAAGTAATATAGAGAGAGTAATACTACATTTCATTTTTCTGAGTTCCTGATTTTGGATACAATTGACCTGATTACCCTGTTTGATGAATTAGATATTCAATGAATATTAGAGGCAATTAATATCCTACATATTGTCAGCTAGGAAACAGTAGAATTAATTGGGTAACAATTGATTCCTTAAAGGTAAAATATTCATTCGTGAAATCAGTTGTACACGCCGAGAATCGAATATTTCTGAAGGAAATTTTCCTTAGTTATTTTCCAAGGGAAACGACAGGTATTAGCTGTCGAATGTTTCACTTTCCTACCATTCATAAAGCCTTCCTTTGTCTGTGAAGACATGTTCATAGTTGTTCATGAATTGCTGCAGGATCGGTAGCATAATATAGAAAAAATAAAGATATATAGATAAAGAAATGAAGTAATAACAATTAACGTTTTCGGTTTGGCAGCATCAAGGGGAAGCTTGCCAGATTTGACCAAAACGTGTGGAACCTGGTTCGGTATTCACGAAAGGTCGCATAACAATATCTAAAATCGATTTTTGTTTACGACTCGGCCGAAGTTTGAATCAGGTTTGGAGGTTTCCACGCTCATAAAGACCGTCTTTAAATTGTCAATATGAGATGCGGACTATAAAAATGCGAATTTACATTTAAGATAACTCCACATCATTAATAATGCGTTATACTAGCATGCTGCTTTCATTTATTTTCAGACGTTAACCGAGCCGTCTCTCCATATTTAGTGCTGTGTTCTCTTCGATAAATAAAAATGGCAATGCGCGCCTTCACAGCTGACGGGTGTCAACAAATGTAAAGGATTCCACGTACACATATATAAGATATGAGAAGTGTAATATTATATCTATCATATAATTGAAACTGACTGGAATAAATGTTTCTATTTCATCGTTACACTGTATTATCATCACAGGGTCTTTTACAATATAATTAATTGTTCTAGTTAAAGGTTAACTTTGAAGTCTGGGAACACTGCAAGTCACAGACGAAACGCCTAAGGGTAGTCTTCAGCCCTAGTCACAGACACATTCTACGACACTCTTGATCTCAAAGGATATTCTATGACCTACCGTGAATAACGCCTTGACGCCATATTAAAGTCTACGGTAAAATAACCCACGTTTCACTATCTACGCCCCGTTACACCTCGCGTCATTGCTCAGGTTCCAAACAACCTAATTTCACAGCTGCATAGACTAAGTATATCCCAAGGAATCTTCCCATGCTCCATATCGACCCATTTTTTCGACATCGTGCCTGTACATCGTACTTAAGAGAATGATTCCGAACAGACTAATTCGTACTCAGAACCATGGCTACAAGTTACATGCAAACTTTTATCTCAGTGAACCTACCCATTGAGTAAGACTCTACATGGGCATTCTGTTCCACTATGGAAAATGTCTTAGTATATTTGTAGTATATTCTAAAAGAGCCACCGAATTTTTAATTAATCAAAGACATTTTCTGACTCACTGAGGACTCTTAACACTCTAATCAATTTACCTAAACAATGGTACAGGAAATGTTGCAAATGACATCAGAATAAACGTAAATCGTGCAAAAGAACGGTATATATTTTGTTGCAAGATCAACATGTGTTAAGCAAAGTGTTAATATATGTCTTAAAGTACTTCTTGCTCGTATTTCACCCATCATTAGAACCTCTTCAAAGAGGACTTGACTGAATTTATTTAAATCAAGAACAAGTCAGTATGATGCTATGACTGCACGGATCAGAATCGGGCATAGCTTGTACTGGCAGGTCGGTGCAGTTTGTAATGTCGAAGAAACTAAGTGTAAACTTTGCACTGAAGAATGTAAGTGAATCCTTGTATATTATTTCACAAAGTGACATGTAATACAAATTTTCAGACTACCTAACATGAGTACATGATATTTCATATCTTCTGTCTTAGAAGATATACTTGTGTTGTATCCCAAATTTGGGACGAAATGTGACCAGATTAAAGTAACAATACCTCTTAACGCTCAAGCAGTATGATGGACTGGGAGTTGGTAGACAAAGACCTATGTAAGTTTTGTGGAGGTTCTTCAATCCTCGCCTATGAGAGACGCTGCAGAAAAAGGAAGGGGTGTCCAGACCATCTCCATTTCCACTGCGTGAGACATTATTTCTATTTTTACCCCTGCTTTTAGTCAAGTTACCCCCTTTTTTATTCCATTTTCTAAGCCTTGCTGATCGTGCTTTATATGTTTTTTTTCTTTCTTTTAAGTAATAATTGCTGTTTTTTATGAAGATCTTAAAGTTTGATCGTCATTTCACTTGTTATTTTTTAGAATAAGATCTATTTTTCGGATCCTTATCTAAAAAATTTGTTCGATTTATGAATAAGCATGTCTTTATATTGTATGTAGATTTTTGACATGTCAGTAACGTTAGCACTGTTTGAGCCTTTATTTTACAACGATTTTGATTATTTATCTTAACATTTTTAACTTTTTTATGATTCTTGTTTGTTTCTCCAAGTGACGTGTATATTTTAATGTTTAATTTGTAAAAATGATGATAATGAAGGAACTGACTTCACCAAGACGCCGGTCTGTTTACGGAGCCGCCGGAGCAATAAAGGCGAGAGCTGTCTGAACTGGTAATTTTATCATCATCCGACGTTAACAGAATAAAGGTTCTATTGAGTAGATTACTTGGCAAGGACACTATTTGACGTTGTCCTACATATTGATTTTCTTTTTTTTATTGATTTTAAACTGATTTTACATTGAAACCCTCAAGAGTTCGGCTTTTCTTATTTAATTTTTAACCCCCAATCCCATTTTGTCTCGTAATTAATATCTGGAGTCCTGTCTGGTAAGTTGATGTAAGTTTCTTTTTCTTATCCTGGCGTTTATAGCAAAGTAACGCAATTTATGTATGTATGTTCTTGTTCTATATTTGTGCCTTAAGCAGTTTATTAATTCAATATCTTTCATTTCTTTTATTCGTCGTATTTCAAATAATAGGTTGAACCACAATGACTTCAGTTGATATTTCTTCGCTCAGGGTATATGTTAAGCCCGCGTAAGATCCTGGGTCAGTGTCCGCTACCATTGTTACAGTCCCAGGATAGGTATCAGATTATTCAGGGCAGTGAACAGGACCCTTATCTGCGTCCCTAAGCCGTTCGCGTACCAGGGGAGGCTTCATCAGCTCGCTTCACAAGGCTGGAGTATAAGTCGTGCTCCTCATCCTTACAGTAACGTTTCCTTTTCATTGATGTGATACATATTATGATAACGTTATGACCTCATTTTTCAGCGTCATGGTATGAAAATGCGTCAGATGTATTTGTATTGTGGAATTAGCCAGGATGCTATGTAAATGTCTAAACTAAACTAAAAGACTACACTCTGTAATAGCTGGACCCTGGGTGATGTCAGTAGACAGCATATTAGTTAAAGGTAACACAAAATATGTATATTGCAATGAGACTTGTCTTTATGAAAAATTGCTGGTAATTTGCGCCCAGGCCAGTGTAGCTTGTAAATATTGTAGTATTCAGGTAGCAACTTCATATAATTGTAACCTAGACTGATTAATAAATGTGCCTTACATTCTTATTGTGCAATATGAACAGAAGAGACACGTGAAAAAGGGTGAAAGAATGAATGAGTACTTGATGAATAATCAAGTATTCGTATTCTTCCATTCAGGCGTTACTTCTGGCTAATAAATATTCTACATTCAATGTTCTTATCACAAGTTTAGGATTAAATTCTCAGTTTTTCAATTTCGG
>NW_020870472.1:136472-138972 GCF_003789085.1 Penaeus vannamei | reverse complement strand
GATTATGAAGGTGGATCTGAAATGTTTTATATTTCATTGATGGTTTTGGTGAAAGAAACAACATTGAATATGATATTGGTCATGACAGTGAAAATCATAATGGAAGGATAATGGAAGTGATAACAGTAAGGACGATAGCCACAATTATACAGTATGATGTAATGATTATAATGACGATAATGCTGATGACGACAATGACGATGACGATGATGATAATGGTAATGATACTAGTAAAATTAATGATGATGAAAGAATTACTACTAATCATGATTTTGATAGCAACAACAACAGCAATAATAACAATAATAATTATCAAAATACTGATTATTATAAAAAATAATAATCACAATAGTAATAATAATCAAAATGATAATACGAGAAGAAATAGCAATAATAACGATAATAGTAATGATAACAATATTATTATTTCTATAATGATACTACTACTACTACTACTACTACTACTACTACTACTACTACTACTACTACTAATAATAATAATAATAATAATAATAATAATAAAATAGTGATGATAGTCACAGTGAAACAGCAGCAACAACAATAACGATAATAATACTTATACTACTACTACCACTACTGATAATGTAAATCGCAAAGATAGCATTATCAATAACAACAAGGCAGTAATAATAACAACAATTATATTAGTGATACTACTACTACTACTTATATGATGAAAGACGTAATAATGATAATGATACTAATGATGATAATGAAATCGATGATAAAAATAAACAAGAGGCAAAGCAAAATGGCAAAGCGCTAACTATGCAATCACAAGGTCTTGCGTTCCGTCTCAGTTGCGAGTGAGTACTAGCACGCTGACGTCAGTATGTTGGGGTCAAAATCGGGGCGGAAAATCAGCCACTTTTAAATAATAAGATGATAATGATGACTGTATTAAAAATGATGATAATAATGGTAATGAAAATAATAAAATAATGATGGTAATGATAATAGTAATAATGATAATGATAACAATAATTGTGATGATGATGGTAATAATAATGATAATGACAAAAAAAAATAATAATGAAAATAATAAAGGAAATAATGATAATGGTATTATTGGTAATTTTGATATTGGTGAGTATAGTTAAATGAATAATACAAATAAAACATAACACTGATAATAGTAATGATTTTCTCCATTGTTATTATCATGTCATTGGCATTAGCATCGGTGATAAAAAAGAAAAAAGAAAATGATTTCCTCTGATTAATGTTATCCTGTTTAGAATTCTTACACCAAAACTGCATATAGAAAGTAGCGTGGAGACCCTCTCAGGCGGCAAAATTCAACCCGTAATATTAATGTATCCGTTCTTCCCTTTGAAGCTATAATATTGTGTCATTTACCATAGATTAATATAATGGTGATTTAGTAGAGTCAAGAACTTAGGCTGTGATGACTAAATGCATACTTACTTTTTTGTGTCAAAATGATAGTTATTTTTGTATTATACAAGGTCCGTATTTTTGTTTTGTTCTTACACGCATACACACGCACAAACACTCACAAACACACTCACACGCACAAACACACTCACACGCACAAACACTCACAAACACACTCACACGCACAGCATCTATTCATACGCACCCGCACCCACGAATGCGAAAACCCACATAATAGTCATAGTTCGGAAGACCAAGAAACCTGCAATGGCTGCAGTTAGGTACATAACAGAACCGGTCTACTCGAGAGGCGTGTATGAATTTCTGTTCACATCGCCCTCTCGTGTCTCGGAAAGCGTTATGTCGTGAGGGAATATGCATTGCTGTTCTGTGAGCCTGGGGTCTTGTTCAGCGATGTTGTGAGTTGATGGTTACAGGGCATAGGAAACTCAGCACGTTCACTTAATTAACTTGGGAAGATATTCAAGCAAGCACACGGGAAAAGACTCAGGTACATACACTGTGTGATATGAATATGTACACGTATATGCTTCAGAGTTGATAGGTTGTGTAAACGCAGAGAGACATTTGAAGGATTTGAAAGGATTATCATGAAAGTAGAGAGAGAGAGAGAGACCGAGGAACAGATGAGGCGAGAGGCACATAGATAGAGAGAGGATGATGAGAGAGAGAGAGAGAGAGAGAGAGAGAGAGAGGAGAGAGAGAGATGAGAGAGGAGACGAGAGAGAGAGGGGGGGGGGGAGAAGGAAAGAGAAAGAGAAAGATAAAAGAGTGAAAGGAATAAAGCTAAAGAAGAGAGAGAGGCAGGCAGGCAGACAGCGGAAGCAGGCATAGAGGCTCACACAGCACACACACACACACACACAACACACAGACGGGGGGGGGGCAAGCAGAAGGGTAGAGCTAGAGGCTGCATCACCCACACATAACACACATACACACACCACCACACAACACCACACACACACACACAGAAAGAAAGAAAAAGAAGAGAGAGAGAGAAGATAAAAGAGTGAAATAAATAAAGCTAAAAACACAAATAAAAGATAAAACAGAAACA
>NW_020870472.1:122898-127633 GCF_003789085.1 Penaeus vannamei | reverse complement strand
ATCGAAGGGTTTTATAATAGCGTTTTCCACGCTCCAATGCTCGGTTATGAAGATAAGCGGTTTGCTGTCTTTCAGCTCAATTACATTCGACTTATATTTGATTCAAAATAACGATACAGCTTTAGAGTAAAAAAGAAAAGAAAAAATCGCTAGAAAGTTATATTTCCCCCGTTAAATATGGAAAAAACGTTATAGTCAAATAAAGGTATCTGTAGACTATATAATCAGATTCAGATTCCGTATGTTTATTCAGCCAATTATACAGATACAATACGTAATTATTACAATAATTGACAAGGAATGGGTGAGCCTTTTGAGAGCTGATGATTGACAATACAGAAATTCTGGGTGAAGATGATCTTCTGAAAAGCCCCTGGATGTCAGGGATTGCAATTATGATTACATATACATTTGGCATAAATACATTTTATATAAGAATAAGTCTTTTAACTTAACTATACAAATATATATCTGACTAAAACTAGCATACACATATTAAGAACACAACATGAATAAACATCTATACACTTACAGACTATATATAGTATATCTATTGCTGATATTGAATTTTTAAGAAGGAATGAGCTATGACGAGGGTAACAATAATTTCCTTTTGTGATGTAGGCAGAGGCTTTAACATTTTCTGAGCATCGGCCCCACACCGAATGGCAGTAAGAGCTGGAGAGACAAGCATAGTACAAGCCCCAATCATATTTATAAAAGTCAGCTCATTGATTGGTTAACTGTAGGCATGCGCAAGTATATGGCCAACCAGAGCACAGATGGGCCAGTAAATAGGTAAAATACCGTGAACGGTCGTTCCCATCGTTAGAGATGAGCTTGAGTGCAAAAGTCACTACATGTTAATGTTATTTTTATTATTATTTATGATGGTGTTTACACGTTTGTGGCCATGACTAGAATGAACAGCTTTTATTCTAGGAATACTTCGATAAATCCAAGAGCTTCATTTTTCGCTAATTGAAATCTATACTTTACTTCATTTATGATTTTCACTAATACTATATTATTTGTTTGACTTTTATTTATGTTCTGTTTTGTTTCTTAGACATTATACCCAGGAAAGTTAGGCCATTGATATCTTAAAAATCTTTCATGGAAGCACGCCAGAAGCTGAAGGAGGGTAGGATGATCTCAAAAAAGTACATGAAAGAGAGACGAAACTTTATTAATTTCTATTTTAAGCTCACTTGACAGACTGCTACAACTCGAAAATACTATGTATCAAAATTAATTTCATGATTACTCTTTGTAACATAAATAAAACCATGTAATAACTGCTTAAAAAGAAAACATGTTTTTTACATGTTTTTTCTTTTCATTTCTCATTTCCCAGAACAATTTGTTGGCATCAATTTACTCGTTTATCCTTCTCTTCATTCCATAATCCAAACTGAGGCATATCTTTTATTTCTGAGTAATCTCAGTAAGTAAAGCGGACCATATAATATATATATTTATATACATATATATTTTTCATTTTATATATACATATATATATATATATATATATATATATATATATATATATATATATATATATATATATATATATATATACACATCCGTTCAAAGGAAGGGGAAGAGAGCAAACATGTATTCAGCTGTAACCTTTGGCTTTTATTGAGCCCTGGGTTTGGCTTGAGAATATTGGTCCTCGATTCGGCCGCACTCCTTATTGGACGCCGGAGAAAGGGCTGGGAAAAGAGTGAGAAACACGCGCGCGGAAAAGCCTTGACTTGATTCGCTGTTTGTGATTTGCTTCTTTTCTGCGAGAGATAAAATGCATGAAGGTGACGGAAGGGAAGAGATAGGGAGAGAGTTTGGGTAAAAGTGGGAAGGGAAAGAGAGAAAGGGAGATAGAGAAGGAGATCGATGGATGGATAAAGAGAGAGAGAGAGAGAGAGAGAGAGAGAGAGAGAGAGAGAGAGAGAGAGAGAGAGAGAGAGAGAGAGAGAGAGAGAGAGAGAGAGAGAGAGAAGAGAAGAGAAAGAATGACTAAAATCTTTCTTTCGCCAGCGCCAAATAATCAAAGCCCATTGCCACTGAAATATAAATGTATAAACAACCCTCCCTCCATTTCACTCTTCATATAAATATAGGTAATACCTAGGCTTTATAATCTATTAATTACGAAATAAAAAGCAATATGCAGTATTTTTCGAAAAGTCTGACAGCTATATATCATAACATAAATAGATTATCAATTCATTATCAAAAAGCCAGACTTAATGCATGTACATATATTCAAATTAATAATATAAAAAAAGTTCTCTCACTGACGAAATGGTTTTATGTTTATGGAACCTTTCACATTTGATTATATTTTTTCTTTTTCAGTTATACACTGACAATACCTAGATCTATGGGATTTTGGGTGCATATTAACATTTCTTTATTGTTGCCTTCATCATGTTTTTATTAATAATTTCACTAATGCCACTGCCTGTGTCATTATTAATGCTGCCAGGACTAATACCATTATCATATACGATTTATTGATATTTTAATGGTTATCGTTCTCCTTTTTTCATTACTGCTATTATCATTATCAGCTGTCATCAGTTTTTGATATCATTATTAGTATTACGATTATTATTGTTATCATCAGCATTATTGCTCTTATTATTATTAAAATTATTGTCATCATCATCATCGTCGTCGTCTCTGTTATTATCATGTTTATTATTATTATTTTTATTTTTATCATCATAATTTCTATGATCAGCATTCTTATTATCGTTATTATCATTATTTTCATTATTATTATCATAATCATTATTTCTACTACTATTATTATTTCTATATTGTTATTATTGTCATCCTCATTGTTTTATTATTATCATTATTTTTTTATTTTTCATTGTTATTATCATAACTGCAGTCATTATTTCTATTATCTTTATTATTCTTATTTCCATTACTATTATTATCATCTTTAATTTTTGTTGTCAGTAGTAGGAGTAGTAGTAGTAGTAGTAGTAGTAATAGTAGTAGTAGTAGTAGTAGTAGTAGTAGTAGTAGTAATAGTAGTAAGAGTAGTAGTACTGTCATTACATTACATAATCATTATCTGTTACTATCATTAACAGCATCAATTACCTTCAGTAAGTCATTATTCTCACTCTTACCAATCACAAATGCCTTGATAATTTTGATATAATTACATTCAACATTCTGACCCAGTTATTTTTATATACAAATATTTCGTTTTGATATCCATCATCAACGCCAAATTTTACATCAAGCTTCTTATAAGCTTCACTTAGGAACTAACTGATATCTACTGACAATAATTAGTATCATTATCATTAAGGCTAATCTTTACATCAAGCCTCTTATAAGCTTCACTTAGGAACTGATATCTACTGACAATAATTAGTATCATTATCATTAACGCTAATTTTTACATCAAGCCTCTTATAAGCTTCACTTAGGAACTAACTGATATCTACTGACAATAATTAGTATCATTATCATTAACGCTAATCTTTACATCAAGCCTCTTATAAGCTTCATTTAGTAACTAACTGATATCTACTGACAATAATTAGTATCATTATCATTAACGATGTAGAAAGTTAGGTTGATAAAACATCAACCCAGAGCCAAAAGTCATGACAACTTCTCGAACTTCTTTGATGGAAATGCTTGGAAGATGTCTCGTGTTCTGACGGGTGGAACTTCCTGACATGTAGTATTTTTTTTTTTTTTTTTTTTTTAATCGGTAGCCGCTCGCTCTTCCTCCTTCTCTCTCGTTTTCTGTCTTTTTCTTTGGTTCTCGTGTTGTTGCTCTGTTCTCTTGTTTTTTGTTTGGTTGTCTCTCTTTCGCTTGTATTTCTGATTCTTTTTTTTCGACTTTCTGCACATCTCTCTGTCTCTTGTTTTGATTTTCGATCTTTTGCTCTATCTCTTGTTGGTTAAACTGTCTCTCTGTCTGTTTGCTTTCTCTGTCTATTAAGGGTTTGTCTATCTGTGTTCTTCCTTACCATCTCGAACTGCATGTCTATCTGTCTCCCGGTCTGTCTGTTTGTATCTCTCTCCTCTATCTCTCCTCTCCCGTTTTTCTCTGATTGCCTGTATCTCTGTCTGTTTGTCTGTCTGTCTGCCTCTCTCTCTCTCTCTCTCTCTCTCTCTCTCTCTCTCTCTCTCTCTCTCTCTCTCTCTCTCTCTCTCTCTCTCTCTCTCTCTCTTCTCTCTCTTTCTCTCTCTCTCTCGTCATTTTTTCTATTTTTTTTTCATTACTCATACTACAGTATATCAACTACTGTTGTGAATTTCAGTACTGTGATGCTCTGTATCATTATTATTTCATTTAAAAAATGGTCATCATTATCATATTTGTTATAATAAGTTATGAACAAAGAAAAGGATGGGTAACGTTTTTTATTCTCTTTTCATAAAAAATCCTGTTAAATAAAAATGTTACTCAGTTAAATTACTGTTTTTTTTTTCTCGTTTTATAGTCTATTTTCTATATGGCGACAATATTGCTGCCTTGTTATTTTAGATGTGTGGAGCATACTGTATAAATTGTGTTTTTTCCCTATTTGCATAAATATGTTACTGTTTATATATATCCCTATTTGTGTTTGTTTGTTTGTCTGTGTGTGCGTGTGTGTGGTTATGTGTGTGCGTATGTATGCGTGAGTGTGTGTGTGTGTAGGTGTATGCATGTGTGTGTGTGTGTGTGTGTATGTGTGTGTGTGTGTGT
>NW_020870472.1:82898-85398 GCF_003789085.1 Penaeus vannamei | reverse complement strand
ATATATATATATATATATATATATATATATATATATATATATGTATATATATATATATATGTGTGTGTGTGTGTGTGTGTGTGTGTGTGTGTGCATATGTATGTATATATATGCACACATATAAATATATGCATCAAAAGAGTTTGTTTCGTTTGCAATATATTAATTTTTGAATAGCCTATTGGAGGTACGCTTATACTATGGAAAAGAATAAACTCATGTGGTGTTAAAAATGTTACAGTTAATAGGAACTGAAATGTAGAAGTATATTGTACACAAAACATATTTCATTAAGATATTTGCGCGGATCCTCTAGGCTAGGATAGCAATATTTCTTGCGTTTTAGTATTTTAAATCATGACGACCGCCCAGGCATAAAACGAAGAGTAATACTTTCGAGGAACCAAGGCAATCCTTTGGCACAAAAGCCGACTATTTGGCTAGAATATTTCGGTCTCATTCAGCCCCAACTGCAGAGATAAATTCATGTGTTAATCACGTGAACAATTTTCTAAGCATTTTTTTTTTTTTTTTTTTTTTTTTTTTTTAGCAATAGCAATATTTCCTTAATTCTTATCTGAACCTTTGCACGCTTTTCCTCTTGTGTCAGATTCCGATGACGAAACGTTACACTTCTTGCACATTCTTCATTGGACTGAAACATGGCAGTTGGCGTTACGACAGTCTCTGATTTTACGTTTTGCAATGTCACTTCCTGCTCTTTTGGTTGATGAGATTTCTCTGGTGAAGTGTAAGCTAGAAATGTTTTTTGCAATTTCGTTTTCTGAAAGGTGCTTGTGTATAGACTAGATTATCTTCTCCTTTGGTGTTTTAATGAGAGATGCAGATCTAAATATTTATCTAACGTCTGTTTATAATAAGGTTCATAAAAGGTTATAATTTGTAAGATCTCGGCCCTGGTCATGGGGATCACTCTTGCGGATATCGTCACTGCAAATCAATTTCATCATTTATTTAAATTTCGTTGTGATAGTTGTTCTGTTTTTGTTTTGCTAATATTAGCAATATTATTATTATCATTAATATTTATATTATTATCATTATTATTATTATTATTATCATTTTTGTTACTATTACCTTTATTATCATTATCCTTTTTGTTTCATAATATTATACGGTCATTGGAGGGGATATATCAACATTCTAGGCTCAACATTTATTTTATGCTGGTCCACCATTGTTGTGCATTTATAAGATCCAAAACTCAAACTAAATAATTGGGAACAGCAACTCATGAAAGGCATAAGCTTTCTAATGAACTTTTCTCATAAAAAAATCGTAATACAAGCAATGTTTACCTCAAGTCACTCTTTCCTGAAATCGAATTTCAACCTCTTTTCCATTTTTAAAAGGATTTTTTCCTCCTCTTGGTTTTGCGAGGAAACATACACACTCATTTCCAACCATTAATTTGTTTTCTAAGGCTTGCTCCGAGTTGCAAATCTTTGGCAATGCTCGCTGATTTGTCCTGCAATGCTCCAGCCTTGCAGTACTTCAATGATTTTCTATTGACACTGTTTTCCTTTCAATAGGTTTATCTCCTCACCTCAGGATTTAATCCTTGCGAAAGGTGATAAAACTATAGAGAGGAAAATTGCAAGGCTGGAGTGTTGCAGCACAAGTTCGAGAGAATTGCAAAAAAATGTGCGATAAAGCTCATGCAAATAAATCAAGAATTGATATTATAAGTGAGTTCAACACTTTCAGTCGGTATTTAGGTGCCATATTCTAATCTTAGCTTATGAGTACTCCCATTAAACCTAATATAAATCCGGTTCATGTTGACTTTTGCAGTTTCTTTATTATTTCTTTACCCTTTCTCTTAATGTTGAGAACAGCTACTTTATGCACCTGATTAAAAGATATCAGCGCACTATATCAAAATAAGATAACTTTCTATTCCTCAACTTCTATGAAATAAAACATAAAGTAGCAGGAGTATATATGTGTGTTGTGTGTGTGTGGTGTGTGTGTGTGTGTGTGTGTGTGTGTGTGTGTGTGTGTGTGTGTGTGTGTGTGTGTGTGTGTGTGTGTGTGTGTGTGTGTGTGTGTGTGTGTGTGAGGTATATATATATATATATATATATATATATATATATATATATATATTATATTATATATATATATATATATATATATATATATATATATATATATATATATATATATATATATATATGTATGTATGTATGTATATATGTATATGCACACATTCAAATATATGCATCAAAAGAGTTTGTTTCGTTTGCAATATATTAATTTTTGAATAGCCTATTGGAGGTACGCTTATACTATGGAAAAGAATAAACTCATGTGGTGTTAAAAATGTTACAGTTAATAGGAACTGAAATGTAGAAGTATATTGTACACAAAACATATTTCATTAAGATATTTGCGCGGATCCTCTAGGCTAGGATAGCAATATTTCTTGTGTTTTAGTATTTTAAATCATGACGACCGCCCAGGCATAAAACGAAGA
>NW_020870472.1:47500-50000 GCF_003789085.1 Penaeus vannamei | reverse complement strand
ATAGGAAAGGGAGGAGTTAGGGAAGTTAAGAGCATGAAAACAGAGAGAAGTTGATAGTCAAAATAAAAGAAGGGAGAAGGAGGATGAAGGAGGTAAAAAGGGATAGATGGAGGGAGAGAAGGAGGGTGAAAGGGGGGAGGAGGGAAGTAAGAAAGGGGGAGGGAGGGAAGTTAGAAGCATGAAAACAGAGAAAAGTTGAGAGTCAAAATAATTAGAAGGGAGAAGTAGGATGAAGGAGATAAGAAGGGATAGATGGAGGGGTAATACAATGGGCGAAGAGGAAAGTAAGGAAGGGAATAGGAAAGGGGGAGTTAAGGAAGTTTGAAGCATGAAAACAGAGTGAAGTTGAAAGTCGGAATAAAAGAAGGGAGAGGGAGGATGAAGGAGGGAAAAAGGGATAGATGGAGGGAGAGAAGGAGGGTCAAATGGGGGAAGAGGGAAATTAGGAAGGAAATAGGAAAGGGGGAGGGAGGGAAGTTGAGAGCATGAAAACAGAGAGAATTTGAAAGTCGGAAAAAACGGAGGGAGAGGGAGGATGAAGTAGGTAAAAAGGGGATAGATGGATAGAGAGAGAAGGGAAAATAGGGAAGAGGAAAGTAAAAAAAGGAAGATTAGAAACAGGGGGGGGGAGGAAGTCAGAAGCAGACACAAAACCTGGAGGGTGATAGAGAAAAGATTTTGATCAGATCGTTTCCAATCGCTCGACTTTTCATTCTCTCTCGTAATACAATACAAACTGATTAGATATTGACAGAACGCATAAACAATCAACATCATCGCAGAGTAAACAATCATTATTTCCGCTTCTAGGTTATTTCTCAGTATACACAGCATTTTATGATTGTTTCTTTTAGAATCTATGAAGGAAAAGTAATGCTGATATGTATTCCTTATGATTATATGATTGTTATTATCATAATTATTATAATGATGATAACAAAATAATGATAGTGATAATAATGTTTATAAGAATATTAGTAATGAAAATAATCATAGTAGTAATAATGGTAATAATGATAATAATAAAGATAACAATAACAACAACAATAATGGTGATTGCGATGATAATGATCATAATAATCATAACTAAAATAGTAATAATGACAATGATAATAATGGTATGATAACATAATTATCAAAACATAGTTAATGAAGGTAAAAATCATATCATTAAGGGTAATGACGATAACAAAAAGCATAATGATGATAGTAACAGTGAAAATGATATATGATAAAAATTATAACGGTGATAATAAAGAAATTAACAATGATCATAGTTATAATGATAATAATAAAAATAACAACAATAATGATGATTTTCGTACTAATACTACAACTGTTAATGATAATGATGATGATAATCATGAACATCATTCTTATAAAGATAATAATAATATTAGTAATAATGATAAAACAATAATGATAATAATAATAATAATGATAATAATAATAATAATAATAATAATAATAATAATAATAATAATAATAACAATGATAATAATGGCAATGATAATGATAGTAATGACAATAATAACATTAATGGTAATGACAATGATAACAACAATAATGATATTGATAAGAATAATAATGATAGTAGAAATTATAAGATTATAATAACAGTAATGATAATAGTGAAAATGATAATGATAATGATAATGATAATGGTAATGATAATGATAATGATAATGATAATGATGATAAAAATAATAATAATAATAATAATAATAATAATAATAATAATAACAATAATAATAATAATAATAATAATAATAATAATAATAATAATAATAATAATAATAATAATGATAATAATAATGAATAAAATAATGATAATAATAAAAAAAATACAAAAGCAACAATAATGATAATAATATAAACAATGACAATGAAAATGATAATAGTGATAACAATGATGATAATAACAACTATAATAGTAATATTGATAACAATGGTAATAATGATAACAGCAATAATAAAGATAACTGTGATAATGATAGCAATGATAATAGTGATTTTGATGATTATACTGATGATAATGTTGATAATATTGACAATGATGATGATGATAACAATAATGATGATAATAGTAGTTATAGTAGTGATAAAAATAATGATGATAATGATAATACCAATAATAACAATGATAATGATAATAAAAGTAATGATGATAATAATGAAACTGATAATGATAATGGTAATAATAGTAACAGTATTAATACTAATACTAATAATGAATGATATGATAAATAATAATAATATAATAATAATAATAATAATAATAATAATAATAATAATAATAATAATAAAATAATAATAATAATAATAATAATAATAATAATAATAATAATAATAATAATAATAATAATAATAATAATAACAATAATAATGATAATAAGGAAAATAATAATATGATGATGCTAATAATCATGATTGTAATATCATATTTATAATAATAATAATAAAGATAATAATTGAATTATTTTAATTCTTATCATTATTA
>NW_020870472.1:0-7500 GCF_003789085.1 Penaeus vannamei | reverse complement strand
AACTGTCGTCGATTGGCTAAAAGCTGCAGCTCTAAAACTAACTGTCGCTGATTGGTTAAAAGCTGCAGCTTGTGAACTACCCATCGTTGATTGGTTAAAAGCCGCACATCAGGAAACTGATGGGCTCTGATTGGTTGAAAGCAGATGTGGAGATAAGAAACGCAGTGTACAGACGTTCCACAGATAACCCGCGAGACCTTTTTACTTTTAGAGCGGACCGAATTTTATTTGCGTTAATGAATTTTTACTTGCACGAGTTAAGGATGTCAGCGACAGAGTAAAAGAGAGAAAAGGAAATGATACAAAGACTCAACGACCCCATACCCACGCTACGCGCGCCTCACACATACTACCAGCATATCAACTAGTCGCGCACATACGCTATACCTAGTATATTATATATATATAATATAATATCGTTACTCATCACACTCTAACCTCGTACTGGTCTGAGCTGGTACTCTACGTATGTTCATAATCTATTATTATCTCATCTCTCATATGCCGCCCGTACTAGCATATATACTCGTACAATATTATCTTACATACATTCTATATCTATTATACTATTACTATATATTCACTATTACTTTACGCGCTCTATATATATATTGACGTACTATCATTCATTACATATCTCTTCTCTCACAGTACTTCATCTTACCTTACTATGGGCCATCACTCTCCCATTACTACTCTCTACTCTTTCTCTCTTCATACTTTACCATCTCCGTACTCATATATATATATACGTAGTCATGACTAATATTCATGATCGGTCGTCGCTGAGCTCGTGTGTGTCGTAGCTTGTGATGTGTGTGTGTGTGTGACCGAAGCAGACTCGAAATGTATTCTGGTCGGCATGGGGCAAAACCTAGGTTAGATGTGTGATGTGTGTGTGTGATGTGTACAGATGCTGCTGTGCATGTGTGTGTGTGATAACTATTAAGAGAAGGCCTATATATATAGTGACATGACTAGGTCCTACCGTATACTATATATATATATGATATATATATATATATATTGTATAATGAAAAAGATAAAAAAGAATAATATATTATCAATACCCGTATAATACGTATCATACATATACTATATATTATACTCATTACTTATTACTATATATAACAGGCGAACACGATACTATATCTCAATATTATATTTGTAAATGCTCGACGTGTGTGGTGTGTGTTTATGTAGTAAAAAAAGATTTGAACTCTATTATTGTGGTAAAATTTAAAAATGCTAAGGGATCAATCAATTTGTAAAAATGAAAGTATAAGAAGCTTATGTCTACGAAGAATAGAAATGAAATGAAAATTGTGTGAATAGTATGTTTAAGGAATTAAAAAAAATTTATGGTGTGATTGAATAGTATGAATGAAGTATGGTTGATAATTTTATTAGTTTTATATATAAGTTATAATAAAAATAATTAAATAAAATGCTATAGCTAAGTGAAGTAGTATATTATAAAATTGAATGTTAAAAGGAGTGAGAATTAGAGTAAATATATGAAACAGAGAGAAAAAGAATATAAAGATGTGGAGATAAGTAAAAATAATAGTATGTATAAAGAGATTATAAAATTAAAAAATAATTTTTGAGAAAAAGTTTGATTATAATGTTATTTATAAAATAACAAAGGATCATAAGTAAAAGTTGATTTAATAGAAAAAAGAGAATAGAGAATAATATTAAAGAAGTGAAGCAAGAAGAGTATGTAACGAAATTGTATAGGGAAAGAAAGGAGGATGTTTATGTATATTTTAGTAAAGTATAATATAAAAGAAATAGAAGATAAAGAAGATATATATTATTAGTATAGTGTAATTAGTAGTATTAAGAAATTTATATATATATATATTATATATTATCTACATATATAATATATATATAATATAATAAACTATATCACCCATGGGTGTGGTGTGTGTGATGCCACACACCCCATGTGTACTACTATATATACCCTATACCCCTTATACACTATACCCTACTAATATACTTACTACCCTACTATTATATGTATGTGCTGTGTGGTGATGTCCATGCCCCTGTGTGGCTCGTGCCCACACTCGTGTTGCTTGGCCCCACACACACCTCCCCTGCGCCTATCGTGCCTGTGTGTTCGTGCCCTGTATCTGGCTTCACGGGCCAACAGTGATTAAGATGGCGATACATTCTAAAAAAAATTCCCACCTGCGCTGTGATGACCCCATATTGATTTAGCATAGAGAGATAAATCGAATAAAAAATGAATACCAAGACCCTGATAGCTGGCATAATATTTGTTTATGAACGACCACTTCAGCGACCTCACTTAAACAATCTGCATACGTAGAATAACAGACCTATAAATTCGTTCTTCCCTCACTTATATGGGCTTGCTCACAAGGAGGCTCATGCCTACTGCATATGTAATCACTATATATACCCCTCCTCACTATACTGAATATATATCACCTAAATACCCTATACCTACTACTCACTCATGCTATATAGGCATCTACAACCCCTAATTACTATATACCCCCTCTGCCTCCTATACACTACTCCCTACGTACTACTCCTCACTATAATATCATTGGATACGTACCTTACCCATATATATGGTATATATGAAGCACATTTATGGGATACTCATGGCACATCGATATGCAGGCTATTAAGCATCTATATATTCAGTTAAGCTCGCATAAATATATGCTATACATTCATATGTATGGATAGATGATGTAGACATATAGATAGGATGAGATAGAATAACTCGCATAGACTAGATATGTGCCCGCCAATAATATAGTAAACTAAATAAAATGTAATAAAATATAAAATATAATAAAATAAATTAATAAGATAAATATATATAATAATAGAATAATAAAAATAGTAAGATAAGTAATATATACCATATAACTATCTATGAACAATACATAGAAGAACAATATAGAATGCAACATAATGTGAATAATAATATATGAAATAAATAATATATGCACAATACCACTAACATATATAGTAGTAATTATAATATATGATAGACTCATATATATATTAACTACTATAATATATATTATGATCTTGTTAGATAGATATAAAAGATATAGATAAGATAGATAGATAGACCCTAGATCGTTTGTATAATTGTATACATATATACCGGCTTATATTAATATTTATAGTTTATATTAGATAGATATACTATCAATAATAGACTATAACATACATCACTTACTTATTACACTATATATATATGTTATATTTGGTATACCATAATATATCATATATAATATATAGTATAGTAAGTTATACTATATATATATATATAATATATTATGATATACAATATAACATATATATATATATAGATAGATTATATAATATAAATATATATACTTAATATATATTATTATATTTGTATACAGTTAGTACATATATACTAATATAGTATATATTATTATAATAATACTATATATATATTATGCAGATATATCATTTTATATATTATTATATATGAATATAATGGTATATATATCAACCCTATATATATATATATACTATATAATATATTCCACTATACATATATATATAACATTACAGATATACTAGGTATATATGTATGTATACTCATTACACAACACAACACAGTATATATACTAGTTATATACTATAATATATATATATATATATATATATTATAATATATACTATATATACTAATAATATTACAAACACCCTATATATATATATATATATATAATACTATATATAAATATATATATACTTATCTATATATATATATATTATACTATATCACACTATATAATAATATATCCGTTCGCCAAGAGCGCTGTGTGTGTGTGAGTGTGTGTGTGGTGTGTGTGCCTGTGTGTGTGGTGTGTGAGTGCTTGTGTGTGTGTGTGTGTGTCGTATATTATGTATATGTATATATACTAATTATGTATAATATATATATGTTACATGTATCAGTATATGTGTATGCTATATATAATATATATATATATACATACATATATATATATAATATATATATATATTTATACAAGTTTATATATTATATCATCCGCGCTGTAATACCACAGCACAACACACACACCACACCACACAACACCACACACACACACATGACACACACACACACACACACCACACCTACACACCACACGCACACCACACCATAATACGGATATGTTATATATTATATATATATATATATATATATATATATAATATCGTATGTATATACTTCAATATATACACCATATATATATTCCATACATACCACGTGATATATATACTATAATAATACCATATCTGTGCTGTGATTGTGTTGTGTGTGTATGTGCTGTGTGTGTCGTCGTGTGTGTGTTTGTGTGTGTGTGTGTGTTGTGTGTGTCGTGTGTGTGTGTTGGTTAGTTGGTGTGCTGCTGTGTTGTGTACATGATCTGGGAACAAAACAAAAAAAACTGGTAGGAGTTCTGTGTTTAATCACAAAGAGAAATTGAAGAAAGCAAAGTACATATAGCAGCAAGGATGTAAACAGAACTGTAAGATGTAAATTCGAACGAATCTTATCATCAAAAACAAGTAAAGAACAAATACGACCTGCCAGGTGGTTGTCACGCTCTCCTGCTCAGCGTAAACCAACTCCTATTGTTAACGTAGATTTCCGTAGGAACTAACAATACATGCTATGCAAAAGGTATAGGACGATGATGCTAATTACAGAATCGTATATGGGATGCAAATTAGAAAGGCCATCGATGGATACAATCCTCACTCCGACTTTTCCATCCACCTCACGTATTCAAAGCCAGTAAGCACACGCTCCTCACACAGCTACTAAAGAAAGTAATCAAAGGAAGATAGTGGCATCATCTGTGCCCATGTAAACAACCCGAAACGAGAAAGAATAGATTGCTTAAAGTTAAACTAATAATGAATAACATAATAATAATAAGTAGAGATGACTACTAAAAAGGATAATAATAATAAAAAATAAAATCAGGGTCAATAATCCTGTCCTCAAGTAAAGTTTATACACGATGTAGTTGACTTGAAGAAAAGAAATTCTCTACTAGCAATCCATTCACAGTGAGAAACTTGTACGTACAGTGTGCGTGATTCCAAGTTTGATGGACTTATTGTCGTGTGGGTGTAAACCTAGAAGACTCGCTCGGCTAGAAATCAACGTGCCTTCAGGAGTAGATGTAAGGGACGTAGGGATGCGGGAGAGGAAGGAGAAGAAGAGAGAGAGGAAGAGGGAAAGGAAGAAGTGTGAGAAGGAGAGGAGGAAGGGATGGGAGGGGAGAAAGAGGTGAGGAGAAGGGAGGGAAGGAGAAAAAGAAGGGTATGGTGGAGGAAAGGAGAAAGGGGAGAGAGGGGAAAGGAGCTAGAGGGTAATGCTGCGGGCGGCCTACTGTAGGGGGTATCTGTACAGTCTCACAACACACACACACACAACACGAGACACAGACACGACACACGTCTGTGGAAGGGGATAGATGTGGATGTGTGCGGATGTGTGCTGAAGGTGTGAAAACGGCTGCTGCTCGTTTCGGTGGGTGTGTGGGCCCCGCCCACCTGCATCCAACTGTGGTAGTTGGTTCTCTACGTGAATAATAGCGTGTGAGTATTCCCCTCCTATACCTCACCCCTACCTACCCGCTGTATAGTATACTCTTATCTCACCCCCGCCTTCTCTATATATACATTCTATAGTGCTAGCTGGGCTATACTATCCAATGATGTACCCACTATAGTATGGATACAGCACATAACACACCACACACACGATGCACACACGAGCAGCACACGGAGCACACACACACACCTACACCAGCACAGCACGGGAACAACGACAACACAGACGCACGACACACGAGCCCACAGCACACATACAATTTATACTAATATAGGCATATATAGTACTAGTATATAGTTATATGATATAATATCTGTAGATTATATACATATATATATACATATATATAGTACATATACAATATAGTATATATAACAGATATATATAGTACATCATATATATATATACTATATTATATATATATACTATAGATAGCATATGTATATATTAATACATAATATATGTATATTCATTATAATATGTATTGTATATATATGTAAATACTATACATGTATATATATACATACATATATATATAGTATATAATTATTATATATATACATGGTAATATAACATACAATATATATATAATAAAGTATATATATATATAATATAATATATATAGATATATATATATATATGATAGTAATTTATTTATTTATTTATTCATTATTTATTTACTTATATATGCATAATTACACATAAATATACATATAGATAAAAAGATAGATAGATAATAAGAGAGAGAGAGCATAACAAAGCCTCATAGCCGAGGAGCTGATTTCGATCAGAGCAGCACATTTTCTGCCGATGCATTCTGCTCCAAACAACCGGACAACAACCAGCCTTCCACGGTCGTAAGAACTCGTTCGTTGTCTCGGTTTCTGCGTTGGTTCTCGTCCCTTCGGCTGGCATGGGGCGCCGTTGTTCTCTTCCCTCGTAACTCTAGGACATAGGACCGATAACAATAATAGATTTACATATAAATAGAAAGTTGAAGAAATAACAATAATAAAAAAATGACCTTTCGTTTGATAACAATACAGAATGTGTGTGAGACTGTGTGTGTATGTGAGAGAGAGAGAGAGAGAGAGAGAGAGAGAGAGAGAGAGAGAGAGAGAGAGAGAGAGAGAGAGAGAGAGAGAGAGAGAGAGAGAGAGAGAGAGAGAGAGAGAGAGAGAGAGAGAGAGACAGAGAGAGAGACAGAGAGAGACTAGAAGAGAAAAAATGGCTGAAAGAGAGAGAATGAACAGAAAAAAAAAACAAGAAAATATTTCGAAAAGGATACAACACAGCCCGCTCGATCCCGTATCCACCATTATCACGGGCTGCTGAGCGCTCCCCTGTCCCGGTACCACACCAATCAAAGGACTACAACTCTGCCGGTCTTCAAACAAGAGACACATACACAGGAATATTGGTTCCATATGAACTGCTCGGCCTCAGCATAAGGCAGTCTGAAGGCATGCGTAAGTAAAGCGGGGAACAGAGGTTGTTGTTTTCCTTAAGGGTGATTTGGTTGGTCGGAGGGGAAGGCTTTTCACACTCAGAAAGGTCTTTTGTCAGAAAGGACGAGTGGCTCGACAGCGCGTTTCTCTGTGGCATCGTTTAGCTACCGGATTTTCCACATTTTTGTTATTAATCAAACATGTATACATATATCTACCTCATAAATCACGCATACATTATAACTATATACTACTCTACCACCCAAATACACACACACACACATACACAATTATTTCCTTTTCTGTCTGTCTATATATATGTATCTAGATCTATCAAAATCTCTCTTTCTCTTACTCTCTTTCTCTCTCTCTCCATATATA
>NW_020870471.1:822639-825139 GCF_003789085.1 Penaeus vannamei | reverse complement strand
ATATGGGTTTTGGCTCCGTAGAGTTTAGCCAGGTGTTTTCGCTGCGTGATGGAATCCGTAATATGTGTGGCATCTGGTTGTGAAACTGCGATTAGTGTGAATGTTATCATCATCACATCTATTGCTCTGTTTTGATGCTATTTTCAGTATCATTTTCATCATAGATGTTATTATCATTTAACATAATTTAAAACGTATTTTTGAATAATATTTGTTTGTGTATGTGCGTGTGTGTGTGTGTGTGTGTGTGTTGTGTGTGTGTGTGTGTGTGTGTGTGTGGTGTGTATGTGTGTGTGTGTGTGTGTGAACTATACGAAAAGAAAATTTATTCTAGAGATACTATATATATTCCTTATCACATATTGAATTTATGAATGCTTTTTATTGAGTAAGACATCATTTAAGAATACGCTCGAGTGAAATTATCTCTACCCTTCCTACAGAGCTTCCATATATCGATTAATTTCTTTTTATTTCGAGATCAAATGATTATCTGAATGTCTATCGGTCCTATTATCATGCCTTCTCTCCNTCTCTCTCTCTCTCTCTCTCTCTCTCTCTCTCTCTCTCTCTCTCTCTCTCTCTCTCTCTCTCTCTCTCTCCTCTCTCTCTCTCTCTCGTCTCTCCCCCTCTCTCTCTCTCTCTCTCAAGACTCGCTAAGGACGGAGGGGAAGAAGGTCGGGTCTGACGCCGGGAGCGATTCCCGTATTCGGACGTTTCTCAAAATGATTTTCTTTTTTATTTCAAAAACAGGTTTACTCGAGAGGAATATTTATGCGTGATCTTTTATAGAAAGATATTTACATATATGGATAAATATTATTATTTGCACAGCACACACATACACACGTATTTACACACACACGACACACACATACACACACACACACACACACACACACACGAACACAGACACACACACACACACACACACACACACACACACACAGACACACACACACACACACACACATCTCTCGGCAGCGCCTTTGTTAATAATTTCCAAGAAGCGCCAACTGATTTTCCTTTCCCCGACGTTCGATTTTCCCGCAAAAAGCGTCGTGCGGTTTCGTTAAAATTTTGAAAAATCGTTCGGATATCATAAGACTTCGTTTTCTTTTTTTTACGCGAATATGAATGTAATTGAATATACGAGTACGTTTTTTATTGTTCGGTGAAGGTTTAAGATAATTGTCAAAGGTGATGATTGTGAATAAAGAAAGGAAGAAGAAAAGAAAAAATGGAAAATGCAATATTTGTTTACCTTAATTTACGATACTGTTGTTCATTCCACGGCTTTCCGGTTTACCTGAAAATAAATTTATAAATATATTTTGAAAACTGATTTCATAGATATTAAGATAATAATGATAACGATCATGATCCTGTTAATAATAAGGTTAATAGTAGTAACTTACAATGATCATTAATGTAATGACTATTTAGGTGATAATGATATCAATATTGATAATGGTAATAACGATAATGATATCAATAAGTGAAATGTTACTGATAATCATAGCAATAATGGTATAACAATCATAATAAAGTTCATGACGCTAATTACTATAACAATAATGATAATGTCATAATGATTGATATTGTAATGATGATAACAAAAAAAATAATAATGATAATGATAACAATGGTAGTATTAGCAGCAGTAGCAATAAGGATAATGAAAATGATAATGATAATGATGAGGATAATGACAATAATGATAATAATAACATCGACAACAGTGATGTTAATAGCAATGCTAATAATAGTAATGATAATAATAATAATGGTAATAAAGATAATGATACTGATCAGAATAATAGAAATGATGATGATGGTAGGAATAACGATAACAATAATGACAGTAATAATAAAAACATCAATTAAAAATGCAACAATTCATGTGATGATGATGGTGAGAAAACTAATGAAAGAATAATAACAATGATAACAAAAATTATAATAATCAGAGTAATAACAACAATGATTATGATAATAATGATAACAATATGATGATTCTGATACTGATAACAACTGATAAAACGATAATAATAATGATATAAAAACATGATGATATAAAATACATAATGATAATGATGATGATATAAAAAAATACATTAATAGTAATAATAACAATAATAATGATAATGATGATGATATAAAAAATTACATTAATAGTAATAATAACAATAATAATGATAATGGCGATAGAAATAGTAATAAAAACAAACCTAGTATTAGCTGTCATAGTAGTAGTAGTAATAGTAATAATGACTATGATGATATTATCGTTATCATTATCATTAACATTACTATCATCATTATTATCATCTTTATCATGATTATTATAATAATTATTAAAATGATGATATTAATAGCAAAAGGAAGAAGAAATAGAAGACCATAAATAATACCCACAATAATAACAACAACAATAATAAGGATATTGATGATTCCAATAACAAGCATCAGGAATAACAACCATATTCAGCATATCACT
>NW_020870471.1:810139-815139 GCF_003789085.1 Penaeus vannamei | reverse complement strand
ATGGTGCGCGCTCACATACTAACAGATTCACAAATTGTAATGGTAATACGAAAATGGTAATGATGATGATAACGATAATAAGGCTAATGATGATAATGCTAATAATGATAATGGTAATAATGATTGACACATATAATGATAATGTAGTAAAAATGGGTAATGTAAATTATAGCAATTACCCCAAAATAATTATAGTGAAAGCATGATGATGATGATGATTGAATAATATAACAACATATAACAATGATGATTATGAAAATCTGATAGTAATGATAAAGTAATAATGATAATAATAATAGTAATACTAATAACAATAATGATAATAATAATAATAATAGTAGTGAAATAATAATGATATGATAAAAATAGTAAACAATATCATAATGATTCCAATAGTAATGATGATAATAAAAAATAATGACCAATATAATAATTACACTGATAATAAAGACAATACTTCAACTCGATTACCTACCCCACCACACATGCACACACCCGCAAACAAACACACAAACACACACAGACACACAAACAAACAAACACAGGGACCCCCGCAGCACGACCCCCCCCCTCAGTGTGTCTCCATGACCCCGAAATCCCCCGCAACCTCATCGCTTCCTCCTCCATCATTCCAGGGAGGATTTCCAGCTGATAATCTCATCTTCCTGAACACTTCCATCGCTACGCCAACAACAACTCGTCTTCTCCAACAACTCGCTTCTCCAAAACAACTCGCTTCTCTCCAACAACTCGCTTCTCCAACAACTCGCTTTCTCCAACAACTCGCTTCTCCAACAACTCGCTCTCCTCCAAACAATCTCGCTTCTCCAACAACTCGCTTCTCCAACAACTCGCATTCTCCAAACTCGTTCTCCAACAACTCGCTTCTCCAACAACTCGCTTCTCCAAAAAAACTCGTTCTCCAACAACTTTTCGCGTTCTCCAACAACTCGCCTTCTCCAAACAAACTCGCTTCTTTCCAACAACTCTTTCTTCCAACAAACATCGCATTCCAATCAATCTCCTTCTCATGACTCTAAACACTCGTTCTCCAAACAACTCCGCTTCTCCAACAACTCCTTCTCCAACAAACTCGCTTCTCCAAACAGTTCGCTTCTTTGTCTGCCTGTCTGCCTTTATCTTTTTCTGTCCTCTCTTCTCTCTCTCTCTACTCTCTCTCTCCTCTCTCTCTCTCTCTCTCTCTCTCTCTCTCTCACTCTCTCTCTCTCCTCTCTCCCCTCGTCTCTCGTCTCTTCTCTCTCTCCTCTCTCTCTCTCTCTCTCTCTCTCTCCTCTCTTCCTCTCTCTCTCCTCTTCTCTCTATCCAACAGCTCGCCCTCTCCATCAACAAACCAGCTCCAACAATACTACCGTTTTTCTCCACCCTCTTATCACCGTATTGCGTAATGCATGACACAGGCGTGGGATTGTCCCCTGATTCTAAGTGAGGTCCTGGTCTGGGCCCAGATGTCTTTCTTTCTGTGTTTTTCTTTTTTTCTCTGTCTGTCTGTCATCTTTGTCTGCCCTGTTCTTTATGTGTCTTTCGTTCGTTGCTCTCCTCTCCTCTCTCTCTCTCCTCTCACTCTTTCTCCTCTCTCTCTCTCCTCTCTCTCTCTCTCTCTCTTCCTTCTCCTCTCTGTCTCCTCTCCTCTCTCTCTCTCTCTTCTCTCTCTCTCTTCTCTCTTTCTCTCTCTCTCATCTCTCTCTCTTCTCTCTCTTTCTCTCTCTACTCTCTCTCTCTCTCTCTCTCTCTCTCTTCTCTCTCTTCTCTCTCTCTCTCTCTCTCTCTCTCTCTCTCTCTCCCTCTCCCTCTCCCTCTCCCTCTCCCTCTCCCTCTCCTTACTCCCCTCTCCCTCCCTCCCTCCCTCCCTCCCTTCCTTTCCTCCCCTTCTCCCTCTCCCTTTCCTTCCTCCCGTCTCTTCTCTACAATACCGTCTCTGCTTCCACTCACTCTCTCTAACTTTTCTATCTATCTATCTATATCTCTCTTCTCTCTCACTTGCGCACAATATTGTAAGCATTCTGCTGACGAAGAATGAGTGAAGGGATAATGTGAACTATTGTCTGTTTGTTTGCTTTTACGTTCCTTTGCCGCTAAGCAACCGTATCTACCCGATCCTTGAAAACAAAACAAAAGAAAAAAATGAGAGAAAAAAAACTCTCCTTAACCTTACGAAGAACCCCCACCCGGGCCACTGAAGGAGGAAAAAAGGGGTCTTCTCCTCTGCTTTCCCTCCCCTCTTCGCTCGCCAAGGGGAGACATGCCCTTTCATCCCCGTTTGTATGGCTCGCTTCTCGACCTTCTTCGCTTCCTTCCACTAGAACGTCACTTGACCTTTCTGGAAGACTTAGAGCAGCGAGAAATTACCCCTCTTCAACATCTCTTGTGTTTGTTTGTAAGGGTATGTACGTTTGTGAGTGTTTGTGTTTGCTTACTTGTGTGTGTGTTGTGTGTTTGTGTAGTGTGTGTGTGTGTGTGTGTGTGTTGTGTGTGTGTGTGTTGCGTTGTGTGTGTGTGTGGGTGTGGTGTGTCGTAATGTGTGTATCGGTGTGTGTGGCGTGTTGGTTGAAAAGGCGAACGGAAAGATTGGGAGACTAGATGATATCGACAATATGATGGGGTAATATCACGGAAATTAGATGAATATTTGTACCTTTTCCATCCCTCTCCACGCTCCTGTGTTTTAACGATTCGACTTCGTGTGGTGTGTGTTGTGTGTGTGTGAGTGTGTGTGTGTGTGTGGTTGTGTGTATGTGTCTGGTCCTGTCTATCTATATATCTATCTAGATAGCTGTCACATTCTCTCTTTCTCCCCCTCTCTCCCCCTAACTCTCCTTCTGTCTCCCTCTCCGTCCTCGTCTCTCTAACTCTCCTTATGCCTCTCTGTCCGCCTCTAACTCTTCCTCTCTCCCTCTCTCGTTTTTATATCACACTTTATGGTTTTAGTTCCCCAACAAAAGATATAACCCTCTTAAAACTAACATCTCCGCAGCCCATCATATCTCCCCGGGCGAAGAGTTTGCACCATTAAGACGCGACTGATGGATGTACGACATAACGAGCAGCCGTTATTCGAAGCCACTCTTTCTGGCGTTCGTTAAAACCGTTAAAACCGTTAAAAAAAACGTTGAAAACCGTTAAAGCCGTTGCTGGAGTCGACGCTGTAAGCAGAGTTCCCTGAGCGAGGAGGTTCTGAAATGGAATAAATTTGACTTCAATTCGCAGTTCTTAGCATGCAAGCGACACCCGAAATCGAAGAACGAGAATCACCAGCAAGCACAGGTGGTTGAGATTAATGCTTTTGCAGTTGGCAATGCACACACGTGCCATTTGGCGCTTTGCACAGTGCCCTTGGGTTGTTTGCCAACTCCTGGGGGTACTGGTGAATACAAAGAGGGGCTATTCTACTCTCTCTCTCTCTCTCTCCTTCTCTCTCTCTCTCTCTTCCTCTCTCTCTCTCTCTCTCTCTCTCTCTCTCTTCTCTCTCTCTCTCTCTCTCTCTCTCTTCTCTCTCTCTTCTCTTCTCTCTCTCTCTCTCCTCTCTCTCCTCTCTCTCTCTCTCTCGCTCCGCTCGCTTCGCTCACTTACCTCGTCACTCTCTGTTTCATTCTCACTCTTCACTCATCACTCTCCTCCCCCCCCTCTCTCTCAATCTCTCTCTTCTCTCTCTCTCGAATCTCTCTCTCTTCTCCTCCTCCTTCTCCTCTCTCTCTCTCTCTCTCTCTCTCTCTCTCTCTCTCTCTCTCTCTCTCTCTCTCTCTCTCGCTCGCTCGCTCGCTCGCTCACTTACTCTCACTCTCTGTTTCATTCTCACTCACACTCACTCTCACTCTCCCTCCCCCCCCCCCCCTCTCTCTCAAATCTCTCTCTTCTCTCTCTCTCTCTCTCTCTCTCATCTCTCTCTCTCTCTCTCTCTCTCTCTCTCTCTCTCCTCTCTCTCTCTCTCTCTCTCTCTCTCTCTCTCTCTCTCTCTTCTCTCTCCGTCTCTCCCACTCTTCCTCCCTCCCCCCATCTCTTCTCTCTCTCTTCTCTTTCTCTCTCTCTCCGTCTCTCCCTCCCTCCCTCCCTCTCTCTCTCTTTCTCTCTCTCATCTCCTCCCTCTCCTCCCCCCCCCCTCTCTCTCTCTCTGGAGAAAAGAAAATGCACAGGACTAGAAGATAATTAACCGAGAAGGAAGCGAGAGGAGAGAGAGCGGTGCCGCCTGTTAAGACCACTCCAACCACCTTGCTAAATGAGCAAAATGGAGCAAGAATATCCCCTTTTTACCGCTGACCTTTGACCTTTGTTTTTTTTTACTTCCAGCATCACCGTGACTCATCTTTCTCTCGCCATTTTTTTTTCGTTTTTCGTTTTTCGCTTCTTCTTCCAAATTGGAGGAGGTCATTTTGCACATATGCCGGTTCAGTATAGTCATAGTAAAAATGATGAGGATAAATAAAACAGAAATAATGATAATAAGGCTGATAACCATAATAGTAATGATGCTAAAAAATATAGTAATGATAATAATAACAATGATAATGATAATGGTAATGATAATGATAATGATAATGGTAATGATAATGATAATGATAATGATAATAATAACAACAGCAATAATAGTAATAATAATAATGATAATCATAGCAATAATGATAATGATAAAAATGATGATAATGATAATAATAGCATGATACTATGTAAAACAACAAACACACTAGCAATACAATATACACCAAAAGTAGGATAGATAGCTTATACTTCTTCACATCTTCACGAGAATTTCCTGCCTAATAAACGTTGATTTTTAATGACGTTAGTACGAAGGTGGGTTAGCTCTTTCTTGACCACGTTTAGGACCCAGTCTTCTAATGTTCTCATCGGTAACTTTAATGAAATAATTTTACATTCGATCATCGTTAAGAGGTGTGTGTCTTCTATTATTTTGTTTTCTTGTTGCTACTAATTTCGTTATCAGTACCATAATTTCTTTTGTAATCATTACATTTATTTTCATTATC
>NW_020870471.1:795139-797639 GCF_003789085.1 Penaeus vannamei | reverse complement strand
AGGAGGGGAGAGGAAATGAAGGAGAGAGGATAGGGATAAGATGGAAGGAGAGAAAATGGAGGAGAAAGGATAGGAAGAGGAGGAGAAAGGACAGGAATAGGATGGAAGGAGAGCGAGAGGGAAGAGGAAGAGGAGGATTGAAAGAGAAGAGGGCTGAGGAAATGAAGGAGAATGGATAGGCATAGATGGAAGGAGAGGAAATGGAGTAGAAAGGATAGGAATAGGATGGAAGGAGAGCGAGAGAGAAGAGGATGAGAGTGGAATGATGGAAGGGGATCAGGAAGGGAGGGATGTAGGAGAAATAGGAAGGACATAGTAGGAGAGAAAGGAAATGATGGAGGAGACGGAAGAGGAAGAATAGAAAGAACCAGAGGACGAAGGAGAAAAGGGGAAAGGAAAGAAAAAATAAGGAGATAGAACAAAGAAGAAAAAAGGGAGAAAGAGAATGAAAGAGTAAGAGAAAGTGAAAAGAAATAAGAAAACGGAATTCGAGGAAAGACGAGAATAAAAGAGAGAAAGAAGAAAAAATAGGCAAATAAAATAGAAATTAAACGCACGATGTAACAAGAGATAACTTTATAAAATCCAAGAAAAAGATACAAAATGACACGTGACATTCCCAGAACTTCTCATAGACAACAGGATTTTAATAAATGCGATAAGTAAATGGATAAATATAAAGGCAAAAAATAAATAAATAACTAAAGTAAAAAAAAATGATATTATGACAATATGTGATGTTATAATAACAAGAATAAGAATGTAAACACTAAAATCACCTTTATCAACATTGGTATTAGGATGATAATAGCAATCATAATGATAGTTACTATTATCATTATCATTATTATTATGGATAAAACATAATCGTAACAAAAACATGATAATAATGATAATATTATCACAATATATAATAGTATAGGCATAAGAATAAGAATATAAACACAAAAATCACCTCTATCAACATTGGTATTAGGATGATAATAGCAATCATAATGATAATTACTATTATCATTATCATTATCATTATGGATTAAACATAATCGCAACAAAAACATGATAATAATGACAATATATAATAGTATAGTCATAAGAATAAGAATATAAACACTAAAATCACCTCTATCAACATTGGTATTAGGGTGATAATAAAATTGACATAAATGATAACCAATTAATTCCTCCTCTTCGAACTGGATTGCACAGCCGTTGCCTTTGGCGCACATTGCATAAGACTAGAAACAGCGTGACGTCAGCTGGGGAATATTCCGGAAATTCTGGAATTCAAGGAACTAAGCACAGGAATTAATTCTTTGAAACGGATATTAATCGGTTATTCCTCTTCGATGCGTCTCGGTCTTAATGATAATGGTGATGAGGATAATGATGATGATAATGGTAATGATAGTAATGATAGTGGTAGGATAATGAGGATAATGGTAGTATAAATATGATAATAACAATAGTGATCATGGTAATATTGATAATAACAATACTACTAATGATAATCCTAATGATCATGATAATATTCAAAAGTGATTAACATAATGATGGTTAGAAAAACTTATGATGATAATAATAGTAATAACAATGGTAATGATAATGGTAGCAATGATAATAATGATAATGAAAATAACATTGATCATGATTATAACAATGATTGCAATGATAACAATGATGATGATGATGAGGATAATAATAATAACAATAACAATAATAATAATAATAACAATAACAACAATAATAATAATGACAATAGTAATAACAAAACTTATTGTCATTATTATTATTATTATTATTATTATTATTATTATTATTATCATTATTATTATTATTATTATTATTATTATTATTTATTATTATCATTATTATCAATATTATGAATTGAAATCATAAAGCAATGATAACAGCAAAAACAATAAGAATAATGATAATGATAATAATAAAAATGATAGGAGTAATAATCAACAATAATAATGCTGATAATGAAGAAAAAACAATATAATAATGACAACAAAATCATGATAATAATGATATTAAAAGAAGAAGGGGAAGAAGAGTGATAATAACAAGGTAGAGATAACAATGGTGATAACAGCGATTGTAATAATTATGCTGATGATAGCAATGATGATGATATTAACAGCAATGTCAATGGTAATAATGGTTATTATCATTGTCATCATTATCATTATCATTATTACTATTATTATAAGTATCAATATTATTATTACTTTATTACTATCATTATTATCATTATTATCATTATTATTATTATTATTATTATTATTATTATTATTATTATTATTATTATTATTATTATTATTATTATTATTATTATTATTATTATTATTATATTATTCATTATTATTATTATTATTATTATCATTATCATTATTATTATTATTATTATTATTATTATTGCTGTTATTATCATTATTATGGTCATTTTCATTATCATTATCTTCATCATTATTACTGTCATTATCATTATTATCAT
>NW_020870471.1:770139-785139 GCF_003789085.1 Penaeus vannamei | reverse complement strand
TATATATATATATATATATGTATATATATATATATATATATATTATATTATATATATATATATATATATATATATCATCATCATCATCATCAGCTGAGTCAATCCACTGAAGGACTAAGGCCTCTCCCATTCTTTTCCAGGTTTCCCTGTCTTGCGATGTTTGTTTCCCATTTGGCCCCAAATTCGCTATTTTCGTCGCGCCATCGTGTCATTGGTCTGGCTCTTGGCCTCCTTAAGTTATTTATAGTCCAGTCTGTTACTTTCTTTGTCATCTGTCGCTTGTCTCCGACATACATCCCTGCCATTGCATTTTTCTTTTTAATGCTCTTGAGTATATCTTCTACCTTCGTCCTGTTCTCTGATCCACGTCGCCTCTTCCGATCTCCAGGCTAATTCCATCATCGATTTCCATCCTCTCTGGGCGCTTATTAGTTTCCTTCCAGTAACCTGGTTGTAGTCCATGTTTCTGACCCATAAGGTCATAATGGGAGACGCATTGATTAAAGACTTTTCTTTTTAAGCACAATGGCAAGAAACTCTTAGTGTGCTACTGCGCCTGCCGAAGGCACTCCAACCTAGACTGATTCGTCGCTTTATTTCCTGTTCACTTGATGTGCCTGTCTGCACGAGTTGTCCTAGGTATATATACCTGTCTACTACCTCTAGTGCTTCGCCTTGTACTGTAATTTGTTGTTGAGTTGGACTCTGCTGTTGAACATAACTTAGTCTTTTCCTTGTTCATCTTAATCCGACTTTTAGGCTTTCTCTATTCAGATCGTATATTAATTGCTGCAGTTTCATCAGCTGATTCACTAAGGAGAACAATGTCGTCTGCAAATCTAGGTTGTTTAGGTGTTCACGTCTCCTATTTTGATACTTCCCTTCCCATTCTAGTTTTCTGAATATATTTCCTCGAGGCAGGCTGTAAACAGCTTTGGTGAGATGGTGTCGCCCTGTCTAACGCTTTTTTAATTGTATTTATGGTTTCTGTGTGAGTTTGATGGTGCTGTTTCCCATCTTTGTATATATCTTCCAATATATTACAATATACTCCTCAACTCTGTTGTTGAATAGCACTAATACTGCTGGTTATTTGTACAGAGTCAAATGCCTTTTCATAATCGATGAATGCCATACACAGGGTTTCCTATATTCGTTTCTTTTCTCTATTTGGTGAGCGTGTGGATGTGATCTGTTGTTGAGAATCCGCTGCGGGAAGCCTGCTGTTCTCTAGGCTGCTGGAATCCAGACTGTCAGAGATGCGAGCTGTAATGACTTTCGTGAACAGTTTGTAAGTAACCGAAAGGAGGCTTATGGGTCGGTAATTTTTTAAATCCTTTTTATGCCTTTTTTTGTGTAACAGATAATTGTTGCTTTTTCCAGGCTTTCGAGTTTTTCCGCTGCGAAGCATTTGTTAAAAAGATTGCTAGTTTTCACTGTTGCGATGTCTCCTGCATCTAATATGAGGTCTATACTAATTCCGTCTTCGCCTGGTGTTTTCCTCTCTCTGATCCATGCTTTAAGTGCTCNTCGTTTTTCTAATAGTTCGTCTTGTCTCTTGTCTTTCTTGTTTCTCTTTTTTTTTATTTTTTCTTTTCTTCGTATTCTCTCTCTTTCTTCTCTTTTCCCATACCCTCTCTTTCTCTTTCTCTCTTCTCCCCTCGACCCTCCCCCTCCTCCCTCCCCTCCCTCCCTCCTCCCTCCTCCCTCCCTCTCCCTCCCCCTCCCTCCCTCCTCCCTCCTCCTCCCCTCCCTCCCTCCCTCCCTCCTCCCTCCCTCCCTCCCTCCCTCCCTCCCTCCCTCCTCCCTCCCCTCCCTCCTCCCTCCTCCCTCCCCTCCCCCCCCCCCCAAAAAAAAAAAAAAAAAAATCATGATCATTTTTTGTGGTCATTTGTCCTGCGAAAGAAACTTGTGCTCTTGCTGTCTCTCTCTCCCTACGATGGATGGAGGCCGTTTCTGTGAATGTCAGAGAAAGGTCAGATGCATGCCCCCCTCCCCCTCCCCCCCCTCTTCCCTACTCCCTACTCCCTTCTCTCTTAACTCTCTTCTCCCTTCCCCTCTTTTTTTTTCTCTTTTCTTCCATGCCCGTCAATTCCCTCTCTCTTCTTGTTTTTTTTCTTCCTAATTCCCTTTCTCCCCTGAATCTCTTCTCCCTTCTCCCTATTCTCTCTCTTCTCCCTTCCCGTCAACTCCCTCTCTCTTCTCCTAATCTCCCTGACATCTCTTCTCCCCTCCCTCTCTTTCTCCCTCTTTTCCCCTTCCCCCTTTCTCCCTCTCTTCTTCCTCCCCTCCGACTCCCTTTTCTTTTCTCCCTTAACTCCCCTTCCTTCTAACAAACAGACCAAAATATAGACTTTGATAAAAATAAAAAAAAAAAAAAATAAGAAAAATAAAAAAAAAAAAAAAACGATAAAATAAATAAATAAAAATCTAATACCGCCCCCCCCCCAAAAAATAAAAATTAAATAATAAATAAACCTTGATAAAAAAAAAAAATCTCTACGCCCCCCCCCCCCCCCCCCAAAAAAAAAAACACCAAAACACACACACCCCCTCCCTTCCCCCCACCCCCCTCCACAAACCCACGCGCGTGTGAACACCTATATGTGAATCCTTTTACGTAAATATGCACTGAACATATCACTTTAAAACTGCTAGTCAGTCAGCGGATGCTACAGCGCGGGTTCCATAAGGTTTCACTTCGGGAGCAAAAAAAAAAAAAAAAAAAAAAAAAGAAAGAAAAAGGAAAAGAAAAAAGAAAAAAAAGGAAGAAAGAAAAAAAAAATAAATAAATGAATATAATAAATAAAATAAAAAAATGAATAAAAAATAATTAAAAGGAAGACAGAAAGTTAAAAAATAATAAATAGATAGATAAGTAAATAGATAAATAAAAAAAAAAAAGAAAAAGAAGAGTGTAAAAAAAAAATAAAAGAAGAAGAAAAAGTGTTAAGTCACGGACCTGTTGTGAATAAAGATGTGAAAACGAGGGGAGGAGGGGAGGGGGAGGGAGTGGGGGGGGGAGGGTGAGTAAAGTATATGATGGATTAAAGGGGTAATGAGTAGATGAGTAATTATGGGACGAAAATTGATAAATGAATAAATTTGGAGGATGGGGAAAGGTTAAATGTTGGCGAATGGGTAATAGGCTGAATAATGAATAAGAGGTAGATAGGGAATGATGAGTAAAGAGTGGGTAATGGATGATGTACGTGGTGAGTGGAAAATGCGAATAAATAAGGAAGGTGAAGAAATGAAACAAAAAAAAAACATGTAGAGGTCGAGAAGAAGGAGAAGGAGAGAAGAAGAAGAGGAGAGAAGAAGAAGAAGAAGAAGAAGAAGAAGAAGAGAAGAAGAAGAAGAAGAAGGAAGAAGAAGAAGAAGAAGAAGAGGAAGGAGAAGAGGAGGAAGTAGTAAGTATAGTAATAGTTAGTAAAATAGTAGTAGTAAGCAGATATTAGTTAGTAGTAGTTTTAGTAGTAGCAGTAGTAGTAGTTGTAGTAGTAGTAGTAGCTAGTAGTGTAGTAGCAGTAGTGCAGGAGCAGTAGTAAATTAGTAGTAGTAAGCATTAGAAGCAGTTAGTAGTAGTAGAGTTAAAGAGGAGGAGGAGGAAGAAGAAGAAGAAGAAAGAAGAAGAAGAAGAAGAAGAAGAAAGAAGAAGAAGAAGAAGAAAGAAGAAGAAGAAGAAGAAAAAGAAGAAAGAAGAGAAGAAGAAGGAAGGAGGAGGAAGAAGAGGAGAAGGAAGGCAAAGAGGAGGAGGAGGAGGAAGAAAAGAGGAGGAGGAGGAAGAAAAAAGCAGGAGGAAGAAAAAGAGGAGGAAGAAAAAAGAAGGAGGAAGGAGGAGGAGGAGGAGGAAGAAAAAGAGAGAGGAGGAGGAGGAAGAAGAAGAGGGAGGAGGAGGAGGAAGAAAAAGAGAGAGGAAGAAGGAAGAGGAGGAGGAGAAAAAGAGGAGGAGGAGGAGAGGAGAGGAGAGAGCCGGCCGCAGTGACCTCCGAGGCGAGTCGAGGCGAACCGCTGTCTGGCTTCAGGATTACCCATATGCAGGCTTCTGTAGGGCAAATGTTGCACGCTGACGCAGGCCTTGAGGTAGGGGGGAGGGGGGAGGAGGAGGAGGAGGGCAGGAGGGGAGGGGGGAGAGGGAGAGGAGGGGGGAGGGGAGGGGAGGGAGGGAAGGGAAGGAGGGAGGACGGAGGAGGAGGGGAGAGGAGGAGGGAGGGAGGGAGGGGGGATTAACGGCCAGAGTAGGCGATGGGAGAAATCAGGAAAGGAGGGAAGGGAGGAAGATGGAGAGAAGGGGAGGGAGGTGAATGTGAAAGGGAATGGAAGGAAAAGGAAGAGGGATAGGAAGGGAAAAAGCGGGAGAAGGTGGCTGGAGGTATGACTACCGCCTGGATTCTGTTGATCTCCAGCTGTATCTGTTGCTATCTATTTATTATTGAGTATAATTGAATAGCTATGAATATAAATATATATATATATATATATATATATATATATATTATATATTAATATGTGTGTGTGTGTGTGTGTGTGTGTGTGTGTGTGTGTGTGTGTGTGTGTGTGTATGATGTATAACATACATATACATATATATGTACATATATAATGAACACACATAACACACACATTCATACTAATATATATATATATAATATATTATATATATATGATATATATATATATATATATATATACACCACCCACAACCACCACACATACACATACACACACACACACACACACACACACACACACACACCACACCACACACACACACACACCGCACACACACACACACACACACACACACACACACACACACACACACACACACACACATATACATAATATAACTATATATAATATATATATATATATATATATATATATATATATATAATACATACATATACACATACACACACACACGCATACATATTTATAGACGCACCATGTTTGAAAAAAAAAAAATGTCGGCGACACATTCGGAATAGGAAAAAACAGCCGATGGCCAAAAACCGTTAATTTGCATATCAAAGGAAATTATGGATCATTGAATCTGATGAGGAAATCGAGGCGCGTGAAAGTTATGAAATTATATTTAACTTGCATTTTGTTATCGCTGTTTGTGCGGGTATTGCACACGTACACACATGTACATGCATATACACACGCACGCGCGCGCGCAACGCACGGCACGCACGCACACGCACACGGCACTACACACACACACGCGGCACACGCACACCACACACACACATACGCTACACTACACACCCCACCCACACACACATGCATACACAATACACATACATATTATATATATATATATATATATATATATATATATATATATATACATATATACATATATACATACATTACAGTACATACATACATTACATACATATATATACACATATAATCCCATTTGCGGCCTACTCGTGCTCTCCGCCCCATCACCCCTCCCCCTCCCTCCCCCCATCACCCCTCCCCCTCACCCCCTCCCCCCACCCCTCCCCCTCCCCCTCCCCCCCCCCCTCCCCTCCGCCCCATAGGCCGTTGAGGAACCTTAGAAGTGTTTTTGAAGTCACCCTTTTCAAGCCTTCCTGTAGAGACCCATAGTGTTGGTCGAGGTTAGTTAGCAGGTTGAAGTTGGGTCTGGGTTTTTTTTTTTTTTATATGTTTCCTTCTTCTTTCTGTTGTTGTGTTTTTTTTACTGCCCTTTTTTTTTTGGGGGGGGGGGTTTGGTTTTGTTTCTTTTGCTTCTACTTTTTCTTCTTCTTTTTTTTTTTTTCTTTTTCTTCTTCTTTCTTCTCCTCCTTCCCTTTTCTTCTCCTCCTCCATTTCTTCCACCTGTTCTCCCTTCTTCTCTTTCTCCCCCTCCTCTTCTCTTCAACCTTATCATCCTGCTGCTGCTGCTGCTCCTCCTCCCCCTTCTCCTTCTCTTCCTCCTTCATCTCTTCCCTCATCTTACTTCTTCTTCTTCATCTCCTCCTCCTTCTCTCCTCCTCCCACTCCTTCTCCTCCTCACCTTCCTCCCTCCTCCTCCTCTCCTCCTCTTCCTTCTCCTCTCCTCCTCTCCTCCTCCTCCTCCTTCTTCCTCCTCCTCCTCACCTTCCTCCTCCTCCTTCCTTCCTCCTCCTCCTCCTCCTCCACCTCGTATAGCCTTGGCCATGAAAGCGAGATAAAGGTTGCATGACAAAAACTTCAAAATAAAAATAGCGCGGGTCTTTCCACGCTTGTTTCCCGCCATTTTTAACGGTTTTTAAATTTCCCGCTGTATCTATTTTTAGCACGAGTGATTTTCGTGTGTGTTACTGTTTTCTTTTTTCTCTTTATTTTGATCTGTTTTTTTATGATCGATAATATATCAGGTCATTAGTGAGCTATTTTGTTTTTTTATTATTGTTATTTTTTGTTATGTTCCTGCCTTTTATGATAGTTTTATCTTAAATGGATCTCTCTCTCTCTCTCTCTCTCTCTCTCTCTCTCTCTCTCTCTCTCTCTCTCTCTCTCTCTCTCTCTTCTCTCTCTCTCTCTCTCTCTCTCTCTCTCTCTCTCTCTCTCTTTCCCTCTTCCTCTCCCTCTTCCTCTCCCTCTCCCTCTTCCTCTTCCCTCTCCCCTCTCCCCTCTCCCCTCTCCTTCTCTCCCCGCCCCCTATACCTAACCTATCCCCCCATCCCCCCTCCCTCCTTTCCCACCATTATTTCTGTTTTTTTTCTGTTTTTCTTTTTTTTCCTAGTTTTTTGTTCACTTGTACCCAGGTGGGTCGTAGTAACTGGCTGCTCTTCGTGTTTTTGTGTTCATAATATGGCTTGTTGTGGTGATGTCTCTATTTTAATGGGGTTAGTGATGCTATGATTATTTTTTGTTTAATCTGTTGATTTTTTTAAAGGATTTAGGTTAGATACTAATTTAAGGTGTTCATGATCGTTTTATTTTCGTTATTATTGTTATTGTTTTGATATTGATATCGTCATCATAATCATGTCATTTTCATTATTAGTCATATTATTATTGTTATTATTATTGTATATATTTATTTACTATTGTTGATATTAATATTATTATTATTAATTATGCTTTTCTTGTTAAAACACACGCACACGCACACACACACACACACACACACACACACACACACACACGCACACGCACACGCACCCAACGCACCACGCAACACACACACGCACACACACACACACACACAACACACACACACACACACACACGCACACACACACACTTACACACACACACACGCACTTACACACACACACATACATACAAATACACAAACACGCACGTACATAAAGGCCGACAAACTGACCGCACATAAAATAACAAATAAAATCCACATAATGGGTTTGCTGCGAACTGAACCACATGTCTGGATTGGAATGCTGTCCATGCTGTGTGAACGTTTGTTGTGAACCACGTTTGTGTGTGAACGTGAACGTTTGTTGTGAACGTTTGTTGCAACGTTTGTTGTGAACGTTTGTGTGTTTTTGGTGTGAACGTTTGTTTGTTGAAACGTTTGTTGGTGTCGAAACGTTTGTTGTGAACGTTTGTTGTGTGAAACGTTTGTTGTGAACGTTTGTTGTGCGTTTGTTTATACATATCTAAGAATGTGTTGCAGTGATGGGTTGGTAGGTGTAGGTTGAATGAGAAAGAGGAGAGGGAGAGGGAGTTGGGGAGGGAGGGGAGGGGATGGGGAGTGGAGTGTTAGATGGGGAGAGGGGGAGTGAGAGTGTTAGATGGAGAGAGAGGGAGAGGGAGGGAGTGTTAAATGGAGGGGAAGGGGAGGGAAAGAGAGGGGGAGTGAGGGAAGGAAGGGGAGGAGAAGGGAAGAGTGAGGGAAAGGAGGGGGAAGGGGAGAGGGAGATGGGGAAGAAGGGAAGGAGGAGGTGGTGGGGGAGTTTTAGATGCAGGGGGAGGGAGAGGGAGAGGAGAGGAAAGGGGGAAGGAAAGAGGGAGATGTAGATTGAGTGAGAGAGAGAGAGGGAGTTGGGGAGGGAGAGAGAGAATGGGAGTGTTAGATGGAGGGGGAGGGAGAGGAAAAGGAGGGGAGTGGGAAAGGAAGAGGAGGGGGGGGGAGAGGGAGAGAGAGAGGGGAAGGAGAAAGGGTGAGGGAGGAGGAGGGGAAGGGGAGAGGGAGATGCATATTGAGTGAGAGAGGGAGAGGGAGTTGGGAAGGAAGGGAAGGATGAAGGGGAGAGAGGAGGGGAAATAGAGAGGAAGAGAGAGTAGGAGGAGAGGGAGAGGGGAGGGAGACGATTGAACAAGTGAATATGCAAATAAAGAAAAAAGAGAGAGAAGATGTAGAAGAGGAAGAAGAAGAATGAGGAGGAGAAGGAATAGAAGAAGAAGAAGTAGTTGTAGTAGAAAGAAAGAAGAGGAGAAGGAATAGAAGAAGAAGAAGAAGTCGCAGTAGTAGAAAGAAAGAAGAAAAAATGAAAAGAAAAATAAAAGAAGAATGAAAAGACCAAGAAATAACGAAGTAAAAAAAAAGAAAGAAAAAAAGAAAAAAGAAAAAGAAGAAGAATGAAAAGACCAAGAATAACGAAGTAAAAAAAAAAAAAGAATGAAAAAGAAAAAAAGAAACACACACACACCACGAACTCTGAAGAACTCACTCTGAAATTCCTGCCAATATTTTCCTGCCCGCTCGCCCTCTCGCACAAAAATATTTTCGCAGACTTTCCTGATGTGATCTGGCGTGACTCTCCTTTTTCCCAAATCTGCTGAAAAGTCGCTTATCTCGTCATGTCTTTAAGCTGATTAGAGTTTTTTTTTTTTTTTTTTTTTACCTTTTTAATTTATGTGTGTTTATTTATTTTGGTGGAGTTTGGTTTTGGCGAGGTGTGTGTGTCTGTCTGTGTGTCTGTCTTGTCTCCATTTCTGTCTGTTTGTCTCCTTCTCTGTCTGTTTGTCTGTCTGTCTCCATTTCTGTCTGTTTGTCTCCATCTCTCTTTTTCTGTCTGTCGTCCTCTCTGTCTGTTTGTCTGTCTGTCTGTCTGTCTGTCTGTATCCATCTCTCTCTTTCTGTCTGTCTCCCTCTCTGTCTGTTTGTCTGTCTGTCTTTCTGTTTGTTTCCATCTCTGTCTGTCTATCTGTCTGTCTGTCTGACAGTCCTCACATCTCTCTTTCTGTCCATCTGTCTTCCTGTTTGTCTGTTTGATTGTATGTCTTTCTGTCTGTCTGTCTGTCCGTCTGTCTGTCTTATCTCGTGTGTCTGTCTCTTAATCTTGTCGTCCGTATTTTCTTCCATCAGTTTTATTTTGGGTTTTCTTTCGTTTATCAATTTATTATTCTTATTCTCTGTTGATATATATTTGTTTATTGATTTAAAGTCTCTAAATGTAAAACATTTTGGAATCTATTTGCATATCATATTTATTTGTTGTTTATTTGTTTATTTTTTATTTTATTTTATTATTATTGTATATTGCAAGTCTTATCTGTCTCTCTCTTTGCCTCTTGTTTATTTTTTCCCTCTTATTCCTCTTTCCTTTCTTGTCTCTATCCTCTCTCTCTCTCTCTCTCTCTCTCTCTCTCTCCTCTCTCTCTCTCTCTCTCTCTCCTCTCTCTCCTCTCTCTCTCTCTCTCTCTCTCTCTCTCTCTTCTCTCTCTCTCTCTCCTCTCCCTCCCTCCCTCCCTCCCTCCCTCCCTCCCTCCCTCCCTCCCTTCTCCCTCTCCCTCTTCTCCCTCTTACCTCTCCCTCTCCCTCTCCCACACCTCCCACTCCCTCTCCCTCTCCCATTCCTTCTCTCTCTCTATCTATCTACCTATCTCTACCATCCATTTCATTTTTTCTCCCTCCTTTTATCTTATTAAGTCATGTCCTTCCCTTTTTTTCTCCCTCTTGCAAATTCTCCTCCTGATGCCTATGCACGAACCATGACGTCATCCTTGCCACCGCTGTCGGGTTATTGCAAGTGTTGCAAGGGCGTGGAGAGATGACGAGAAGGAGACAGGGTGGGGGTTGGTTGGTGGGTCGGGAGGTGGGTTGGTGGGTCGGGAGGTGGGTTGGTGGGTAGGTCGGGAGGTGGGTTGGTGGTCGGGAGGTTGGTGGGTCCTGAGGTGGGTCGGTGGTCGGGAGGTGGGTGGTGGTGGGTCGGGAGGTGGGTTGGTTGGTTGGTGGGGTGGTGGGTTGGTTGGTGGGTCGGGAGGGTAGGGTGTCGGGAGGTGGTCGTCGGGAGGTGGTTGGTGGGTCGGGAGGTGGGTTGGTGGGTCAGGAGGTTGGTGGGTCGGAGGTGAGTTGGTGGGTCGGGAGGTGGGTTGGTGTCGGGAGGTGGGTTGGTGGGTCGGGAGGATGGGTTGGTTGGGTGGGGTCGGGGTGGTCGGAGGGTGGGGTGGTGGTGGGTTGGGGGTGGGTGTGGTGGGTCGGGAGGTGGGTTGGTGGGTCGGGAAGTTGGGTTGGTGGGTATCGGAGGTGGGTTTGGTTGGTGGGTCGGAGAGGTGGTGTGTTGGTGGGTCGGGAGGTGGGGTTGGTGGGTCGGGAGGTGGGTTGGTGGTGGTCGGGAGGTGGGTTGGTGGTCGGGAGGTGGGTTGGTTGGTGGGTCGGGAGGTGGGTTGGTGGGTCGGGGAGGTGGTTGGTGGGTCGGGAGTGGGTTGGTGGTCGGGAGGTGGGTTGTGGGGGAGGTGGGTTGGTGGTTGGTAGTAGGTAGGTAGATGGAAGATAGATAGATAGATAGATAGATAGATAGGTAGGTAGGGAAGTAGGCAGGTAGATAGGTAGGTAGGTAGATAGGTAGATAGATAGATAGGTAGATAGACAGATAGATAGACAGACAGACAGACAGACAGACAGACAAACAGACAGATAGATAGGCATATAAACAGACAGACAGAACAAGTAGATAGATACTTACATACATACATACATGATTAAAGTAAGAAAAAAGAAAGAAAGGAAAAACGAACGAGCGAATGAAAGAAGAAAGAAAGAAAAACAGAAAACAAGTATAGAACTGAAATCAACCAACCAGCAACAGTAACAACAATAACTAATAACAACAACTATAACTATAACGATAACAACAATAACAAGAGTAACAGCTATAACAATAACAATAACAAAAATAACTATATCAGTAACAACAATAACTATAACAATAACAACAATAACCATAAAAATAACAACAATAACTATAACACACAATAACCATATAATAACCATATAAATAACTATAACAACAACAACAATAACTATAACAATAACCATAACAACAACAACAAACGTAGAAGCAGAGAAGCAAACAGACCAAGAATACGCATTCGTGAATTCGGAGACGGAACCAAAAGCGTAAATTTCGGCAATAAACTTCCCCATAAAGTCGAGAGTTTGTCGGCTCTTCGGAAACTGACACAGATTCTCGACTTGTTTTGAAGTCAACAAAATCCAAGGAAAACCCGAGACGAAAGCTAAGAAGAGAGAAGCTTCGATAAACGTATATTTTAAAGGGGGAATGAATAAAGGGAGTTATAGATATATTTTTGAGGGGGCGTGTTTGTGTATGTTGTGGGCGTGTGGGCGTGCGTTTTGCGAAATTTAAAGGCTGTTGCCGAGATAGCGTTGGGGCTGGTTGGTGTGGCGCGGGAGTAATGAGATATAGTGGTAGAGTAACCGCTCAGCTTTAGGCGAGAGAGGGGTGGGCGGGGTGGAAGGAAGGAGGGTGGGGCGGGGTGGAAGGAAGAAGGAAGGAGGGAGGAGGGAAGGGAGGAGGAAGAGGAGGAAGGGGGAAGGAAGGGGAGGGGGGAGGAAGAGGAGAAGGGGGAGGGGAGGAGGAGGGGAGGGGGGGGGGTGGAACGAGGGGAGGAGGGAAGGAGAGGAAGAGGAGGGAGGGAGGAAGGGAGGAAGGGGAGGAAGGAGGCGGTAGGGAGGAGGGCAGACTTACCTCTCTCTCTCTCTCCCTTCTCCTACGCTTCTTCTTCTACTTTGTCTCTTCTTGTTCTTCTTCTCACTCGTAGGTTCTGTGTCTGGTTGTCTGGCTGTGTTTGTCTCTGTCTTGGTTGTTGTCTGTTTGTCTGTCTGTCTATTAATCTATCTCTCTATCTATCTATCTCTTCTCTCTCTCTCTCTCTCTCTCTCTCTCTCTCTCTCTCTCTCTCTCTCTCTCTCTCTCTCTCTCTCTCTCTCTCTCTCTCTCTCTCTCTCTCTCTCCTCTCCTCTCTCTCCTGCTTCTTCTTCTTCTCCTCTTCTCACTCACTCACTCTTTATTCCCAAACTCGCCCCCTCGCTCTCTCTCACTGTCTCACTTCCCCTCACTATCCCCTTTCTGTGCCTTGCCAAAATCCTCCCATATCAGCCTAGCCTCCCCTCCCCCTCCCACCTCCCCCCCTCCCCGCCCACCAGCCCACGGCCCTCCCTCCCCCGCCCACCGCCCGCCCCCCCCCCCCCTTTTTGCCGAAACTGAGCTTAAACCTGAAACACCTCGTCTGTGCTGGGCGTGCTGGTCCCTGTGTGTTCTCTCTCTCCTCTCTCCTCCGTCTCTCTCCTCTCTCTCTCTCTCTCTCTCTCTCTCTCTCTCTCTCTCTCTCTCTCTCTCTCTCTTCTCTCTCTCTCTCTCTCCTCTCTCTCTCTCTCTCTCTCTCTCTCCCCTCTCCCTCTCTCTCTCCCATTCCCGCCCTCTCCCACTCCCGCCCTCTCCCTCTCCTCTCCTCTCTCTCCCATTCCTTCTCTCTCTTATATCTATCTATCTATCTATCTATGCCTCTCCCCTCCCTGCCTCTCTCCCTTCCTCTCTGTCTTCTTTCTCTCCTTCTCTCTCCATCTTCTTCCCTTCTTCCCCTCTTTTTTTTCTTTTTTTCTCTCCTTCTTTGTCTTCTTTCCTTCTCTTCTCACTTCTCCTTCCCTCCTTCCCCTCTTCTTTTTTTATTTTTTTTCTCTACCCTCTCTGTCTTCTTTCTTTCTCTTCTCTCTCCTTCTTCCCTCATTTCCCTCTTCTTTTTTAATTTTTTTCGTCTGGTCATTCTCTTCTGTTTTCTCTGATGTTCTCGTCTTCTTCTCTTCTCTCCTTTCTCTTCCTTTTTCCTTTCTTAACTTCTCTTTTTTTCCTTCCTTCTTTTCCCCTTCCGTTTCGTCGTCTATTTTTCCTTCTCTGTGTCCTTTATTCCCTTCGTTTTCCCCTCTTCTTCGTCCTTCCCTCTTCCCCTGCTTTCGCCTCATTCTCTTATCCTTTTCATTCCCTTTCTCTGTCTTTCTCTCTCATTTCTTCTCGTCTCCATTTATTCCCTCTTCTCCGATCCTTCCCTTTCGCCCACACTTCCTTTCTCTCTCCTATCCCTATCCCTCTGTTCCTTATTCTTTTCTTTCGTCTCAACTCACCTCCTCCCCCCCACCATCTTCTTCGTCTCCTCCTCCTCCTCTTTTATCATCCCTCTCTCCCTTCTTTCCTCTTTACCTTTACCATCTCCTCTTTCTCCTTTGCCTTCTTTTCCTCCTCTTCCTCTTTCTTCTTTTCCTCCGTCCCCTCCTTCATTACCAACCTTCTTCCTTCTTTATCCTTATCTCTCCTCCTCCTCCTCTTCGCCTCCCTATTCCACCTTCTCCCCCTCCTACTCCCTCCTCCATTATCACCCATCTGTCCCTTCTCCTTCCCCCCTCTTTTCCCTCTCACCTCCTTTCCATCCCACACCTCTTTTCCCTCCCTCACACCTCACTTTTTCCCTCCCTCACCCTCTTCTTTTCCCCTCCCCCATTCCATTTCCCTTCACTTCTTTTCTCCCTCACTTCTTTCCCTCCCTCACCTCTTCCCCCTCTTTCCCTCCATCATTCATTTCTCTCGTTCCCTCCATCACCTCCTTTCCTCCCCTTTTTCCCTCCCTCACCTCCTCCATCATTTCATTTCTCTCGTTCTCCACGTCTTTTGTCTTCCTCGTATTGTCGCTCGTGGCCCGTGCTGCCCAGACGCACTCGGGGAAAAGCCGAAAGGCCCATGTTTTAATTTTTATTTTTATTTTTGTTTTTTTATTTTTTTGTTATTTTTGTAGTATTTTATTGTTAAATAGAGGGAGTTTTAAAGCCGAAGGGGCCATGTTTTTTTTTTCTTTTTTTCTTTTTTTTTTTGTTAGTATTATTATTGTTAAATAGAGGGAGTCTTTAAAGCAAAAGGGGCCATGTTTTTATTTTTATTTTTTTTTATTATATTGTTATTATTATAAATGTTTTTTTTTTATTCTTTTGTTATTTTTTGTTATTATTATTATTGTTAATAGAGGGAGTCTTTAAAGCCCAAGAGGCCATGTTTTTATGTTTATTTTTTGTATTATATTTGTTATTATTATTAAATGTTTATTTTTATTCTTTTGTTATTTTTTGTTATTATTATTGTTAAATAGAGGGAGTCTTTAAAGCAAAAGGGCCATGTTTTTTATTTTTATTTATTTATTTATTTATTTTTATTATTATTATTGTTAAATAGAGGGAGTCTTAAAGCAAAAGGGGCCATGTTTTTATTTTTTATTTTTATTTATGTTTTGTTACTTTTTTGTTGTTGTTGGTTATTAATTATTATTATATTATTATTATTATTATTATTTATTATTATTATTATATTATTGAATAGAGGGAGTCGTTTAAAGCAAAAGGGGACGTTTTTATTTTTATTTAATTTATTATTTCTTGGTTATTATTATCATTATTTAAATAGATGGAGTCTTTGTTTGTCGAGTGTTCTGTGTCTGATTGTTTTTTTTTTTTGGGGGGCGGGGGGGAGGGGGGTTAGAATGGGAGGGGTTGGGTTGGTTGGGGGGAGGGAAGGAGGAGAAGAGAGGAGAGGAGGTAAGGGGAGAGAGGAGAGAGATAGAGGGAGAAGGGAGGAGAGGGAGGAGAGGGAAGAGAGAGAGAGAGGGAGGAGGAAGAGAGAGAGAGAGAGAGGGAGGAGATTTAGAGAGAGCCTAGAGAGGAAGGCAAGCTAGCCCTCCAGCTCTCAGAATGAATGAATGGGCATCAGCGTGATGAGAGAGGAGAGGGAGGGAGAGAGAGAGAGAGAG
>NW_020870471.1:746160-758024 GCF_003789085.1 Penaeus vannamei | reverse complement strand
CGGCGCGCGACTCTCACCTCGTGCGTCCCTACTCTCTTCCCTCACCGCTTCCTTACATCCCCTTTTTCCTCCCTTTACCCTGTTCTCTCCCTATTCCTCCTCGCATCATGCTCTAGCCCTTCGACTTCCCTCTCTTCCGTAGCCTGGTTGAATCATTCTACCTTTGTCCAAAATTAAAAGCTTAACCAACTTTGCAACATCAATTCATTTTCAGAAGCTGAAAATTGAGAGAACTATTTCAAAGCACATCAGGAGAGCATCAAATAATATTCTCATTCAATGAGAGAGTAGAAGTATGAGAGCAAGATGAGAGAGAGAGACGAGCGAGAGAGAGAGAGAGAGAGAGAGAGAGAGAGAGAGAGAGAGAGAGATAGAGAGAGCGTAGAGAGAGCGAGAGAAAGAGTAGATAGAGAGGAGAAGAGAGAAGAGAGAGAGAGAGAGATGAGAGAGGAGAAGCAGAGGAGATAGAGAGAATGAGAGAGAGAGTAGAGAGAGTCAGAAGATTGGAGAGAGAGAGAGAAGATGAAATGAAAAAGTAGAAAGAGAAAGAAGAGAGAGAGAGGAGGAGGGATAGGGAGGAGAGAGAGAGAGAGCAGAGACATGCGAGTAGATGAGAGAGCAAAGAGAGATGAGAGAGAGAGAGATCGTAGAGATGAGAGTAGAGGGATGTAGTAAGAGAGAGATTAGAAGAGAGCCGAGAGTATAGATGTGAAAGATTTAGAGTGTGAAGAGAAAGATATTAAGTATTTGAGAATGAGGATTAGATGCAGAGAGAGAGAGAGAAGAGATAGATAGTGATAGATAGATAGATAGGATAGATATGAATAGGGAGTAGAGAGATGAGAGATGAGCAGAGATGAGGAGTAGAGAGAGAGAGAGAAGAGAGATGGAGAGAGAGAAGTATGGTAAAGAAGAGAGAGATAATAAGAATAAAAAAAAAAGAATAAATGAAAAAGGTTATAAAGAGAAAAAAATAAACAAAATATCCTCCTAGGAAAAAAGTTGGAAAAAAATCACTCTCGAAATAAACTCTAGCGGGAGGCATAACCCCGAGTTTAAATTCAGCCAAAGACTAGTATGTTGTAAACTAATGTATCCGTATTTCTTATTATAGTTCGTATCAGGGTCCGTGATGAGGTGAATAATTTCTTTATGGCTCTCTATACACGTAAATTTCTATCCTCAACGATGGAGTCCCGACTTTGTTAATTAGAGTTAAGTTCTGTAAAGGTAGATATGATATATCGTAACCTTTTCTTTTGAGTAATTACTTTTTACGCTATTGTATTTCAAGGCGTTTAATTAGTATGCAGTAATATAGGCCTATGCTACCTCACCTGGTCTAATTCGTTTGCTTGTGGAAAATTGGTTCAGCATTTATATTGTGTATATATTATCGCAATTATATATTTTCCCATTTTTTATGAGTTTCTTTTCTCTATAGCTTCGGGAGAATGAATATTATCTTTTCTATCATGTTGAGGCTGTTTTGTTTTGTTTTTGTTTGTATTTATTCAATCATATTTGTATATTGAAAAATAAAAATTAATTAATGTGCTGCAATATGCTGTTTGTCTTTTTTATACTTTGGTAAAAGGATTAGTGCAGGCGTGTAGAGGATAAGAATCCGATACCAAATAAATAAAAGAGAGTTTGGAAGAGGATGAAGAAGGAATGACTGAGATAGAGGGAGAGCGAGACGCGAGAGAGAAGAGAGAGAGAGAGAGAGACAGAGAGAGAGAGAGAGAGAGAGAGAGAGAGAGAGAGAGAGAGAGAAGAGAGAGAGAGAGAGAGAGAGAGAGAGAGAGAGAGAGAGAGAGAGAGTCAAACAGACAGGAAAAGATTGGTAGTTAGATAAAATAAAGAGAAAGAGAAAGTCAACATAAAAGTAGAAAAAAAACTAACGCGACTACAAAAAAGCAAACAAAGATACAAAACAAATACTAACCCCACCCTTCCCTCCTCTCTCTCTCCTTCCCTCCCTCCTCCCCTTCCCCTCTCTCTCCTCTCTCTCCTTTCTTCCCTCCCCCCTCTATCTCCCTACCTCTTTACCTCCTCCCCTCCCCTCTCTCCCTCCATTCCTCCTTCCCCCTCTTTCTCTCTCTCTCTCCCTACCTCCTTCCTCCATCCCTCCCTGTTTCCCTCCCTTCCCCCCTTCTCTCCTTCCCTCCTCCCCCCCCTCTCTCTCTCTCTCTCTTCCTCTCCCCCTCCACTTTCGCGAACGGAGAAGAGGCGACATCTCGAAGACAAATTCACCCTCGCGCCGCGATTACGGAAGGGAGTGATTTGCATTCTTGATTAAGCTCGCTCGCGTCTCAGTGTATTAAGGAGCGGGACCTTGCTATTAATATTTTTTTAAAGGGACTTTTTTTGTTTTTGATTTTGTTTTTTTGGTCCTGTAATTCTGTTGATTTTCATGATTGTTTTCTTGTTTTTTCTTTTTGTCTTTTTTGCGTGGTTGGGATGGTTATTTTTGTTTTGTTGGTTTGTGATTGTTTGTGATAATGATTATGTTGGTAATGGTGATGATAATGATGATGATAAAGATGATGAATGGTAACAGTCAATATAATGATGATAAGAAAATAGCAATGATAATAAGGATAGTAACAATAATACTAATGGTAGTAATAACGATAATCATACTGATAATTATAGTAGTAATAATTATGAAAATGATAAGGATGATAATGATGGTAATGATGATAACAATATTTATAGTTATGATGATAACACAAGTAATAGTTGCACTGCTACTAATACTACCATTAATAATACTAATGATGATGATAATAATAACGATAACAGTATTGATAATGGTAATAGTAACAGTAATAACAGTAATAGTAATAACGATGTTGATAATGATAATAATGATGCTGATAATGATAACACTGACGATATCAATCATAATGATAGTGATAGTAATGATGAAATCAATAAATTAACAGTAATGATAATGATGATTATATCAATGATTATGATAAAAACGACGACTACTACTACTACTACTGCTATTAATGATAATAATAATAATAATGATAATAGTAATAATAAGAATAATGATAATAATAATGAATAGATGAAGAATGATAATGATTGAATGAGTGATAATAATGATAATAATAATAATGATAATGATGCCTGTAATGATAGCACTGACAGGGTTAATAATGACCTGGTTTTACGTCACGAAACACTACGGCGGCCGCTAATTGTAATAGTAATAATGATGATAATGATAATGAAATAAATTAACAATGATAATAGTAATAACATTGATAATGATAATGATAATAATTATAATGATAATGATAATAATGACAATAATGATAATAATATTAATGATAATAGTAATAATAATATGAATAATAATGATAACAATGATGATAATAAAAACAATGATAATAATAAAAATGATAATAACAGTAATTATAATCAAAATAATTATGATTATAATAATTATGATAGTAAAAATAATGATAATAATTATTATCACCATCATCATCATAATGATAGTAATAATGATAATTATAATGATAACGACAAAGATAATGATAATAACAGTGTTAATCAATGAATGATAGAAATAATGAAATAGTAATAATAATAAAGATAACAACAACAAAAATGAAAATTATGATAATGATAAAATGATATTGATAAGAATAGTCATAATGATAGTAAAGGTGATAATGATTAGGATAAAATGAAAATAATAAGGATGATAATGAAATGGCAATTATGATAATAAAAATGATAATGTCAATGATAATATTTACAACAATAATAATGATAGTAATAATGACAACAATATCAAGTGCAATGATATTAATAATGAAATTGCTACTCCAACTATTAATAAATTTTAAAGTGATAGCAATATTGACAAGGGTTATTATGATAAGAAATGAATAATATTGATGAGAATAATTACAATAATAACGGAGGATGATAATGATCACTATAATCATAATAATAGATACAATTATAGTTAATAAAAGTGTAATAATAAAATTATTATAAATAAAATTGTAATTGAAATAATAATTGTATCAAAATAACAATAAATAATTGTACTAAAATGATAATAGATAAAATTGTATTAGTAAAAGGGATGAAATGGATGGAAGATAATGATATAAATGATTATGACTGTGATTATCATTACTTTTATTGTTATCATTATTATCATCACTATTAAGATTTGTATTTTTTAATTACTATTTTCGTCATTATTATTGTAATAATCATCCTTGTCATGCTTATCATCATTATCATTATATTCTTATTATCAATATCATTATCATTATTACTATTATTGCTCTTATCATTACCACTGTTATTCATAATTGATATCATAATTAGTATTTTCATTATCTTTATTATTGTTCTCATTATTATTCTTATGACTATTATCGTTATCATCATGATCATCATCATCATCCCATCTTTCTTCCTCATCATCATCCTTATCCTCCTCCTCATCTTCATCATCATCATCATCCATCTTCTTCCTCATCATCATCCTTATCCTCCTCCTCATCTTCAATCATCATCATCATCCCATCTTCTTTCCATCATCATCCTTATCCTCTCCTCCTCTCCTCCTCCTCCTCTTCATCAACTTTATATCATCACATCTTCTTCCTCCACCTCCTCCCCATCATAATCCTCTATCATCCCCATCCTCTATCCTCCATCTCCTCTATCATCCCCATCCTCATTATCTTCATCACCATCATCCTCATCCTCATTATCTTCATCACCATCATCCTCATCCACATCCTCATTAACCTCCTCCTCGTCCCTTGACATTTCCACCTCCTCCTCCTCCTCCTCTCCGCGGCCATTCCTCCGCTCCATCCCAACTTATGGCCTCCAAACTTCATATACTGAAGCATCATTGTTTTTAATATCCGGATCCAAATAAACAAACTTTTTGATATTCGTCGGCCATTCACTGAACTTTACATTTCTCATTCACTATTGAAGAGAAAAAGGAGCCTTCATATGCTCGAGTGGAATTTTTGCTGCGCGTAAAATGCCGAAGTTCTAGGGGAAACTATTATAACTTTCTTTAAAAGTGAAAACATCGTAAATGAAAGAAAAAAAGGAAAGATGAAGAGAGTGGGAGAGAGAATAGAGGGAGTGGGGTAGGGAGAGAAGGGGGAAGACGAAGATAGGAGAGAGGGATGGGAACAGAAGAGATAAATAGGGTGATGTAAGGTTGATAAAATGCTAGGTTAGTTTAGCTTGTTTTAAATTTCGTTTGACGTCATAAATAATTTGATATCATTTCACTAGTATAACGAACTCGGTATATAATCACGATAATTACCATTTCATGTATCATTATTTTTTCCTTCAACAACAACAAAAACAAAAAACAACAACAAACTGAACTGAATGAAGATGAAAACTGTCCTTAAAGTTATTGAAATGTTTTACGTCTGTATCTCTGACTCAACTGTCGATGACGTCATCATCTGCACGAACTGAGGAGAATGGAGTAACTGTATATAGATAGATAAAAAAGTTGATATAGAATGAAAATAGATAAACTGAATTATACGTATATAGAGAAATCGAAGATAGACAGATACAAGATATATAAATTGTTTAATCATATATCTCTATATATTTATAACTATCTATCAATATCTATCTATCAATATATGTACATGTAAACAGCGAGATAAAGAGAAAGAGAGCGAAAAGAAAGAATAAAGCTGAGACAACAGCAAAATGAAAGGAAAAAAAGATAAAGGAGGAATCAGGAAAGGAGAAAAGAAGAAGAAGAATTAGAAGAAGAAGGAGAATAGAGAAGAGAGAAGAATAGAAGAAGAAAGGAAGAAAAAAAGAAGAATTAGAAGGAGAAGAAGAAAAGAAGACGAAGAATTAGAAGAAGATGAAGAAGAAAAGAAGAGGAAGAAGACGAAGAATAATTAGAAGAAGAAGAGGAAGAAGACAAAGAATAATTAGAAGAAGAAGAGAAGAAGAAGAATTAAGAAGAAGGAGAAAAGAAGAAAGAATTAGAAGAGAAGAAGAAATTACAAGAAGAAGAGAAGAAAGAAGAAGAAAAATCTCAGCGACGAATGAAGAAAATCAATTCTATATTCCTCCATGTCCAGTTTCTCTCGTCTGTTCCTCCAACTCTGAGAGAGATTTCTTAGCTAATTCTTCAATGTCCGATTTGAAAGAAAAGAATGAGGAAAATTGATAATGAAAAGATACGAATTAGGAGTAAGGAAGAAGAGGAAAGAAAAAAGAAGTGGAGAATAAGGAAGAAGGTAAGAGAAAACAGAAGTGGAGAGTAAGCAAGAAGGTAAGAGAAAAAAGAAGTGAAGAGTAAGGAATATAATGAAAAAAGAAATAGAGAGTAAGGAACACAAGACAGAAAGAAAAAGAGGATACATATTCATTTTTTTTCTTATTATTATCATTGTTCTTTTTTCTTTATTACTCATTTGTTAAAATCTATAAATACTGGATTCATACTAATCGTTCTTGTATTTCTTTGTTATTCCCTCTTCTTTTTCCTTTCCTTTTTTGCTATTCATCCTTTGGTTTATTTATTTTCTATGCTGTTCTTCTCTCTCTTGTCCTTTTCGTCTTCGTCAGCTTTTTTCTACTCCTTCATTTCTCCTCTTCGTAATTTCCTTTCATCTTTCTTTTTTCCTTTTTTAGTTATTCAGTGTTGGATGAGATAGCTCCCTCGTGTCTCTGTCTCTCTCTTTCTTTCTTTCTCTCTCCCATCTCTTTCTCTCTCTCTTCCTCTCCCTTTCTCTGGTTAACACATTTATATTTTCTTCTCCTTCCTTTCTTTACCCCCTCTCCTTCTCTTTCTCTCTCTCTGTCTCATTTTCTCTTCCCAATTTTTACCTTCCCCTTCTCACTCTCCCCTCTTTCTATATTCTTATTGTTTGGTAACCATTATCCACCCTCTTCTTGTTCTCTGCTTCTCTTTCTTTACTATCTCCTTTTATACGTCTCCGTCACTTTCCTCTCTCTCTCTCTCTTTCTTCCTTTTCTCCCCTTCCGCAGTAAAAATAAATTCCCTCTTCTTACCTTAATTATCAGTTTCCTCTTGTATGGCTTTTGTTTAATACATTTTGTTTATTCTTCACTGGTATTTATATTTCTTTGTTAAATTCATAATGAAACTCGTACCCATGTTCGATATATCCAAATCCACGCTTACAAACACGCAAACGCACACACACATGAACACACACACGCACATAAACACAAACACACATAAGTACATAAACACAGATCTGCCCCTTACCACTGACATGAGAACACACACACACACACATACACATACGCGAGAACCCCAAACGCACATATACCCACACACAGGAGAATACACACACATGCACACGCGTACCACGCACGCACCACACACACACGAGAACCCCTCCCCCCCCCCCGCCCCTCTCTCTCTCCTCTCTCTCCTCGCACACTCACACACATACACATATACAGACATACACAAACACACACACACACACACACACACACACACCGCTTTCTCTGTAGCCTTAGTCGCTCTTCACACACAGCTACGTTCGTGGCATTTTTTCCTTTCTCCTTCTCTCTCAGTCTTTTCGGATTCCTTTGATGTGTTTTCTCTTTTCTCTTTTTCCATTTCCTTTTTTTATCTCTTTCTTTTGCGAAAATATGTTGTGTTGTGGACGATGAATGTGCTACATTCCGAAGCATCCGAGAGAGGGGAGGGGAGCGGGAGGGGAGGAGAAGGAGAAAGAGATTGATAGATAGATAGATAGATAGATAGATAGATAGAGATAGATAGATAGATAGATAGAGATAGATAGATAGATAGATAGATAGAGATAGATAGATAGATAGAGAGAGAGGGAGAGAGAGAGAAAGAGAGCGAAGAGAAGAGGAGAGAAGAGAAGAAAAGAAGAAGAGAAGAGAAGAGAGAAGAGAGAGAGAGAAGAGAGAGAAGAGAGAGAGAGAAGAGAAGAAAAGAAGAGAGAGAGAGAAGAGAGAGAGAGTTTCTCTTCCTGTTCACCTTATCTTCTCCTTTCCCTCTTCCCTTTTCCTTCACTGTCTCCTTCCTTGTATTTCTCCCCCTCCCCCCTCCCCGTCTTTCTCTCCTTCCTTTCTCCTTCTCTCCCTTCCTCTTCTCTCCTCTCTCCTTCCCCTCCTTTCCTATGCCCTCCTCTCCTTTCTGTTCATACTATCCCCTCTCTTCCTTCTCCCACTCCCCTTTTTCTCGCTCCTCCCTCCCTCTTTCCTCTAATGCCTTCTCCTCCTCTCTTCCTTCCCTTTATCCCCCCTCTCCCTCCTCTCCTTGTATTTCTCTCCCTTCTCATCTCCTCCCTTCTTTCGACTTCCTCTCTCTCTCATTCCTTCCTCCCTCCTTCCACTGTTATCTTTTCCCCTTTCCTTCTCTCCTTTTACTCCCTCATTCCTCATCTTCTTCTCCCCTTCACCTTGTTCTTCCACCTCTTCCTCCCTTTCCTACTCCTTCCTTCCTCCTCTCCCCACCCTCTTCTCTCCTTCTTTCTCCTCCCCTCTCTCACTTCCCCTCCCTTCTCTTTTCCAACCTCTTCTCCCCATTCTTCTCTCCTTCGTCTTCTTCCTCCCCATCTCTTTCACTTCCCTCTTCCTCCTCCCACCTCTCCCCCTCTCCCCGTCCTCTTCTCTCCTTCTCTCCCTCTCCCCCTTTCCTTCCTTATTCCTATTCCTTCTTTCTCACTTCCCCCTCCCACCACTCCCCATCCTCTTTTCCCCTCTCATCCCAGCCCTCTCCTCCCTTCCTCCTCCTCACCCTCTGCAGCTCTCTCCCCTCCCTCTTCTCTCCTTCTCTCCCCCTCTCCTCCTCTCCTTCCTTCCTCTCCATCCGTTACAACACTCATATGATGAAAGTTACGCTTAGTCTGACAGTCTCCAAGTCCCTCTTGAAGAGATCCGAAAGGTACATGGAGCGTGGAGGATATATAGGATTTTCGACCTTATAAGTTTCGGATATATGGACTATTACTGTCACAAGACAAGCTTTTCCTCAGTGAGTCAAGAGAGCGGAATGGGCGAGGCAACACTCGGAGGCAGGAACGGCGGAACGGAACGATTAAGGAGGGAGGGGGGGGGGGGGAGGAAGGGGACGATTAGGGGAATGGCGGAACGATTAGAGGCGAGATTGGAGAGACAGAGGAAAAGATTAGGTAGGGTGCTGAAATAGTGGAACGGTGAAAGAAATATTCGGAGGAACGGGGAACGGAATGATTAGGGAGGGGGGAAGGGGGAGGTTAGGTGAATGGTGGAGCGATTAGAGAAACGATTGGAGAAACGATGAACGATTGGGGCGATTGGATAAGCGACAAGATTTTAGAGATTAGATATTGGGGGAGAGGAAAAGTGGGGAATGGAGGAACGATCAGAAAAGCGATTGGGAGAACGGCAGAACGGAACGATTAAGGAAAGGGGGGGAAAAGGAGGGGGAGGATAAAGGGAGGAGGGGGGCGATTAGGAAAATTTGAGAAGCGATTGGAGACCAGAGGAATGGTTAAGGGGAGCGATAAGAAAGGGGAATGGAGGAAAAAGTGGAACGCATACAGAAACGGAAGGGTGGGAGAAGGGAGGATTAGAAAGCGATTAAGGGATTAAAGAATTGTGAATGATTAAAAAAAAAAGAATCGACGAAGATGGAACGATTAAGAAAATGGCAGAATAAGACACAAGAAACAACAGAAACGACGATCAATTTGAAGAAGTGTAGTGATTAGGATAAAATAGGCGCAGTCACGTGGTTAAGGGATTGGTGTGGATTGGTCTTCAGGTCACGGTGAGGTAGGATGATGTCTCAGGTCAGGTGACAGGTGAGGTAGGATGGATTAGGTAGGTAGGGTGAGGATAGCTTCAAGGTGAGGTAGGATATTAGTAGGTGACTTGATAGGATGGGATTGGTCTTCAGGTGAGGTAGGATGCAGGCGGTTAAAAAGGATGAATCATTAGGAATGTAATTAGTATAATTAAGTGTGAGTAGATAAGTAGATGAATAAGTAAATAAACATACACACACCTGTTTAAGTGTGAGTAATAACAGATAAATAAATAGATAAAGATACACATTTAAATAAAGACTTAAATCTCTCTCTCTCTCTATCTATCTACTTATCTATCAATATAAGCATAACCATGAAGCCAAAGACATGCCCCTCGTGCGGCGGGCGCGGCGTCGCAGCGAAGAGATCAGCCAACTCTGGCGAAAAAGATCCCGGAAGGAAAAAGATCCCGGAAGGAAAAAGATCGCGGAAGGAAAAAGATCCCGGAAGGATCCCGGAAGGAAAAAGATTCCAAGGAAAAAGACCCGGAAGGAAAAAGATCCCGGAAGGAAAAGATCCGGAAGGAAAAAGGAAAAAGATCCGGAAAAAAGATCCCGGAAGAAAAAGATCCCGAAGGAAAAAGATCCCGAAGGAAAAAGATCCCGGAAGGAAAAAGATCCCGGAAGGAAAAAGGAAAAAGATCCCGGAAGGAAAAAGATCCCGGAAGGAAAAAGATCCCGGAAGGAAAAAGATCCCGGAAGGAAAAAGATCCCCGGAAGGAAAAAGATCCCGGAAGGAAAAAGATCCCGGAAGAAAAAGATCCGGAAGAAAAAGAAAAGATCCCGGAGGAAAAAGATCCCGGAAGGAAAAAAGATCCCGGAAGGAAAAAGATCCGAAGGAAAAAGATCCCGGAGGAAAAGGGAAAAAATCCCGGAAGGAAAAGATCCCGGAAGGAAAAAAAAAAGATCCCGGAAGGAAAAAGATCCCGGAAGGAAAAAAAAAGATCCCGGAAGGAAAAAGATCCCGAAGGAAAAAGAAAAAAAGATCCCGGAAGGAAAAAGATCCCGGAAGGAAAAAGATCCCGGAAGGAAAAAGATCCCGGAGGGAAAAAGATCCCGAAGGAAAAAGATCCGGAAGGAAAAGATCCCGGGAAGGAAAAAAGATCCCGGAAGATCCCGGAAGGAAAAAGATCAAGGAAAAAGATCCAAGAAAAAGATCCGGAAGGAAAAAAAGATCCCGGAAGGAAAAAGATCCCGGAAGGAAAAAGATCCCGGAAGGAAAAAGATCCGGAAGGAAAAAGATCCCGGAAGGAAAAAGGAAAAAGATCCCGAAAAAAAAGATCCCGGAAGGAAAAGATCCGGAAGGAAAAAGATCCGGAAGGAAAGATCCCGGAAGGAAAAAGATCCGGAAGGAAAAAGATCCCGGAAGGAAAAGATCCCGGAAGGAAAAAGACCCCGGAAGGAAAAAAAGATCCCGAAGGAAAAAAGATCCCGGAAGGAAAAAAGATCCCGAAGGAAGAAAAAAAGAGGAAGGAAAAACCGGAAGGAAAAAGATCCCGGAAGGAAAGATCCCGGAAGGAAAAAGATCCCGGAAGGAAAAAAAAAGATCCCGGAAGGAAAAAGATCCGGAAGGAAAAAGATCCGGAAGAAAAAGATCCGGAAGGAAAAAGATCCGGAAGGAAAAAGATCCCGGAAGGAAAAAGATCCCGGAAGGAAAAAGAATCCCGGAAGGAAAAAGATCCCGGAAGGAAAAAGATCCCGGAAGGAAAAAGATCCCGGAAGGAAAAGATCTCGGAAGGAAAAAGATCCCGGAAGGAAAAAAGATCCCGAAGGAAAAAGATCTCGGAAGGAAAAGATCCGGGAAGGAAAAAAGATCCCGGAAGGAAAAGATCTCGGAAAGGAAAAAGATCCGGAAGGAAAAAGATCCCGGAAGGAAAAAGATCCCGGAAGGAAAAAGATTCCCGGAAGGAAAAAGATCCCGGAAGGAAAAAGATCCCGGAAGGAAAAAGATCCCGGAAGAAAAAGATCCCGGGAAAGGAAAAGGAAAAAAGATCCCGCGGAAGGA
>NW_020870471.1:737462-742918 GCF_003789085.1 Penaeus vannamei | reverse complement strand
AAGAGAGGAGCGTGGAGAGAGAGGGAAGAGAGGAAAGAGGGGAGAGGAGAGAGAAGAAGAGAGAGAGAGGGGAGAGAGAGAGATAAGAGGACGAGAGAGAGAGGATGGAGCGGAGAGAGAGAGAGAGAGAGAGATAGCTGAGAAAGAAGGGAGATGAGGAGAGAGAGAGGACGAGAGAGAGAGGAGAGACGAGCGAATGAGAGGAGAGCGACGAGAGGGAGAAGAGAGAGGGACACTCTGGAGAGGAGAGGAGAGAGGACGAGGAGAGAGAGAAGAGACGAGGAACGAGAAGAGATTGAGAGAGAGAACAGTAATGAGAGGAGACGAGAGTGGAGGGGAGAGAGAGAGGAGGGAAGAGAGAGGAGAGAGATTAAAGAGGAGGCGAGACGAGACGACGAGAGAGGAGAGAGAGAGACGAGAGGAGAGAAGAGAGAGTAGAGAACCTAGATGGAGAGAGGAGATGACGAGATGATGACTGATTGAGAGAAAGTAAGATAGAGAGAGGAGGAAGGAGAGAAGGAGGGAGGAGAGGAGAAGAGGAAGAGAGAGAAGAGTTACTACTAGTCAGAGAGAGAGGGAGGAGAGAGGGAAAGGGAGCTGCGAAGAGGAGAGGTGGGAGAGACGGACTGAGGAGAGATGAGGAGACTGAGAGACGAGACGGAGAGAAGAGACGGAGAAAGGAATGAGAGAGAGACGAGATGAGAGAGAGAGAAGAGAGAGAGAGAGTCGAGAGAGAGATGGAAGAGAGAGAGACGGAGAAACGAGAGAGATGAGAGAGAGGAGAGAGAGAGGAGAATTGATTAGACTGAGAGGAGAGAGAAGAGAGAGAGAAAGAAGAAAGAAGAGACGAGAAAGATAGAGAAAAAAAAGTAGAGATAGAGAGAGAGAGGGGAGAGAAAACTTGTGAGGTCCATTAAAAAGACATATCAACACATCTTGCATGTTAGCTGTAGTGTCCCGGATGCTGATCCCCCTTTGGCTCGGGTGGTCTTCGCCTTCCCCATTACACAAGTTTTCCTTTCTTCTCCTCTGGCTTTCTTCCTTCTTTTCTCTTTCCCCCTGTTTGTTTTTATGGTTTTTTCTTTTCTTTTTCTTTCTTTCTTCTCTCTCTTCTCTTTTAACCTATAAAATTTCTTCGTGTCTCCTCCCTTTCCGCTGAATCTTTTCTTTCCTCTTTTTTTCATTATTTCCTTCTTCCTTCATCCCATTACCTTTTTTCTCTCTCTCTCTCAACTCTCCTTTCTCTTCTTACTCTTATCTTCTTTATCCTTCCTCACCCTATTACTTTCCTCTATCCCCCTCTTTCCGTATTTCTGCTCCTTAACCACTCTCCCTTTCTCCCCTGTTCCTTTCCTAACCTGCTCCCTCTTACTTCCTATATCCTTTTTCCTCTGAGTCTCCTCTTCTGCTTTCTTCTCATTGTTCTGCTTTTCTCCCTCCTTTATTTCCTCCTCCTTCCTCCTTCCTCACCCACTTTCGTCCCTCGCCCCTTCCTCTTTACTTTTCCTTCTCCCTCCATTTACCCCTCTTGCCCTCTTCTTTTCCTCCTCCATCCTACCCCCCCTCTTGTCCTCCTTTCCTCTCTTCTCCATTTCCTTCTTCCATTGGCCACTGATTCTCTTCTCCATCTTTCCTCTTCTCTCTCCTCTCCCTTCTTCTCTCGCACTGATCTCCCTTTCTTCCCCTCTTCCTCCTCCTTTTCTTCCTTCTTGCCCTCCTCTCGCCTCCTCCTCCTCCTTTGCCTCCCTTTTCTCTCCAAACCCTCCTCTCCCCTCTCTCTCCTCCCCTCTTCTTCTTTCCTCCTCCTCCTCCCCCCTTGTCTACCTCACCCCTCTATCTCTCCTCCTCCTCTTCCTTCTTACCCTCCCCTTGCCTCCTCCTGCCCCCTTATCCTCCTCATCCTTCTTACCCTCCTCTCCCCTCTTTCCTCCTCCTCCTCCCCCTTGTCTACCTCTCCTCCTCCTCTCCCCTCTTCCGCCTCCGCTGCTCTGATCTCTCCTCCTGTCACTTCTTGTTTTTTCCCCCTCAAAACATCGTCCATTTTCCTCCTTATGCCATTCAAAGGTTTTACATAAAAAACGCATCATCTTTTCTCCCGGAAATAAAAGTAGATAGAACAAAAAGAGAAAGAACGTAAAAAAAAGAAAAGTCCGGGTACTCTGTCCATCAGAAAACAAGGGGAGGGACTTGAAGAAAGAGAGAGAAAAGAAAGGAAAAAAAAAAAAAAAAAGAAAAGAAAGAAAGAAAGAAAAAAAAAGAAAAAAAGGAAAGAGAAAAAGAAAGAAAAGAAAGAGAAAAAGAAAAAGAAAAAGAAAAAAAAAGAAAGAAAAAAAGAAAGAAAGAAAAAAAAGAAAAGAGAAAAAAAAGAAAGAGAAAAGAAAGAAAGAAAGAAAGAAAGAAGAAAAGAAAAAAGAAAAGAAAGAAAAAGAAAGAAGAAAGAAAGAAAAAAAAGTGCTTGTCGTTTATCCGTCCCATTTCCTTTCTAATCTCTTACTATTTCATTTTCTTTACAAAATTTTTATCTAGTTTATTCATTAATCTTTCAACATTTCTTACCATCTTTCTTTTAGGTGGAGAAACGCTTGACAGGTGAGTGATGACTAATGACAGGTTGGCCGGATTGGGGTGACGATTAGCTGATAATTAGAAGGGTTGCACTAATTACCAGTTAACAGTTTGCAAGTTCAGTGGGGATAATTAATTGATATTTGACAGCTGGCAGTTGGTAATCGGTTATTTCGTAGCTGTCAGGTTGGTGATAATAACCAATTAATGGCTGATACGCTGGTGAGAATCTGATATTATTAGGGACATCACATAATATCATTATTAATATCGTATTGCTAACTGGCGAGGTTGATTAGTCGTTAAATAGGTTGGTGGAGATAACAATATGAAATAAAATAATGTACTTTAGAGACGCTGCTTTCGGTCAATTAGGTTGATTAGTCGTTAATAGGTTGGTGGAGATAACAATATGAAATAAAATAATGTACTTTAGAGACGCTGCTTTCGGTCAATTATTGTCAATGTCTCAAGTTTATTTTCATCTCGCGAAAGATTAGAGGTCGATGGCGTTCCTTCTGGGTTTTCCGTGATGCAATCCATGGACCTTAGAGTGTGTCTTCCTCTTGTTTGTCTGCCTTTTGTTCATTCCATATAAGCAGTCACTTGCAGTCTCTTTCGCTTTTTTAATAGACAGAAAAAAATAAAAATAGAATTGGTCTTTAACTGTTCCCATTACCCTTCTATTCACGTAGACTCTTCTTAAAGATCATCTATTCATTTTTGTTATCCATGATAGCCTTATTTTCCTACTTCTGAACCATTTTTCGGAGGTTCTTAGTCTTCCTCATATTCCTTTCGTATTGTCCGTATCTCGTATCCACACGGTAGAATAATACATATGAATATTTCTTGTACTTCTTTTTGGTCCTTAAATCCTCCTTCTTGTTTGCAAGTATATTTTCTTTTCATCTTAAAAAAATAGCTGTTTCTGTTATTCTTTTATTTTGTTACTACTTGTAGGCATATACTTAAAACTCTTAAACTGTTTCTCCCTGTTCTTCCATGATCTAAGTTTAATTAGTTTTACTGTTTCTTATCAAGTTTATTGACCTATTTTTCATATCATTTCTAATATATTTTCTTCCGAAAATTCGTTTCATTTTACCAGAAAATAAGAAAAAAAATCTTAGTATAGACTTTCCATTTCCCTTATAGCATCTTAAAGTAAAAAAAAAAAAAAAAAAAAAAAAAAAAAAAAAACATCACTTTGGAATTCGGCTACTTTTTCTATCAGCATTATCAACACAAAAAAGGTCATCATGCTCCCCCTCCATTTCTAGTTTCTTACTGACCCTTTTCGCTCGTATCATTTGATCTATCCCTTGGTCGACTTCCAGTACAAGCCGGCTTTATCCATCTGACTCATTACGATGGCGGTTCTTTGTCCCTTTTAGTCACACGTTCAAGCCGAATACACACCCTGTCTCTTTTTTACCGTGGAATATAACATTCCTCGCAGATTCTAAGTTGTCTTTTCTCACAGCTTTTCCTTGCCGAATTGCAGAGCTGTGGCATCTCCATCATGGCAGTGTCTTCTGCACTCTTTCACAGCTTTAATTGCACAGCTTTTAATGCTTCCATAGTAACACACGCACACACACACACACACACACACACACATACACACACACACACACACACACACACACACACACACACACACACACACACACACACAACACACACACACACACACACACACTATATATATATATATATATATATATATATATATAATATATATATATATATATATATATATATATATATATATATATATTATAGAGAGAGAGAGAGAGAGAGAGGAGAGAGAGGAGAGAGAGAGAGAGAGAGAGAGAGAGAGAGGAAAGAAGATTCATATATATGAATAGATACTGATAGCACGATACTTTTATTGAGGATCTGAGGTGATACTGATACCAATACAAAAATATCCATCGATATGTATCACTGATACTCTATGTACTTTGTCTCCCTTTTCTTCCTATCATGATAAAAAAATGATATAATGAAAGAGAAAAGGAAAACCTTCCCCCCTTCCCCTACTTTCTCCCTACCTCGGCCACTTCCCCCCATCCTCTTCCCGTCCCCTTTCCCCCCTTCTCTGCAGATTTCCCTCTCTACCTGTCCCTTCATTCCCTTCTTTATCCCCCCCTCTGCTACCCTTTCCCTCACCTCAATTCCTTTCCCTTCTCTTCTTCATCAGCCCCTCCTCCTTCCCCATTTCCTCCTCTACCTTTTTATTCCTCCCTTTCCCTTCCCCATATCCTTCTCTATCATCTCTCTCCCCTGCTTATTTCTCATTTGTCACTTCACCTACCATTCACTCCCCTCCCTCCCACCCTATCCCTTCCTCCCTTCCTCTTCCTCCCCTTCACCCTTCCCTCCGTCCTCCCTAACCTCCCTCCCTATTCCCTTTCCCCTGTACTTCCCAACCTCCGTCTCCTTCCTTTCCCTTTCCCTTCCTCTCTATCCCTTTCCCCGTCCCTCCTCAACTCCCTCTCCCCTTCCCCTCCCACCCGTCCCCCCCCCTCCCTCCCCTATTCCCTTCCCCCGTCCTCCCCTTCCCTCCCTCCCCTTCCCTTCCCCCGTCCTCCCCTCACTCCCTTCCCTTTCCCCTTCCCCCCGTCCCCTCCCCTCCCTTTCCCCTTCCCCTCCCTCTCCCTTTCCCTCCCACCCGTCCTCCCCTTCCCTCCCTCCCTACCCTCGCTCCCTCCCCTTTCCCTCCCTCCCCCTCCTCCCCCAGCAGAGTACAGTCATCTCGCGAGCGCCACACCAAAGGCGACGGCGGCAAAGACCTCTCTGTTTATTATTCATTTCCGCGGAGGTTGAGACACCGCTGGAACGCGGGCGGGGGACGGAGGGACACGCGGAGGGGGGGAAGGATG
>NW_020870471.1:727462-732462 GCF_003789085.1 Penaeus vannamei | reverse complement strand
TTAAGAGAAAGAGAAAAAAAAGAATGAAGAAAGGAGGAGATAAAGAGAAAATGGAGAGGGGGGAAGGAGAAACGGAAAAGAAATGAACAAATGAAAGGGAGAGGAAAGGAGAAATTAGAAAGGGATAATAAAGAAGAGAGAAGGAGAAACAGAAAGAATGAAAGGGGGAAATGAAAATACTGAAAGAAAGTGTGAAGGGGGGAGAAGGAGGATTAGAAAGAGAGGATATAGGAAGAATAAAAAAACAAAATGCAGACATGAAGATGGGAGAGGTAGAGAAAAAAGAAAGGGAGAGATAGAACAAGAGAACGAAAGAGTGAATGAAGAGGGAAGTGGGAAGACAAGGGAAAGATAAAAAGAAAGAAAGAAGAAATAAGAAAGGAGGAGAAACAGAAAGAGGAAATGAGGAGATGATAAGAAAAATGGTGACAAACAGAAACAGCGAATAGAGAAAAAAGACGGAGAAAATAGAGGAATGAAATAGAATAGAAAGAGGAAAAGGAGAAGAAGGGGATATAGAAAAAAGAAAAGAATTAAAAGGAAGAACCAGTACAAAGAGAAACAGAGAGAAAATGAAGAAATGAATATAAATGGAAGGTAGAAAAGAAAAGTGAGAAGGAGGGAGAGGGATAAAAGGGAAGGGAAGAATTCGAAAGTGAAAGAGAGGAGACTTAGAAAATGAGAAAGGTGGAAGGGAGAAAAGAGGAGCTAACGTGGAGATGGCATGAATATAATAAAATAATGGAAGGATAACAAGCGAGAGGGACAAAAAAACGAAAAGGAAGAGGGAAGAGAGAAAGAGGAATGAATGAAAACAAAACCGAAGGAAAATAAACAAGAAGGAGAAAGGAAAGAAGAAAAATGGAAAACGGCAGAAGAAGGGACGGCGAAGGCGAGGCTTGTCGGTGGCGCTGCGCCCTCGCCTCTCTGCATCGCTGGCGGTTTGCGGGTTCGTGGGCGGGGCTGACACGCTGCTGTTTCAGGGCCTGGGAGGAATCAACGGCATCACCACCACACCACCACGGCGATCACCTCCAACCACTAACAACATCACCACCACCAACACCAATACCACCACTACGACGATCACCACCACCACTAACACAAACATCACCACCACCAACACCAAACCACCACCAACCCATCACCAACAGCACCACCACACCACACCACACACAACCACCACCACCACCAACCACCACCACCACACTAACAACAAACATCCACCACCACCACCACCACCACACCACCACAACACCACCACCACCAACACCCACCACCAACAATACCACCACCACCATCACCACCAACAATAACAACAACATCACCACCAACACCACCATACCAACACCACAAACAATAACAACATCACCACCACCACCACCACCATCCAACACCACAACATAATCAGCACCACGAAGCGAGGATGACAAGTGTTTGTTGTGACGGCGGCCTCGCGAAAGAACCCGAGGTCGCGCTGGGAATGCTGAGTGTTGGCAGCGTCGAAGTGTTGGCATGGGCGGCGGGCGGCAAGGGGGGGGGTGGCATGTGGGAATGGGTTTGTAGTATTGGCAACATCGTGCTAGAGATCTGAAAGTATTTTTTTGTGGGGGGCGGGGTGGGGGGTGGGGGGGCATTTCTTATATCAGTGTTAGCAATGTCGAAGTGTTGGCAATATCAGGATCTCGAAAAAAAATCTGTGTTGGCAATGTCAGAATCTCGAAAATATCTGTGTTGGCAATGTCAGAATCTCGAACATATGTGTTGGCAGTATCACAGTCTTCGAAGATATCAGTGTGGCAATATCAGAATTTCGAAAATATCTGTGTTGGCGAAAATAGTGTTGGCAATATCAGAATCTCGAAAATATCTGTGTTGGCAGTATCACAGTCTCAAAAATATCAGTGTTGGCAGTATCAGAATCTCGAAAATTCTGTGTTGGCAGTATCACAGTCTCAAAATTTCAGTGTTGGCAGTATCAGAAATCTCGAAAATATCTGTGTTGGCAGTATATCTCAAAATTTTTCAGTGTTGGCAGTATCACAGTCTCGAAAATATCTGTGTTGGCAGTATCAGAATCTCGAAATTCTGTGTTGGCAGTATCACAGTCTAAAAATATCTGTGTTGGCAATCAGAATCTCGAAAATATCTGTGTTGGCAGTATCAGAATCTCGAAAATATCTGTGTTGGCAGTATCACAGTCTCAAAAATATCTGTGTTGGCAGTATCAGAATCTCGAAAATATCTGTGTTGGCAGTATCACAGTCTCAAAAATTTTCAGTGTTGGCAGTATCAGATCTCGAAATATCGGTGTTTGGGCAGTCTCTCAGTGTTGCAGTATCAGAATCTCGAAAATATCTGTGTTGGCAGTATGAAAATATCTGTGTTGGCAGTATCACAGTCTCAAAATATCTGTGTTGGCAGTATCAGAATCTCGAAAATATCTGTTGTTGGCAGTATCACAGTCCGAAAATATCTGTGTTGGCAGTATCAGAATCTCGAAAATATCTGTGTTGGCAGTATGCAGAATCTCGAAAATATCTGTGTTGGCAGTATCAGTCTCAAAATTTCAGTGTTGGCAGTATCAGAATCTCGAAATCTGTGTTTGGCAGTATCACATCTCAAAATTTTCAAACAGTCTCAAAAATATCTGTGTTGGCAGTATCAGAATCTTCGAAAATATCTGTGTTGGTCTCAAAAATATCTGTGTGGCAGTATCAGAATCTCGAAAATATCTGTGTTGGCAGTATCACAGTCTCAAAATTCTGTGTTGGCAGTATCAGAATCTCGAAAATATCTGTAGTTGGCAGTATCACAGTCTCAAATTTTCAGTGTTGGCAGAAAATCTCGAAAATTATCTGTGTTGGCAGTATCACAGTCTCAAAATATCTGTGTTGGCGTATCATCTCAGTTCTTCAAAAAATCCATCTGTGTTGGCAGTATCAGAATCTGGGAATATCTGTGTTGGCTCACAGTCTCAAAAATATCTGTGTTGGCAGTATCACAGTCTCAAAAATATCTGTGTTGGCAGTATCAGAATCTCGAAAATATCTGTGTTGGCAGTATCAATCTTCAAAATATCTGTGTTGGGAGTATCACAGTCTCAAAAATAAGTATAAATCTATCTGTGTGGCAGTATCACAGTCTCAAAAATATCTTGTTGGCAGTATCAGTCTCGAAAATATCTGTGTTTGCAGTATCAGATCTCGAAAATATCTGTGTTTGGCAGTATCACAGTCTCGAATATATCTGTGTTGGCAGTATCAGAAATCTCGAAAATATATCTGTGTTGGCAGTATCACAGTCTCAAAAATATCTGTGTTGGCAGTATCAGAATCTCAAAAATATCTGTGTTGGCAGTATCACAGTCTCAAAAATATCTGTGTTGGCAGTATATCAGAATCTCGAAATATCTGTGTGGCAGTATCACAGAGTGTTGCAGTATCAGAATCTCGAAAATATCTGTGTTGGCAGTATCACTTTGTCTCAAAAATATCTGTGTTGGCATATCAGTGTGTTGGCGTCTCAAAAATATCTGTGGTGGCATATCGCAGTTCAAAAATATCTGTGTTTGGGCAAGATCAGAAGTATACAGTCTCAAAATTTCAGTGTTGGCAGTATCAGCAAAAAATATCAGTGTTGGCAGAAAATATCTCAGTGTTGGCAGTATCACAGTCTCAAAAATATCGTGGTTCAAGTATCAATTCTCGGAAATATCAGTGTTGGCAGTAATCACAAGATCAGAATCTCGAAAATATCAATGTTGGCAGTATCAGAATCTCGAAAACATCAGTGTTAGAATACCAAACCATTGACAATAGCCGATTCGTTCAACGGTGAGCTCCTGCCAGCACTGGAATGTTGGCAATATCGGATTGCTGGCATTTATGTAATACTGGTAACAGCATTGAAAGCATCACAGTGCTAGCAATATTGGAGCTTCAGTGTTGCTGGAATGTTGCCAATACTGAAGTGGTGGCAGTATGGAATGGTGTAAATGGAATGGTGTAAATACCAGAATACCAGAAATACTCCTGTTGGTGCTATCAAAGGCATTGCTGGCAACACCCAAGTTGTAGCAATAAAGCAGTGTTGGTAATTGTGGAATAGTGGAATATCAGAAAGTTAACAACACCGAACTGGCAATAATGAATGGAGACAAACGTGGAATATCGTTTTGTGAATGTGTTGTTTTCTTGTTATTGTGGTATTTTTTAAGGAGAGAGAGAAAGAGAGAGAGAGAGAGAGAGAGAGAGAGAGAGAGAGAGAGAGAGAGAGAGAGAGAGAGAGAGAGAGAGAGAGAGAGAGAGAGAGAGAGAGAGAGAGAGAGAGAGAGAGAGAGAAGAGAGAGAGAGAGAGAAAGAGAGAGAGAGAGAGCGAGAAGATAGATAGATAGATAGATAGATAGAGATAGATAGATAGATAGAGAGAGAGAAAGAGAGAAAGAGAGAGCTATTATGTTCCAGCCCCGCAGCGCAGCGTTAAGGCAATCTTGCCTCGTGATTTACTGAACAACTTGCTGCTGGTGCGGGGGGGGGGGGAGAGCGAGCGAGCGAGAAGAAGAAAGAAAGAGAGAGAGAGAGAGAGAGAGAGAGAGAGAGAGAGAGAGAGAGAGAGAGAGAGAGAGAGAGAGAGAGAGAGAGAGAGAGAGAGAGAGAGAGAGAGGAGAGAGAGAGACAGAGGGAAGAAGAGAGAGAGAGAGAGAGAGACAGAGAGACAGACAGAGAGAGAGAGAGAGAGAGAGAGAGAGAGAGAGAGAGAGTAGAGAGAGAGAGACGAGAGAGAGAGAGAGAGAAGAGAGAGAGAGAGAGAGAGAGAGAGAGAGAGTGAAAGAGAATTACGGAAAGGGATATTTTTGCTTTTTTTAAATTTTTAGGTCGGTATGTCTGTCACGTTAAATTTGTTTTCTCTTTTCTCAGTATCATCTGTTTTGCCTTTTCCTTTTCCCCTTACTTCTTTCTATCTCTCTTCATTTTTGTCACTTCCTTCCCTTCCTCTTT
>NW_020870471.1:719962-722462 GCF_003789085.1 Penaeus vannamei | reverse complement strand
TTTTTCTCCCATCAAATTGCTTATTTCATCTTCTTTGCTTTTCTTTCTCTCCTTTCACTCTTTTGTTTTCTCCCCTCTCTCCCTTCTTCTTCATTTCCCCCTTTCTCTTCCCTTGCTTCCCTCCCTCTCTTTCCACTACCCCTGTTTTCTTTCTTTTTCATTTTCTCCTCTCGTATTTTTCTTTTTCTTCTCTCCTCTCAGCCTTTTATCTTTCTCCTTTTCCCCTTACTCTCCTTTTCGTTCCAATGTCTTCTGTTCATTTCCTTTGCTTTTTCTTCTTTTCTCTCGTTTGGCTCTCTCCTCCCTATCTGTATCTTGTTCTCTCTTATCTCTTCTTTCTTTCTCTTTTCTCTACGTACCCTCTTCCTCTATCTTGTTTCTTTCCCTGTTATCCTCACTTGTCTTATTTTCCTTCATCCCTTCTCGTCCTCTCTCTCTCTCTCCTTCCTTCCCTCTCTCTCTCTCTCTTCTTCCTCTCTATTCTCTCTCTCTCTCTCTCTCTCTCTCTCTCTCTCTCTCTCTCTCTCTCTCTCTCTCTCTCTCTCTCTCTCTCTGCATCCTCCTTCTTACCCCCTCTCACTCTTTTACCTCTCCCCCTTTCCCCTTTCTCTCCTTTCTTCTCTATCCTTTTCCCCTTTCTCTCCTTTCTCCACCATGTCTCTCTTCCCTTCTTGCATAGTCAACTCTCGTCCTCGGCAGCTCGTCTCCGACCTCGGAATATTTTCTTTGCATAAATAATGAGGTGTTCTTCCTTATTAGGAGGGAGGAAGGTGTCACGAGAATGATGATGATGAGGGGAGAGGAGAAGGAAAGGAGGAGGAGGAGGAGGAGGAGGAGGAGGAGAGGAGGAGAGGAGGAGGAGAGGAGGAAGAGGAGGAAGAGGAGGGAGAAGAGGAGAGAGGAGAGAGAGGAGGAGGGAAAAAGGAAGAAAAGGAGGAAAGGAGGAGGAGGAGGGAGAGGAGGAGAGGGAGGAGAGGAGGAGAAGCGGAAAAAAGAAGAATAGGAGGAAAGGGCGGAGGAGGAGAAGGGAAGAAAGAAGTGGAAGAGAGAAGGAGGAGCAGGAGGGTAAGGAGTAGGAGTAGGGAAAGAGTTGGAGAGATGGAAAATAAACGAGAAGAAGGAAGAAGAGATGGAAGAGATAGTGGTAGGAGGAAGGAAGAGAAGGAAGAAGTGGAAAAAGATAAAGGAAGGAAGAGGAGATGAAGAGGAAGTTAGTAGGAGAAGGGAGGAGGAGGTAGAGGAGGTGATATGGAGAAGGAAGAGAAAGTGGAAGAGAAGGCAGAAGAATAACAGGAAGAGGAGGAGGAACAGGCTTGTGTGGGGGGAGGAGAAAGTATTAAAGAAAAAAGGGAAGACATAAGTAAATAAACATATAGAAATATAGATAAGTAAATAGATGGATAGATAGCTTAAATGAGTTTAAAAACAGATAGAGATAGATGGATATATATTACACACACACATTATATATATACACACACACAATATATATATATATATATATATATATACATATATATATATATATATATATATATATATATATATATATATATATATATATAATATATATTATATATAGAGAAGAGAGAGGAGAGAGAGAGAGGAGAGAGAGAGAGAGAGAGAGAGAAGCGAGGGAGAGAAGAGAAAGAGAGAGATAGAAGAGAGAGAGAGAGAAGCGAGAGAGAGAGAAGAGAGAGAGAGAGAGAGAGAGAGAGAGAGGAGAGAGAGAGAGAGAGAGAAAATAAAACAAGGCAAAACACAAAAAAACAAACAAAAAAAAAGAACAATAGAGACAAAGAAAAACAAAGAGTAAAAAGAAAAATCAAAGCAAAGGCTAATATTCTTAATTATTCATATTTGAAAGACTATAAGGAAAACGGAAGAAAAACCTCTGGTTCGTTTTATTTTTTTTTCTTTCTTTTAGCTACAACGGGAGATAGCTGAGGTACTGGCAAGGATTTCTAAGAGTAAGGATTTTTTTTTTTGGGGGGGGCTTGAAGGGAAGTAGATTTACTGTGATGATGAAAATTTACCATACTGTACAATTTTCACACCAACACGTGTATTGAACACACATGCGCTGGTTTTTTATACATGCAAAGTTACACACATAGGACTCACACACACACACACATACACACACACACACATACACACACACACACACACGCACACACACACACACCACCACGCACACACACACAACACGCATACCCCACAATATTTCAAACGCGCCCAAAAAATTCTACGGGAAACCACACCGCATTTCACTATCTTCCAAGACCCAGGCCAAACAAGCGAAGAAAAAAAATCATTATTTATGCTAAAGGAAAATGAAATTATTAAAGAAAAGATGATCCTCTATATAAGTGAATTAAAAAGAAAAAAAAAGAAAAGAAAACTGCATCAGAAAAAAATACATTAAACATAAATAATACAACTTTAAAAAGAAGAAGAAAACACACATAATAATACCACAAATAAAAATAAAAGTAAA
>NW_020870471.1:709962-714962 GCF_003789085.1 Penaeus vannamei | reverse complement strand
GATGAGGAGGGGTAGGGTGAGGATGGGTGGAAAGGTGAGGAGGAGGATCAAGAGGATGAGGGCAATGAGGATGATTAAGAGGATGAGGGCAATGAGGGAGATTAAGAGGATGAGGGTGAGGAGAGAATGAGGAGAGGTAGAAGAATGAGGATAGGATAAGTATTGGTAGAAGGATAAGGAAGGATAGGATGAAAATTGATAAAAGGATGAGGAAAAGCAGAATACCAATAAATCGAGGAATGAGGATGAGGAAACGGAGAAAGATGTCGAAGTATGAGGTATGAGATATCAGAGATTGGATATCAGGGACGAGACTCATAAGATAAGGCGAAATAAGCACTATATCAAAGTATGAGGGATGCTTATGAGTATATCTTTGTGTGGTCACACCGGATATACTAAATACTCAGATAAGTATAAAGTTTAAAATGATCACAAGTGGCTAATGTATGTTTTGTAATAGACAATGATAATAATAATGATGATGATAATGATAATAATGATAATAATAATGATAATAATAATAATAATAATAATAATAATAAATAATAATATAATTATAATGATAAAATAATAATTAATGATAATAATGATGATGATAATGATGATACTACTACTACTACTACTACTACTAATTATAATGATTATAATAATAATAATGATAATAATAATAACCTTATCATTATAATAATGAAAGTGAACATGATAATAATAATGATAATAATGAATAATGATAATAATGATGATAATGATAATGAAATAATAATGATAATGATGACGATGATGATAATGAAATAATAATGATAATAATGATAATGATGATGATACTGAAAATTTAATAATAGTAAGAGTATGAGGTACTCATTTAAGTAATGACGGGAAAAAACGAAAAGCATTAGTTAAGAAAATGGAAAATATACAGAATAAAAAAATAGAAAGCTGAAATGAAAAAAAGTAAAAGAACAGGTATTAAATATAATTCTAAATATAAATGGAGAAAGATTAAAGGTTAAACCAAAGAAGAGAAAGAAACTATAAAAGAAAAGGAAAAAAAGTCAAGTATTTTTATTATTATTATTATTATTTTTTTGATAAACCTAATAATCTGTTGGAATAAAACCCCACGTCCACCGAGTCTCAAAATGAAAATGACAAAAAAAAAAGAAAAGAAAAAAAGAGGGAGAAAAAAAGAGAAAAGAGAAGAGGGAAAAATAGAAAAAAAAGAATAATAACTCACGTAATAATGATAATGATAATAATAAAAAAAAAGATAAAAGAGAGAGGAGGAAAAATATGGTCATAACAGATCCTTTGTGAAGTCTTTTTCCTACGTGTTATGAAGCGGATCTTCCTTGTCCCCGAAATAATGTTGGAACATGAGAGTCACGCCGAGATTCTGACGGAAAAGAATGGGAGATCTTAAACGCGCGTCTGGAGGCGGTGTGTGTATGCTGGTATGTGGGTATGTGGATATTTGGGTATGTGGATATTTGGGTATGTGGATATTTGGGTATGTGGATATTTGGGTATGTGGATATTTGGGCATGTGGATATGTGGGTATGTGGGTATTTGGATATGTGGATATGTGGGCATCTGAGCACGTGAGTATGTAGGTGAGTATGTGGGTATGTGGATATTTGGGCATGTGGATATGTGGGTATCTGAGTATGAGAGTATGTAGGTATGTGGGGATATCGATATTTAGGCATGTGGATATGTGGGTATGTGGATATTTGATCACGTGGATAAGTGCGTATGTGAGTATGTAGGTGAGTATGTGGGGATGTAGATATTTGGGCATGGGGACATGTGGGTATGTGGATATTTGAGCATGGGGATATGTGGGTATGTGAGTATGTGGATATTTGGGCATGTGGGTATGAGAGTATGCAGGTGAGTATGTGGAGATGTGGATATGTGGGCATGCGGATATTTGGTATGTAAGTACGTGAGTATGTGTATGTGGATATTTGAGTATGTGGATGTGTGGGTATGTGGGTATATCTGATAGATAGGAAGTTAGATTTAGACACATAGATGAATAGATAGACAGATGAATAGTCAGGTAGGGAGGTAGATAGATATATAAGTAGATAGATAGATACAGATAGATATATAACGTGATAGATAAATAGATAGATAAGGTGATAGATAAATAGATAAATAGATATATACGGACAAATAGGCGGATAGATAGAGAGATACACAGACAGAAAGATAGATAGTTGGATAGAAAGACAGAGAGAGAGAGAAAGAGAAAGAGAGGAAAAAGAGAACGAAATAACTGTATATAGGCTAATAAATGTATAGATATAAAGAAGAAAAGAAAAGAAAAAGAGAAAAATCATAAAAAAATATCCACAGAATACATCAAACGATAAGCATAATGATCATATTTTTTTGTTCACGACAACACAAGAAAAATAACGAAAAAAAACACATAAAAAATGAAATATCTCTTTTGCATAAAATAGGTATAATTTCGTCAAGGTTGATAAAAAAAAATCATTGGTGTAAAAAAAAAAAAAAAAAAAAAAAAAAAAGAAAGAAAGAAAAAAAAAACACGACTATGCTAATGGCTGCCGTAGCCTCCTTCTCCTTCTATTCCTTCCATAACCGCCAACTCTTACGATCTTCTCTTTTCCCTCATTCTCCTCCTCCCCCCTCATATCCCCTCATACATGCGCCCGAAATATTCCCTCCTTCTATAGAAACATAATCTCTAAGGAAGTCGTATATATATCTTTTTTCCCGCCAATATGTTCGATGTGACTCTCGCGTTCCAACATTATTTCGGCGGTAACGAAGTCGCCGTCTGTGACTCGCTCCATAACGCGTAAAGGAAAGTCTTCATAAAAGAAAAAGAAGGAAAAAAAAAAGAAAAAAGAGAAGAAATCTTTGGCCACATTCCTTCCTTCCTCTATGTAATCCACAAGGCTTTTTTTTTACCCTTTTTTTTCCTTTTTTCATTTTTTTTTATAAGGTCTTATTTTTCTCTCTTCTCTCTCTTTCGAATTTGCGCAGTTCTGAACTTAAATGTCTTGTGATTGAAACATAAGGTCAGAACGAGTCACTGCAGAGGTTGTGTTGGGTCTTGGAAGATTCGGGAAAGAAGGAAAAATCAAATGTATATTATTTCGGAAGGAAAAATATAAATGTTGATAAAAATATGTGAAATAAAGATGGCGAGAGTTGTGATGATGTCAATAGCGATGATTATATGCTGATGATGATTATAATATTATCATCATGATAACAATATAATGATAATGTTAAAGATGATGATGATAATGATAACGATGGATGACATTGGTAATAATGATACTAATGACAATGCAAACAATAACAAAAACGGCAATAAACAACAACAGCAGAAAACAACAACAACAATAATAAGTAAGGATGACAATACTACTAATGATAAAAGCAATGAAACAATAAATCATGATATTATTACCACAACCAAAGACAGACAATAACAATACAACAACAACCCTCCCCCCCCCAAAAAAAAAGACCAAAAAAAAAGAAAAAAAAAAAACGACTAAAAAGAAAAAGAAGAAAAAAAATCGAGAAAAAAAAAGAAGACCAGAAAATAAATTCAAGATAAGCGAAGGAGAGACCGAGAAACGAGCGACGAGAAAGAGAGGAAGGAAGCAGCCAATAACAAGGTAAGGAATGGACATCCTCCTTCCCTTTATCCTTCCCCTCGCCCCTTTGCCCCCCGCCCCCCTCCCCCCCCTTAAGGAAGACAGAGATCCCAGAGACAAGACGCCAGGGCTCTCCTCGTCTTCCGGCGACTGCGTGAAAACCTTCTTAAGAAACTTGAATTTCTCTTCCTTTTTTTTTGTGAGTGTTCCTGTCTGTTTGATTGCTGTTTGTTTTGTTCTCTTTCTCTTCTTCTATTCTCTTTTCTCCTTCTGTCTTCTCTCTCTCTCTTCTCTCTCTCCTCCTCTCTCTCTCTCTCTCTCTCTTCTCTCTCGTCTCTCTCTCCTCTGTTCTTCGTCTCTCTCTCTCTTCTCTCTCTCTCTCTCTCTCTTCTCTCTCTTTCTTCTTCTCTCTTTCTCTCTCTCCTCTCTCTCTCTCTCTCTCTCTCTCTCTCTCTCTCTCCTCTCTCTCCTCTCTCTCTCTCTTTCTTCCTCTCTTTCTTCTCTCTCTCCCTCTCTCTTTCTTCTCCCTCTCTTTCTCTCTCTCTCTCTCTTCTCTCTCTCTCTCTCTCTCTCTCTCTCTCTCTCTCTCTCTCTCTCTCTCTCTCTCTCTCTCTCTCTCTCTCTCTCTCTCTCTCTCTCTCTCTCTCCTCTCTCTCTCTCTCCCTCTCTCTCTCTCCCTCTCTCTCTCTCCTCTCTCTCCCTCCCTCCCTCTCCTCCTCTCCTCTCTCTCCTCTCTCCTCTCTCCTCTCTCTTTCTCTCCTCTCTCACTCTCTCTCTCTTCTCTCTTCTCCTCTTCTCTCTCTTCTCTCTCTCTCTCTCTCTCTCTCTCTCTCTCTCTCTCTCTCTCTCTCTCCCTCTCCTCCCTCTCTCCTCCTCCCTCTCCCTCTCTCTCCTCTCTCCCTCTTTCTCTTTCTCTCTCTCTCTCTCTCTCTCTCTCTCTCTCTCTCTCTCTCTCCTCGTCCCTCTCTCTCTTTCTCTTTCTCTCTCTCTTCTCTTCTCTTCTCTCTCTCCTCTCTATCTCTCTCGTCTCTCCTCCTCGCTCTGCTCATCTCTCCTCTCTCTCTTCTCTCTTCTCCTCTCTCTCTCTCTCTCTCTTCTCTCTTCTCTCTCTCTCTCTCTCTCTCTCTCTCTCCTCCCTCCTCCTCCCTCCTTCCCTCACCTCCTCCCTCCTCCCTCCGTCGTCCCTCTTTTCTCTCCTCTCCTCGTTCAGGGTCTCTCTCTCCTCCTCTCTTCTGCTCCTCTCTCTCTCTCTCGTCTCTCTCTCTCTCTCTCTCTCTCTCTCTCACGCCTCTCTCTCTTTCTCTCTCCTTCTCTGTCTCCTCCCTCTCCTCCTCCTCTCTCCTCTCCGT
>NW_020870471.1:706624-709569 GCF_003789085.1 Penaeus vannamei | reverse complement strand
AAGTCATAATATTTATTCTTGTATCCATAAGTGTAAAAGATTTATTGAAGACTTATGATATTATTTATTTCAATGTTTCACTTCAAATTTACAATTTCTATTTGTAGGACTGATTACCAAGCATGGCATGGGCCCAATCCTGAGAATTTAAAAACCCAGTGCAAAACCTTGGCTCAGGGACCTAACCGCAGTCACGCCCGAGGCCCCTCAGGAAGAGCTCGTGGACAGGACCCAGGGCTGCGTAAAGGTCCACAGGGACTGGCAAAGGGTCCCCAGTTCACACAGGGTATCAAGAAGGAGCCTTCATTTTCAACAAAAATGTTGTGAAAATTGTAGATTCTGTACTCATCCAGTATTACTATTGACCTGAATATGTCTTCTGCATGAACAAAAAGGTATTTTATCATATTTTTAGGTAGAAAAAAGCCAATATAATTGATGAAAAGGTTCAAGATTATCATACCTTTCGTCAGTACTGAGCTTAATTTTTTCCACTTATTTTATATGGCTGCTTTATATAATAAGTGTAAAAGTAAGTGACAAATGCAAGTATTATGCAGTTTATGGATAATATGAATGGTAGCACAAATTTGTAAAGAACTTTTTGTGCTGATATTGGTCATTGTTCTTGTTTATTGTTTCAATATTATCAAAAGAATTACTTAAAACCATGAGATGATATATGATGTTCAGTCATATGAAAAAGTAACTCCATTCTATATTTACTGTATAGAAGTGGATATTTTTGTTACATATTATATTTACAACACTTCTGTTATACTATTGAATTTTTCATTTCACTTAATAGGAAATACTTTTTATTCAGTGCTTTTGGTAAGGAAGTTATAAACAGACCTACTATCATATTTTGCAAAAGTTTGGTATATTAGGCAAAATACTCATTGTTGAATGAATGCATTGGATCATATTCCTATGAAGCATCTGTTCTTTTTGTTTTAACAGTAATCCAGGCCAACCATGCAATCTTTATCATGATACAGATATCCTATTATATAGTTAATGATTTATTAGAAATTTTGAGACATTCTTTTTTTAACAGCAATTGTTATAAAAAGAGCTAAAACAAATACACATTCTAACTGTTTAACAGGTAAATTAAAGTTAATTTATTTACTAATATTTATCCCTGGCATTATGAAAAAAGCAATCACCTTTATACATGTATGAACAGATATTTTTTAACAGCTAAACACTGCAGAATATTTTACCATACAGAATGTAGCAGGCATTTTATTTTACTGTTCTAGATGACAGTGATGTACAAACTTTATAATGTAGACGAGTATTTAGAAGAATTGAGAAAAGGATGTGTGATAACCTGATTAAGGTAGCTTAATAACAAAGTAATTACACTGTGATCCTGTGGTAATTACGTAACTACTAGATGGTAGAGATCTTACGAGTGTGGAACATCCTTATAATTTTATACAGCAGGTAGCTAGGTTCGAGTGAGCACTGTTTAGTTCATAAAGGATTCACCAAGTATATTCAAAGATAATGAATTGATAGCAAGTAAAGTCAGCATTTGTGTCACTGAGGCTGTTTTAGATTATTTTGGAGTGAATAGGATTTCCTTGATGTAAGTTGTATTATTTCCTAGTCATCAGGAAATATCCTGACTTATTTTAACATTCTTTGAAGTGTTCAGTTGTTGTTTACTTTTCGTTGTTAAAGTATATTATCTTGTTGATCTATTTGTGAGTCAGGTGAGGAGTTGTATTTGTTAATTTATATTATTTTTATTTTAGTATCAGAAAGATTATAACCAAATGCTGCTTAGAAAAAAAAAATGAAGTTATGTCTGAGGTAATTTTAAATTTGATTTTATCAATGATATGAATATCATTAGCCTAATCTTGAGTAAATATTAGGTTTATTCAAAGACCAAAGAGAGAGAAATATATGTCCTGTAATTATTTTCTTCTGTACAGCAGTATTGACCTGCGTACGTAAAGTAAGAAGCTTTAACATTTGTTTTGTTCATTGATGTTTACATTGCCTCTTTTAACTCTCTGTTCTAAGTGCAGAATTTGTAAACTCTAAATCTTTGAGAATCTCAGTAGCTGATTGTAAAATTACTTTGATGATATCTTTTTTCACTTCAGTATTCTAGATATAAAACAATATAAAAAAACACTGCCATCATTATATACACGTCTTTTACAAGGCTTTCCAAGGTTTAGATGAACACAGTATACAATCAATTTAAATCTTTTTATATATATATTTTTTATATAATTGAGCTTTTTGCAGAATGGGAAGCCTGTTTAGAATTTTAATGAAATAGAAATTAATGATGTATCTAGTCGTGTCCATAGTATTATTATTTTGTTTAACAGTGGATTGTTATCTCTTTTTTTTTTATCCCAGTTATGTTACAAATTACATGATTCCACATGTAATATGAAAGAATTGTACAAGTATTATATCCAGTGTTGAGTAGGAGTAGATGTATCCATTTATAGACTCAAACTTTCCAAGAAATGGCCCATAGTGTAGAGAATGTGTAGAATAAGGACTTCTAAGTATGATCAAGTTTCCAGTTATCCTCTGATGATAAATGCAGTGTTCTCCTTTGGCTTTTATTTCAGATACAATCTTTATTTTTTATGCTATTTAATTTACAGTTTCATTGGAGTTATTTTGTATATACAGTCTTTTCATTTTGTTTTTATTTAAATTCTGTGTCATACTACAATTTGCCTGTTATTACTGCAATATAAGATTTCACAAAATAAGTAATATTTGTAGGCATCACAATTATAGTAGGGCCACTTCAGTCATTATACTTGGCAACAGGAATGTTGTTTCATACAAGCCAGCCCCTCTAACATTTATTCTTTAGCTGTGTAGTTTTAATACATTTTATTTTCCTTTTTAACCCCTTCATTATCAGCATCACCATCAGTCCATGCTTCTTCCAT
>NW_020870471.1:691624-701624 GCF_003789085.1 Penaeus vannamei | reverse complement strand
GCGTAGTTTGTGTCGCTCGGTCGTGTGTGCGTGTGTTTGCGCATGTGCGTGTGACAACGAATACACTTGGATGTGTCTGTGTCCACAAGCTAGATGTGTGTGCTGTCACTCATCGGCATCGGTCAACACATGTTGTGGTAGCGTGTCGTTGTGGTAGGATGTGAAAGCGGCTACGTGGACTAGTCGTAAACATGTCGCTCGATGTGAAAAGGCACCTGCCGACTCGCAAGCTCAGAGTCTGAATTTCTTAGCGGCTAACGACTCGGTGTTGTGTAACTTGGGTGGGTGCTTGTGTGTGCGCTGATGTTTTACGCTCAGAAAGACGAAGCACTCTGTGCTACGAGATGGTATTCCGGAGTTAAGTGTTCCGAGTGCAATGTGTCATGCGTAGCAGTAGCGTTAAATCTGTGTAGTTCGGCGTTGATGCATCCATCGCTCAACCGGTGGTGGCTGGCTTCCACATGCGTGTGTTGTTGAGTGGATTCCGCTATCGTTGTGCGCCGGTCAGGACACTTCGAAACAGCTGGCTCTAAAGATCGTCCAGGCGATGGCGGTGCTGTGTTGTGTTCGGTGTGGTGTGCCGCGCACGCCCAATGTGTGATCCGCCGTCGAATCATTCGGTCGTTCCACCGCGCCTATACCCCGAGTGATACCCATCTTTGTCGTCTATGTGCGGGCTGTGTAGTGGTGTGTGTGTGTGCTACGCTTGTGTGATGGTGTGTGTGTGTTTGTGTGTGTGTGTGTGTGTGTGTTGTGTGTGTGTGTGTGTGTGTGGTGTGTGTAGTCGTGTGAGGTGCGTGCGTGTATGTGTGTGCGTGTGTTGATGTCCAGTATGTGACTGCTGTGTTTGATCTGTGTGTGTGTGTCTGTGTTGTGTGGTGTGTGTGTGTAGTGTGTGTTAGGTGCCCAACGTGGCCACAAAATACCTTTTGGGTAAGAAAAGGCTCACCCAGTCCGGGTGATCCTCGAACTACCTTGCATCTTCCTTTCTCTTTTCCTGATCATCACAAAAGGAAGTCCCGGGGCATCGCAGGAATCAGAGCCGCCGCCAATAAACAAATCTCAGGCCAGTGAGGCAAGAAGTTCCGCGCGCACGCAGCACACGCCCAACTCCTGACTTCTGCTCTGACGTAATTAGCAAGTCAAACTAATTAGCAGTTTTACCGCGACCTGGTTCCTTGCAACTTTCAAACAGGCATTTATAATGCGGGCCGGATACAGACGTCTTCTGTCCCCTATCGCTGCCCGTGACTAACGCATCGAGGCACCTGTGGGAAGAGGAAGGGAAAACAGCTGTATTTTCTCTCTGGAACTTCTAAATAGATGAAGATAACTTCCCGCTGCAATTTTAAAATACCCGGAGGACATATTTTGCGAATGAGGGTTCTACTACATTTTCCTAATGCAACTTATAAATACAAGGGGATATTCCCCTACTGTAACTCACAGATACCTAAAATTACTTTCGAAATGTGGAAACCACATATCAAGAAGGATAGTGTCGCTATAGGATTCCACTACAACTTTCCTATGAATCCCACACTTCAGAAACGAAATGTTGACTCCAAGTTCCGTTCCCATTACAATCTATTTATATATACCATACTCCAGGAATGCATGCAGATATCACTATATTTTCCTACTGAAATAAATACCTTGACGCCACAGGAGTGTAAGCTGGAGAATAACGAACCACAGGGAAGTGGAGGTCACAGCCGCGTTTCATGAATCTTCTTGCGCGGGAAGTTTTGGACAAGAAACATGCTTATAGAAACTTCGACGCCCAGCAGAACTAGATGTTATTGAAACATTGATTTGGTTTTCATTTTACAGGTAAATATTTTAAAACAGTTGAAGGAGAGAGAGAGGGGGAGAGGAGAAGAGAGAGAAGAGGAGGAGAGACGAAGACGGAAAGAGAGGATATGAGAGACTAGAGAGAAGAGAGAGAGGACGAGAGAGAGAGAGAGAGAGAGAGAGAGAGGAGGCGCAGAAATGACTCATTGGATGTGGGCCATGATAGTGTAAAAGACAAATACGTTGATTTCATTTCTTTTTTTTTCGGTGAATTTTCAGTAGAAACACCACACACGCACAGGCACACACACACACAACAGAGGGGAAAGAGATAGATAGAAGAGATGAGAGAGAGATGAGATAGAGAGGGAAGAGAGAGGGAGGAGAGAGGAGAGGAGAGGGAGGAGGGAAGAGGAGAGGGAGAGGGAGAGAGAGGCGAGAGAGAGAGAGAAAGATGAGATAGAAGAGACGAGAGAGAGAGAGAGGAGAGAGAGAGAGAGAGACGAGAGAGAGAGAGAGAGAGAGAGAGAAGAGAGAGAGAGAGAGAGGAGAGAGAGAGAAGAGAGAGAGGGAGAGAGAGAGAGAGGAAGAGAGAGAGAGAGAGAGAGAGAGAGAGAGAGAGAGAGGGAGAAGAGAGAGAGAGAGAGAGGAGAGAGAGGGAGAGAGAGAGAGAGAGAGAGAGATGAGGATGAGAGAGAGAGAGAGAGAGAGAGAAGAGAGAGAAGAGAGAGAGAGAGAGAGAGAGAAACGCCGTTTCCATGAATGGTCGCGAGTACCCATGTGCCATGAGCCCCCGGAGGCAGGAACCGCCGTCCCCATCGCCGCGAGGCCGTTCGGGAAGGCGGGCTTTCCTCGCTGCCGCCGGAAAAAGTGTGAAATAAAGCCGTGTTGGCATCTCTCGCTCCGCCGGGGGTTGTGAATGAAACGGTCGGCGGTCAATACCGTGCGCATCGCTTTATTGCATAGCGCCCATTAACGCCCATACTCTGCGTATAACCTCCCCTGTCTTCCTGACCCTTCCTGACTTCATCGCGTGGTTGTGTCCAGGTCACCCACTCGATCCTCGCCCGACGAAGAAGGGTTTCCTGCCTTGACGCCGAAAGCGGGGTGGAGGGGCCTCTGTAGCACATCCACCCGTGAGGTACTAAAGGAACCCCCCTCCCCCTCCTCTCCCGCTTCCCACCTCACCCTAGGCCTGCATTGATGCTTTTTGAGTGCATTTATGTCCCAAACTTCATGCTCATCTCATGCTCGTGGTCCTCAGTTGCATGCTGCTGTCGATGCTCATTCTGCCTGCCTGTGCATTCCTGTTATGGGGAGACGGATCGGTGTGATCCAAACTGATCAATGAGCATTGATGTTTTCTCTTTTAACTTTTGCTTTTGCCGTCTCCCCCTTCGCGCACCAACAGGGATGGCGACGATAACAAGGTGTGTATATTGCGAACAAACGAGGATCTTAATTATTATTTACCTCGTATCTATATCAAATTGCTCATCATGTCGGAGTGCTTTTAGTGTACCAAGCAGTCGGAACAAACCTTTTCCGTGCAGCTGAACATATGTTGTTGAACCATGTATCGGCTTTGTCCTTTAATGATGTTTAAAAGAATAGGTACAAAGGTTACACGTATCGCCATATCTTCGTCACATCACGACGAGATGGTATCCAGCGACGGGAATCGAGCAGAACCCTGCCCGTGCCAGCCAGCATCACGAACAATAAGAACAGCGTTCAGCAAAACAAGAACATCTCCCTGTTCTCTTCCTTATGTTCTCCTTTAATCCCCTCCATCTCCGCGGCCTCTTTCGCTCCCACTCGGTCTCCCTCGCTCATCCCTTCCCCTCGTGGTGCATTGTTGCCTCCCGGCCCCCGCTCGAACGCCGATGCCTCCCTGCTCTCGCGAACATCAGTGTTCCCCCTTACTCTGGTGAACGCTCATGCTTCCATGTCCTCGAACACTCACGCTCTCCTCTCCCTCGTGAACACTTGTGGCTCACCTTCCCGCGCCGACACTTGTACCATTATTCCCCGAGGGAACACTTGAGTCGCCCTTCCCACTGCGAGCACTTATGTCTCCTTCCCCTCGTGAACACTCCTTCCCCTTTCCCTCTTGCACTCTCCTCTTCTCCCTCTTGCACATGCACTCTCCTTTCTTCTTTCCCTCTTGGCCCTCTTGCACTCTCCTTTCTTCTTCCCTCTTTCTTTTCTTTCCCTCTTGCACTCTCCTTTCTTCTTTCCCTCTTGCCACTCCCCTTTCCTTTCCCTCTTGCACACTCCTTTCTTTCTTTCCCTCTTGCACACTCCTTTCTTCTTTCCCTCTTGCACACTCCTTTCTTCTTTCCCTCTTGCACACTCCTTTCTTCTTTCCCTCTTGCACTCCCCTTCTTTCCCTCTTGCACTTTCCCTCTTGAACTTTCTTCTTTCCCTCTTGCACACACCTTTCTTCTTTCCCCCTTGCACACTCCTTTCTTCTTTCACTCTCTCCTTCCTTCTTTCCACCTTGCACTCTCCTTTCTTCTTTCCCTCTTGCACTTTCCTTTCTTCTTTCTTGCACACTCCTTTCTCTTTCCCTCTTGCACACTTCTTTCCCTCTTGCACTCTCCTTTGTTCTTTCCCTCTTGCCACTCCCCTTTCTTCTTTCCCTCTTGCACACTCCTTTCTTCTTTCCCCCTTGCACACTCCTTTCTTCTTTCCCTCTTGCCCTCTTGCTTTTCTCCTTTTCTTCTTTCCCCTTGCACATCTTGTCTTCCTTCTTTCCCTCTTGCACACTCCTCTTGCACACTCCTTCCTTCTTTCCCTCTTGCACTCTCCTTTGTTCTTTCCCTCTTGCACTCTCCTTTCTTCTTTCCCTCTTGCACACTCCTTTCTTCTTTCCCTCTTGCACACTCCTTCTTCTTTCCCTCTTTGCACACACTTCCCCCTTGCACACACTCTCCTTTTCTTTTTCTTCCCTTTTTTCTTCTTTCCCCCTTTGCACACTCCTTTCTTCTTTCCCTCTTGCCACTTTCCCTCTTGCCACACTCCTTTCTTCTTTCCCTCTTGCACACTCCTTCCTTCTTTCCCTCTTGCACACTCCTTCCTTCTTTCCCCCTTGCACACTCGTTTCTTCTTTCCCTCTTGCAGACTCCTTCCTTCTTTCCCTCTTGCACACTCCTTTCTTCTTTCCCTCTTGCACACTCCTTCCTTCCTCCCTCTTGCACACTCCTTCCTTCTTTCCCCCTTGCACTCTCCTTTCTTCTTTCCCTCTTGCAGACTCCTTTCTTCTTTCCCCCTTGCACACTCCTTTCTTCTTTCCCTCTTGCACACTCCTTTCTTCTTTCCCTCTTACACACTCCTTTCTTCTTTCCCTCTTGCCCACTCCTTCCTTCTTTCCCTCTTGCACAATCCTTTCTTCTTTCCCTCTTGCACTTTCCTTTCTTCTTTCCCTCTTGCACACTCCTTCCTTCTTTCCCCCTTGCACACTCCTTTCTTCTTTCCCTCTTGCCCACTCCTTCCTTCTTTCCCTCTTGCACACTCCTTTCTTCTTTCCCTCTTGCACACTCCTTTCTTATTTCCCTCTTGCACACTCCTTTCTTCTTTCCCTCTTGCCCACTCCTTCCTTCTTTCCATTTTTCCACCTTGCACTCTCCTTTCTTCTTTCCCTCTTGCACACTCCTTTCTTCTTTCCCTCTTGCACACTCCTTCCTTTTTTCCCTCTTGCACACTCCTTTCTTCTTTCCCTCTTGCACTCCTTTCTTCTTTCCCTCTTGCACACTCCTTTCTTCTTTCCCTCTTGCACACTCCTTTCTTCTTTCCCTCTTGCACACTCCTTTCTTCTTTCCCTTTTGCACACTCCTTTCTTCTTTCCCTCTTGCACATCTCTTCTTCTTTCCCTCTTGCACTTTCCTTTCTTCTTTCCCTCTTGCACACTCCTTCCTTCTTTCCCCCTTGCACACTCCTTTCTTCTTTCCCTCTTGCACACTCCTTCCATTTTCCACCTTGCACTTCCCTTCTTTCCCTCTTGCCTTCTCCTTCCTTCTTTCCCTCTTGCACACTCCTTTCTTCTTTCCCTCTCGCACACTCCTTTCTTCTTTCCCTCTTGCACACTTTCTTCTTCCTCTTGCAACACTCCTTCCTTCTTTCCCTCTTGCACACTCCTTCCTTCTTTCCCTCTTGCACACTCCTTTCTTCTTTCCCTCTTGCCTTCTCCTTTCTTCTTTCCCTCTTGCACACTCCTTCCTTCTTTCCCTCTTGCACACTCCTTCCTTCTTTCCCTCTTGCACCACTCCCTTTCTCTTTCCCTCTTTCTCCTTTCTTCTTTCCCCCTTTCACACTCCTTTCTTCTTTCCATCTTGCACACTCCTTTCTTCTTTCCACCTTGCACTCTCCTTTCTTCTTTCCCTCTTGCAGACTCCTTTCTTCTTTCCCTCTTGCACACTCCTTTCTTCTTTCCCCCTTGCACATTCCTTTCTTCTTTCCCCCTTGCACACTCCTTTCTTCTTTCCCTCTTGCCCACTCCTTCCTTCCTTTCTTGCCCTCTTCACTTTCCTCTTTCCCTCTTGCACACTCCTTTCTTCTTTCCCTCTTGCACACTCCTTTCTTCTTTCCCCCTTGCACACTCCTTTCTTCTTTCTCTCTCGCCCACTCCTTCCTTCTTTCCACCTTGCACTCTCCTTTCTTCTTTCCCTCTTGCACTCTCCTTTCCTTCTTTCCCCCTTGCACACTCCTTTCTTCTTTCCCTCTTGCACACTCCTTTCTTCTTTCCCTCTTGCACACACTCCTTTTCTTCTTCCCTCTTGCACACTCCTTCCTTCTTCCCTCTTGCACACTCCTTTCTTCTTTCCCTCTTGCACACTCCTTTCTTCTTTCCCTCTTGCACACTCCTTCCTTCTTTCCCTCTTGCACACTCCTTCCTTCTTTCCCCCTTGCACACTCCTTTCTTCTTTCCCTCTTGCCTTCTCCTTTCTTCTTTCCCTCTTTACTCCCTCTTTTCCCTCTTGCACTTACTCCTTTCTTCTTTCCCTCTTGCACACTCCTTCCTTCTTTCCCTCTTGCCCACTCCTTTCTTCTTTCCCTCTTGCACTCCTTCCTTCTTTCCTCTTGCACACTCCTTCCTTCTTCCCCTTGCACACTCCTTTCTTCTTTTCCCTCTTGCACACTCCTTTCTTCTTTCCCTCTTGCACACTCCTTTCTTCTTTCCCTCTTGCACACTCCTTTCTTCTTTCCCTCTTGCACACTCCTTCCTTCTTTTCCCTCTTGCACACTCCTTCTTCTTTCCCTCTTGCACACTCCTTTCTTCTTTCCCTCTTGCACACTCCTTCCTTCTTTCCCTCTTGCACACTCCTTTCTTCTTTCCCTCTTTCCTTTCTTCTTTCCCTCTTGCACACTCCTTTCTTCTTTCCCTCTTGCAGACTCCTTTCTTCTTTCCCTTGCACACTCCTTTCCTCTTTCCCTTACACACTCCTTTCTCCTTTCTTCTTTCCCTCTTGCACACTCCTCTTTCTTCTTTTCTTCTTTTGCACACTCTTTCCTCTTTCCCTTACACACTCCTTTCTTTCTTTCCCTCTTGCACACTTCCTTCTTCTTTCCCTCTTGCACATCCTTTCTTCTTTCCCTCTTGCACCACTCCTTTCTTCCCTTCTCTTTTTCTTTTCCTTCTTGCACTCTTCACACTCCTTTCTTCTTTCCCTCTTGCACACTCCTTTTCTTCTTCCCTCTTGCACACTCATTCCTTCTTTCCCCTCTTGCACACTCCTTTCTTTTTTCCTTCTTTCTCTTGCACACTCCTTTCTTCTTTCCCTCTTGCACACTCCTTCCTTCTTTCCCTCTTGCACACTCCTTCCTTCTTTCCCTCTTGCACACTTCTTTCTTCTTCCCTTCTTGCCACACTTCCTTTCTGCTCTTTCCCTCTTGCACACTCCTTGCCTTTCTTCCCCTCTTGCACACTCCTTTCTCTTTCCCTCTTGCACACCTTTCCTTCTTTCCCCTGCACACTCCTTTCTTCTTTCCCTCTTGCAGACTCCTTTCTTCTTTCCCTTTTCTCCTTTCCTCTTTCCCTGCACTTCTCCTTTCTTCTTTCCCTCTTGCACTCTCCTGCCTTCTTTCCCTCTTGCACACTCCTTTCTTCTTTCCCTCTTGCACACTCCTTTCTTCTTTCCCTCTTGCACACTCCTTCCTTCTTTCCCTCTTGCAACCCTCTTGCACACTCCTTTCTTCTTTCCCTCTTTCTTTCCTCTTGCACACTTCCCTCTTTCCTTATTCTTTCCCTCTTGCACACTCCTTTCTTCTTTCCTCTTTTGCACACTCCTTCTTCTTTCCTCTTGCACACTCCTTTCTCTTTCCCTCCTTTGCACACTCCTTTCTTCTTTTCCCTCTTGCACACTCTGTTCTTCTTTCCCTCTTGCACACTCCTTTCTTCTTTCCCTCTTGCACACTCCTTTCTTCTTTCCCTCTTGCACACTCCTTCCTTCTTTCCCTCTTGCACACTCCTTTCTTCTTTCCCTTTTGCACACTCATTTCTTCTTTCCCTCTTGCACACTCCTTTCTTCTTTCCCTTTTGCACACTCATTTCTTCTTTCCCTCTTGCACACTCCTGCCTTTTTCCCCTCTTGCACACTCCTTTCTTCTTTCCCTCTTGCACACTCCTTTCTTCTTTCCCTCTTGCACACTCCTTTCTCTTTTCCTTTTGCACACTCATTTCTTCTTCCCTCTTGCACACTGCCTTTTTTTCCCTCTTCTCCTTCTTCTTTCCCTCTTGCCACACTCCTTTCTTCTTTCCCTCTTGCACACTCCTTTCTTCTTTCCTCTTGCACACTTCCTTTCTTTCTTTCCCTCGTGAACACTCCTTGCCTTCTTTCCCTCTTGCACTTCCTTTCTTCTTTCCCTCTTGCACCACACTCCTTGCACACTCCTTTCTCCTTTCCCTCTTACACTCTCCTTTCTTCTTTCTCCCTTGCACACTCCTCACTTTTTTCCCCCTTGCACACTCCTTTCTTCTTTCCCTCTTGCACTCTCCTTTATTCTTTCCCTCTTGCACTCTCCTGTCTTTTTTCCCTCTTGCACACTCCTTTCTTCTTTCCCTCTTGCACACTCCCTCTTTCTTTCCCTTGCACACTCTTCTTCTTTCCTCTTGCACACTCCTTTTTCTTTCCTCTTGCCACTCTTTTCTTTCTGTCCCTCTTGCACTCCTTTGTTCTTTCCTCTTGCACATCCTTTTCTTTCCCTCTTGCACACTTCCTTCTTTCCTCTTTCCTTTCTTCTTTCTCTTGTTCCTTTTTTCCCTCTTGCACACTCCTTTCTTCTTTCCTTCTTTGCCTTCTCTTTTTCTTTTTCCCTTGCACACTCCTTCCTTCTTTCCCTCTTGCACACTTCCTCTCTTCTCCCTCTTGCACACTCCTCTCTTCTTTCCCTCTCTTGCACACTCCTTTCTTCTTTCCTCTTGCACACTCCTTTCTTCTTTCCTTCTCCCTCTTGCACACTCCTTCTCTTTTCCCTCTTGCACTCCTTTCTTCTTTCTTTCTTTCCCTCCCTTGCACATCCTTCTTCTTTCCCTCTTGCACACTTGCACACTCCCTCTGCTTTTTTTCTCTTCACTCCTTCTTCTTTCCCTCTTGACACTCCTTTTCTTTCCTCTTGACACTCCATTTCTCTTTCCCTCTGCCACTTTTTTTCTTTCCTCTTGCACACTCATTTCCTTTCCTTCCCTTCTTCCACACTCTTCTTCTTTCCCCTCTTGCACACTCCTTTCTTCCTCCCTCTTGCACACTCCTTTCTTCTTTCCCTCTTGCACACTCCTTTCTTCTTTCCACCTTGTACTCTCCTTTCTTCTTTCCCTCTTGCAGCACTCCTTTCTTCTTTCCTCTTGCACACTTTCTCTTTTCTTCTTTCCCTCTTGCACACTCCTTTCTTCTTTCCCTCTTGCACACTCCTTTCTTCTTTCCCTCTTGCACTCTCCTTTCTTCTTTCCCTCTTACACACTAATTTCTTCTTTATCTCTTGCACACTCCTTTCTTCTTTCCCTCTTGCACTCTCCTTTCTTCTTTCCCTCTTGTACTCTCCTGTCTTCTTTCCCTCGTACACAATCTTGCCCTCTTTCCATCTTGCACACTCCTGCCTTTTTTCCCTCGTGAACACTCCTGCCTTCTTTCCTTCATGCACACTTCTGCCTTCTTTCTCTCGTAAATACCCGCCTTTATCCCTTTGTGAACACCCATCCTTCCCTCGT
>NW_020870471.1:674124-676624 GCF_003789085.1 Penaeus vannamei | reverse complement strand
AATAATAATAATTATCATTATTATTATTGTTATATCATCATCATCATCATCATCATTATCATCATCATCATCATCATCATCATCATCATCATCATTATTATCATTGTTATTGTTAATACTATTATTATAATCATTATTGCCGTTAGCATTATTATTATTATTATTATTATTATTATTATCATTATTATTATCATTATTGTTATTATAATAATAATAATTATTATTATTATTATTATTATTATTATTATTATCATTATTATTATTATCATTATTATCATTATCATTACCGTTAGCGTTATTATCATCATCATTGTTATTATCATCATCATTGTTATTATCATTTTTAGTATCATTATTATTTTTATCATTACTATTATCCCTTATTATTATTTGAAGCAGTCGTAATATATCATTATCATCACTGTTATTATTATTACTATTATCATTATTATTATCATTATTGTTATTATTATCATTATGATTGTTATTATTATTATTATTATTATTGTTATTATTATCATTAATATTATCATTGTTGTTGTTGCTGATGTCATTATCTTTATCATCCTTATTATTGTTATCATTATCATTATTTTTATCATCATTGTCATCATTATGATTAATATTTCTATTATTATCATTATTATTATAATCACTATTCTCGTTATGATTATCTTTATCATCATCATTATGAATGTTATCGATATTGTTATCATTATTGTTATTACTATTATCATTATCATTATTTTTATTATTATTGTTATTAATATCAATGTTATTATTATTATTATTATTATCATTATTATTATCATTATTACTACTACTACTACTACTACTACTACTACTGCTACCGCTATTAATGATGAATAATGATATGATGATAATATAATAATATGATATGATGATAATGAAAATAATAATGATATGATATTGCTATTTTCATTATTATAATTTTTATCATTATCATTATAATTTCACTCTACTTATTATTGTTATTATTCTTATTTTCTTAATCATCATTATTAGCATTACTGTAATTGTTATGATAATCATCATCATTATTATCATTATTATTATTATTATTATTGTTATTATTATTACTATCAATGTTATTATAATTGTTATTATTCCTATCATTATTGATATTATCATTCTTGTTATTATTATTATCATTATTATTATTATTATTATTATTATTATTATTATTATTATTATTATTATTATTATTATTATTATTATATATTATTATATTATTATTATTATTATTATTATTATTATTATTATTATTATTATTATCATTATCACTATCATCATCATCACCATCATTATCATCATCATCATTATTATCATCATTATTGTAAACATCATTATCATCATTGTCAGTGTTACTATTAACATTATTACTATTATTCACATTATCATTATTACTATTATCATCATTATGATCGTTATCATTATCATCATTGTCATTATCATCATTATCTTTATAGTAATTATTATTGTTATCATTATTATTGTTATCATCATTATCATCATCATTATTATTATATTATCATCATCATTGATATTATTATTATTATCATTATTATTACTTGAACATCATTCTCATTGCTACGATTATTACTGTTATTATTAATATTATTGTTACTGTTATCATTATCATTATTGTTGCTATGATTGCTAACATCATTATTATTATTATTATTTTCAGTATCATCATTATTGTTAATATGATTATCATTAACATTTTCATAATTACCATTATTATTATATTTTTACTATTATTATTTTTATCATCATCATTATTGTTATTATAATTATTACTATTATCATTGTTAGTATTACTATCATTATTACTATTGATATTATTGTTATTACTATTATGATTATTATTATTACTATTATGATTATTATTATCATTATGTTTTCATCATTATTAACATAATCATCATTACTATTACTATCATTATCATTAATAGTATTGCTACTATTATCATCATTTTCTTTATCAATATTATTATTATAATTATCATCTTTACTATTATTGTTATCATTATTGTTATTATTATTACTTTTATAATAATTTTATTATCCTTACTTTTATCTGTTTTTGTTATTATTATCATTATTATTACTATTTTTATCACCAATATCATTATCATCATAATCATCATGATTGTTATCATCACCATTTTTATTTTATAATTACAATATATTCCAATATCATCATCATCATAATCATCATCATTAGCTTCATGATTATGTTATCATTACCGTTTCATCAATATTGATTTCAATTATTATTATAAGAAAAGAACAATGGTAATGAGCTTCAATTAAACTCTAATTAGACCGATTCGTATTCCATAAGAAATAATAATAACAATAAAAAGATAAAATAAAAGATTTTTTTTTATTGTTTTTTTTTATGATACATTTTATTGATTTAGTCATTCGTCTGTGTCTAGTTATTTACTAATCTTTAAAATCTATTACATCT
>NW_020870471.1:636624-666624 GCF_003789085.1 Penaeus vannamei | reverse complement strand
ACAGATATAAATCATGTAAAATGTATTTAAATACAATTCAAATACAACTACAATTGTATTTGATCCGCCCCTGGTTGGATTTGTTATGTATTATATATAATCATGTTGGAATTCCTCTTGAAAATAATATTTATATGAATTTTTAAAGTAACCAATAGAAGAAACAACAAGCTTCAATTATCAAAAGAGTAGGAACTTTTCTGTGAAGAGGAAAATTGGTGCTGCTATTCCAAGCAGGCCGTTAGTGACGAAAACGGACGAGCGGACCAGAATCGAACGTTTTGTGTTGTCATATTAGGGCAGTATAAATATATTCATTGTCGTGAAAACGAAAAGGGTTATCAGCTGTTTTTATAAAAACATTCGCCATTAAATTCCAAAAGAAAGAGCCGTCTAAAAAAAAGATTCCCGCAAATTCAAAAAATAAAATGTAAAAATTGAGTAGTTGGTCGCGGCGCCGGCGACGTTTTCGCGGGAAGATTCATGAATGGCGAGCGACCGGGCAGTCGGGCTCGAGCGGTCGGCGGGAGAGCAATGCCGGAACGGCGGGAAATACCAACTCTCAAGATGGACTTTGATCTATTGAAAGTTGACGCGGCAGTGAACCAGTGATAAGCGATAAGCGATAAGCTTTGTTTACAGCAGGAATCAGCGAGATTGATAATTTTTTTTTTGTTTACTCGGCCGTTGACGGACATGGAGGGGGAGTTCTGTTGGGCCTCGTTCGAAGGTGGCTGGGCCCGGAAAAGCCCCAAATGTTTACATAAATATTAGACAAGAATCATCTCCGACTGTAGTGCAATGCGCCTTCCTCGCCCTTTGCATGTGCCGCCCCGCAAGCCCGCCGCGGAAGTGTCCTCGGCGCCGTGTCCTATGGCGGCCGGGCAGGGGTCGGGAGGCAGTGGCACTTCCAGGGGGAGTCCGTGGCAGACGAGGCTTAATCTTTTTCGTGTGGCAAATCGGAGGTGGTAGTCGTGTAGAGGACTAAAGTTGTAGTTGTTTGCTCAAGAAATAACCTACAGACAGGAAAGGTATTGCCATAAATAAAGGAAAACCTTGTAAACCTGAACCCACTTGGGGCTCCAGAGTTTCAACTCTGCCCTGCTGTGCTTGCCGAGGTGAAGACCATGTTTGCCGGGGGGGAAACCCGCCATTTACCCTCCTCTTGTGCTGTCAGGCAAAGCCCAGTTATAACTGAGATTGTTGAATGAACTTTGTGATGTGGGGTTTAGCCCTTAGTGTCTGGTGAGTGTGACCGTCCCGGAAAGAATTCCCCAGACAAGCGACTGGGGTCCTCCCACGTCATATAAATATTGGCACTCTTGTACCAGAACCCAGTGACTTATCAGCGTTGTAATTTATGTATTAATGTAGGTTTATTTGTGTGATTTTCTATCCTTGTTCTCAGTAATTGAAATAGTAAACCATGAAAGGTCATCACCACAAGTTCTGAATGCTTGGATGTACCTGCAAGGCCTTTTGTCGTGTGTGGTTTTACTTTCATTTTCTTTCTGGGACTTGTTGGCAGTATAACCAGCTTGTACTTTGTATGTTTTGGCATTTATTGGAAAAGGGAGTAGTGAAAATGACATAGTTGATCTGCTTTATCAGAGAATAAGAAAGTGACAAATGTGATTGATAATGGAAAGTGACAAGGAAAATGATGACATTGATCTGCCAGACATTCCTGTGCCCACATGGATCAGTCAGAGGCAGAAGACAAAACTGAAGAAGCAAAAGCAAGAAAGACATGAAGGCTATGATGAGAATGGCCAGAGCACAGTGGCAAGTGGCCTGGTGGAGAGCCGTCGTGTATGGGGGCTCCCTTCAGAGGCACCTTGTATTGTGCTGAATGATGATGATGAGTTACCTGATCTCTGCATTAATGGGGAAGATTCAGATGTGGAAGTCATAGAAGATGCTATATCAAGTGGTTATTGCACTGAAGGCCCATCAGAAGTCAGTGCAAAACTAGATAATACAGATGAAGTTGAAGTGGTTTCAATATTGGAGAGAGTTGCATTGCCTGATATTCAGATTTTGAGTGAGATAGGAAGAAGCCAGCCAGTCAATAAACATTTGCCTTCAAATGAGACAGGCATTGAGGTTGTTGCTACTGCAAGTAAGAAAACGTTGACCAGGAAGCATCAAGTTCCACTTCAAAAAAATAAAAGAATTTTGAAGGAGCCTCACTCAGTTGAAAGCAACAAAAGAAAGTTGGAGGAGCCCTTCCTTCCCCCTTTGAAGAGGAGGAGGAATGGAGGGCTGAGAGCCCAAAGAGGAATGGCAAGCTTTTTCAGGTATTTGGGTGGCCTGAGCCAGCTAGTGCTGGGCAGAGATGATTTCTTCCAGAAAGTGAGATGCCCCATGCACAACGAGATGAGTATAGGCAGTGCATTATGTGAACTCTGCAATTGGCCTGTGAGTCTAGAATTGGCATTCACAAATTTGGACATACAGAAGAGGATGTACAAGCTTTGCAGTCGGTCTGACAAGAAGATTCGTGAACTGATGGAGGCCCCCTTTTCCCTCAGTGTTGAGGACAGGGAGTGGCTGTATATTAGCTCCATGGGTAATTCAAAGTGGATGCAGGTGATAACATTTTGCTTTTGTTTTGAATTTTTGTTGTGTGTGGAAGGGAGGAGAGTATTTTCAGAAATGATACAAGAAAAAAATAATTAAGATATTAATTTTTTTTTTTTTTTTTTTAGCAAATGTGATATTTTACCTTGCAGTCATGGCAGGTAAAAAGAAAAAAGAACCTTTTTCCCTCCTGATTATCACATGACTTCAAGTTTAAAAAAATACTCTTGATGCTATCTTCATGCTGAATAGTATCTATTGATTGCAATATTACAAGACCTGTCAACATAGGTTATGTTTAATAAAAAAGTTGTGTTCAGCCTCCTTAACTTACATTGGTTTATTGCTCTCTTATTCTTATGATCTGGTGTGCATGCATTATTTATGGGACCATTATTTTTTCTCAATTTTCTTTTTTATTTCACTATTCAGTATAGATATGAATTTAGAATGATGGAATTCACCAGTTTTATTTTTGTAGCACAATCACATAGCTAAACAGAAATGTATCACTGGTATTTTTACTTCACTAAAGGGCTGTTTAGAATATTTGTATTTTTTCTGTGATATCTCTATGTATTAGAACCTGTATCAGTTTGTGCTCGTGAGAATGTATTAATGATGTCCTTTTCCTTGCCAATTGCCAGATGGGGATGCAGGTCAACCCTCTGATGCTGGCGCAACCAGCAGCCGAGGAAGATGTGGAGGAGGATGATGGCATGGGTGTTGCGGAAACCTACTCAGACTACATGCCTTCCAAGTGTATGTGTTGTAGGAGCTATGTAGGAGGGGAGATGTGTTGATGGAATGTTATGTTGACAACTTTTTTTTTCTAGATTGATTGAATATTGCACTTTGTAGAGGAAGATGAATAGCCTTGATTTTCCTTTGCAGTGAAGGTTGGCATCAAGCATCCAGACCAGGTGGTGGAGACGGCATCGATGTCCTCAGTAGAACCTCCTGACGTGTGGTACAAAATGGATATTCCTGATACAACTATTGACTCAGGCAAGCTGTCAGCCTTGCAGTTGGAGAGTATCACATATGCCTCTCAGCAGCACGAGCACTTCCTGCCAGATGGGACGCGTTCTGGCTTTCTCATTGGTGAGTTGTAATTAATGTCGTGTTTTTGTCCGGCTCTCTCACGCTTGACCTGTGATGGAGAAGCTGTTTACTTATTAACCCCTAAAAAACGCATTTTGGCAACCTTGCTAATGCATTGTAAGTCTCCTGTTGGTATGTCACACGGTAATTGAAGGACGGGCCAACAGATGCAGAAAAAGTCACCACTGCCACACAAAATAGGGAGGAAAGAGGGAATAGTGGGGAAAAAGAGAGAGAAGGGATAATGAACAAAAGAGATTACAGAATTGCCTTTGTAAAACAACAGATACCCACTCCTATTGCCCCTGTTGTCAATGCAGTGATAATATGCTATGAGAGAGGGAGAGATGGAGACAGAGGTAAAGTGTAATATTGTTAGAGGAATGCATGGTATTGTTCATGCCACATTATCATCACATCCTTATTATTTAGTAATATAAAGAGAGAGCCATAAATCATGAGAACTCATATGTTGATTCACAGGTGTGGCTGACCATTGATAGGAGGCTCTCATATGATTGGCTTAGAGAAACTGGAGGGGACCTGGCAGTGGGGGGGATGGATGGGTTTTTGGGATGCACAGGCCATATATTAGGATCATTTTAATATTATACTCACAATGTTCAGGTGGTGCTGATGTTAGAGACACTCATAATATTGGTTTAGGGAGACAAAGGGGTACCAAGGGAATGGAGGAATGGAGTCTTTGTAGGGGGGTATTATATGCCATACATTAGGAGAGTTCCTACTTTATGCTTCTACTTCTATACTGTATTCATTCATGAGGAGGAAAGAGGCAATAACAAAACCAAGAGCTGGTGGTATGATTGGCTGAGGGAGAAGGAGCCGCCTAAGAGGATGGGTTAATGGAGATGGGTTTGGGAAGATGTAGCCAGAAGGAACTTGGTAAATAGCACCAGAATTAGTTCCTTGTACTTCCTACCTTCCATTAACAGGGGAAAAAACTTGGGGAAAGTAGCCTGTCTTTTTCTAAGAAGCTTTGTTTCTTTGAACAGGAATTCATTGTTTAGATATCAAAGAAAATCATTGAGTGAGCATTATCTTGTTTATACATTGGAAGAAATTGAAGTTTTCCTTCAGCATCTGATTGTAGAAATGTTGAACAGCACCTGTCAATATTTTTTTTATGCATCTTTTTTTAGTTAAATGTATATAAAAAGTTGTATGAGCTGAATACTTTTTAAGAATTAATCTTTAACATTTCTATAATTTTCCACCAGGTGACGGTGCTGGTGTGGGCAAGGGCCGTACTATTGCAGGGATAATCTATGAGAACTACCTAAAGGGCCGAAAGAAGTCCATATGGGTGTCGGTGTCAAATGACTTAAAGTATGATGCAGAACGTGACTTGAAGGACATTGGTGCAGGCCACATCCAGGTTCACTTCCTCAGCAAAATGAAATATGGCAAAATCAACTCTGATCTCAATGGCAATGTAAAGAAGGGCGTCCTCTTTGCCACCTATTCAGCTTTGATTGGCGAGTCTTCAAGTGGTCAAGGAAAATACAAGAGCCGTTTAAAGCAGATTCTGAACTGGTGCGGCGATGATTTTGATGGTGTTGTAAGTATTGCCTTGCTTTTGCTTTGTGCACATGTATGTACCTGTGTCTGTATATGTATTCACTATTTTCCTTTTTGGCAAACCTGTAAGAGACCCCTTTTTAGTTGGATATATGTAAGGAAAATAAGTATTAGTGAATTTCCTCGATTGGGCAATAAAAATTATTATTATTAATTTTGTTATTATTTTTTTTAAAGGAAACATCATATGTACATGGAACACAGTCACTTACCTAATTTGAAATATATTTCTGGTATCAGTTTTAAAAATTTAAGATTTGAGACCACCTTCTGTCCTTTGATGATCTGTGATACTGTATTTGTTATTGTATAGCGTCTACTTAGTAGTGATTTGTATGAAATTCTTTTAGATTTTCTTCAAACTTTTTTTTTTTTCCTTTGTATAGTGCCGTGGTTAACAAACTTTTTTGTCATTACCCATTTTCCATACGTGGTCCTTATTCATGGCCACTGCCAAGCATAACCCATGACTGCAGTAACTGTCTATAGTCGTACACCCTTTTTCCTTTTTTTTTAATTATTAACAAAGAAATTTGTTGTTAGTATTTGCAGAATCTCGTATAATTAAAAATGGTACTAAAGAAGTAACGTAATACACACAAGTTTCCATTCTTAGAGTAATTAAATAATGGCATTATTTTGAAAAGTTATTTTAACAATAGATAAACAAAAAACAAAATTAAAGTGAGCTTAGGAAACCTCAAAATTATGAAGATTAAATTATTTACCACCCTGATACATCTCAGTATATTGTTTTATGTCAAGAACACATAATCAAAAAAATAAGTTAATTATATAGACAAAAAAAGTTACATATTACTCATGTGTCTGGCAGAAAGGCACTGCACAAACCTGTACTGAACCTGTAAGCCACTTACCTGTTAAACTTCTTTGGTTTTATATATACATATTCTCAGATTATGGCCCCATACATTCTGCTTATATGGCCCTCAGTTTGGGAAACACTGGCATAGTAAATGTATTGATGCATAACACCTAACACAGTTGTTGAAGTAAACATTACAGGAATACCAGTATATCTTTCTGTAAAAACTAGTTTTACTGAAAAGTATGTTGAAATATATTTAGATATTCATATTGGAAATCTGACACAGAAATATGATTAAAATTTTCTTTAATGTCTAATGGCTTCTCCTTCACAGATTGTGTTTGATGAATGCCATCGTGCCAAGAACCTCTGCCCAGTGGGCTCTGGAAAGCCAACCAAGACAGGTTTGACTGTCTTAGAACTCCAGAACAGATTACCCAAAGCACGTGTGGTGTATGCATCTGCCACTGGAGCATCTGAACCAAAGAATATGGCATACATGGTCCGTGTTGGAATCTGGGGCAAGGGCACTCCTTTCCCTGAATTCACAGATTTCATCAGTGCTGTTGAAAAGAGGTAAGCACTAATTTTTAAATTTTTGAAGGAAACATAATCACCAGATTTTGTTTCACCTACTGTGGTCAGGTAAGGATTTAGGTACTTTGCATATTTTATTACATTTAAATTTGTACAAATGCATTGAAATATAGAATTATAAAGTTCTGGTAAGGAAAATTTCTGCATTAAAGGTAATTTAGATTTACAGGTTTTGACTACTATCATTATTTTCCATTTAGGGGTGTTGGTGCTATGGAGATTGTGGCCATGGACATGAAACTTCGTGGCATGTACATTGCCCGACAACTAAGTTTCCACGGAGTATCCTTCAGAATAGAAGAAGTTCCTTTGGATGAAGATATCAAGCTAGTGTACGATGACTCTGTCAAATTGGTAAGCATTTTATGTGGCAAGTGTTTTACAAGATTTGAGATGGACTTCTAAGGGTCTTGTAACACAGGCCAGTGCTTTGCTGGTAAAATACTTTTGCTTTGCATAGCAGTTATAATTTTTTTTTTTTGGGGGGGGGGATAAACTTAGCAATTCAGTAGCTAGTCTTTAAGGAATTTTTCACAAATTTCCTTTGGCCTTTTCTAGAACAGTAAAATTAGATCCATCTCTGTCAGATCTGTTTAATTTGTCAGGTCTCCCTTAGAGATATCCAACGTAATTTTTTTTGGGTTGAGTCACTTGACCAACATGTAAAATTGCATAGGTAACAGTAATTGCAACAAAATCCCTAGAAGCATTTTAGATAGGTAAATGGTCCATTTGTGGTCCATAGTATTAATCATGACCCCTTCCTTCATTACAGTGGGTGGATGCCCGTCAGAAGTTCCAGGAGGCGTCAGAGTTGATCAATGCAGAGAAGGGGATGAAGAAGTCCATGTGGGGGCAGTTCTGGTCTTCACATCAGCGTTTCTTCAAGTATTTGTGCATTGCTGCAAAGGTATGTCCTTTACATCTAAAGCAGTGTCACTCTTAACAGATGTTTTTTATTCTGCTGGTAAAGTAGGTGAATTTCATTATTGTTTTGATTATGTTTAACAGTTTATGAAATTGTATATTTTTTTTACATATTTGTGTTCTTTATAAAACCAGGTGGACCACGCAGTGCGACTAGCTCGTGAGGCTGTCAAAACAAACAGATGTGTAGTCATTGGCTTACAGTCAACTGGAGAAGCAAGAACCATAGAACAATTGGAGAAAGATGACGGAGAACTCTCAGATTTCGTTTCAACTGCAAGAGGTACATATGTAAACTTGTTTCATTGAGTTGCATGAGAAATGTTCCCCCCTTTTTCTTATGTGCTTTTGTCTGTTAAAATATATATATATATATATATATATATATATATATATATATATATATATATATATATATATATATATAATATATATATAATATATATATGTATGTGTGCATATATATGTATATGTGTATATATGTTATATATTTATTTACCTATTTGTTAAGTACTCACTTTGTTACATATTTTGTATGTGACTTTTTAAATTCAATTTATCTCCCATTCACAGGAGTCTTGGAGTCATTAGTGGAGAAGCACTTCCCAGCACCTGACCGCAATCGCATCAACAAGATCCTCGGAATCTCAGAAACCAGTAAAGAATTCAAGGATATTATTAATGAAGTCACAGGAAAGACATCAAAAAGGAAACCAGGTAAGTTGGCTGAAGATCTGATGGAAAGTTTTTGAGAAGAGGGTGAAATTTCTGGTTTTCTGCTAAAGACCATAGGTTTTCTATACCATTTATATTAATTGATAATGAATTACAATTGTTGTTGTAGTATATTTTAATTTGTTTAAACATTCTACTCAGTGGATTAGTTCTTTAACCAATTTACATAAAAAGATTAAGAAAAACTATTATTTAGGTGCACATGTATTGTTTTCAGAATTCCTTTACTTTGAACGTACTGGATATTTTTTCAGGTCTAAAGAGTAATGGCTATTTTATATTCAAATAAGTATTCATGTAATTTGTTCCTCCTGAAGTGCGACAAGCGGCACAGAGAGCAGCAAAAAGAAGGTACAAGGACATCCACTCCGATAATGAAGAAGACTCTGACTTTGAGATGTCAGGTGAGGATGGGTTGCAGTGTCCTTTGGATTCTTTGCTTGGCCCGTTGGAATGTAGGCTTCTTTTGGAACTGAAAGTAACAAGGAGGAGAGTTCGAGTAACAGTTTATAAAATTAAGATTTCGCCTTATTCAGATTAGATTGGCTCTAAGATCTGTTACAGCATTTGATGCAATAGGGAGTACACTATCTATATGGACCCATAATACTAGAAATATTAAGTTAAAGAAGCTTTTTAGATATAAGAATTTGAAGTCTTGGTGATACTCTATGTTGATGATGGACCTCTCTCTCAAATGCAGCCCAGGCCATAGGTAACTTTGTGCATTCTGTGTTGTGCTGTTGAGCAGTGGGTAGTTGCTACGATTAGAGTAGAAGCTTGGTCTTGCCAATATTTTGTTTGGGGTTCAGCGTTAAGAAGTACTTGTCAACAGGTGTGCTAGAATTGTAGCTTCTCTTTCTTTAGTTACTTCCTTCTGAAATGTTAGCAATTAGTTACGATGAAACAAAATGCATTTAAAAGGGAATTATTTTAAATGTCATACTTGAAAGAGAGAATAACATCAGATGCATTGCAATTGGAACCAGACATTTATCAGCTTGAGTTGGAAATATAGATGATTTAAGGGGATCTTCTACCAACTTTTTTGGCCATAATCTTCCACCACGCCGATTTTGAGTTGTATATGTTTCCAAAGAGTTTCAGGGCCTCCGAATCTCCCCTGAAATTTTTAAGGCCCACCCACAATTTCTAAGGTGGTAGAAGCCATTTTCGATGTACACCAAAATATGAATTTTCACCTTCTTAGAGAATCAGCAATTTTGATGTAATCATTAGATATTATTTTAAAAATGAGATTATATTCAGAAAGCTTATAAAATCTCGCATAATATGAGACCACCCTTCATTCTTTCGGGATAATCTAAAAAATCTGGGAAGCGTTAAGAAAGATACAACAAAGAAGTCTTGTATACATACAAATTAGAATATGATGTTCATATAGATTTTTTTTTTTTTTTTTTAATGTTTGGATCATATTTCGTCAGTTTCATCCTTCAGCACAATCTTTCGTACATACAAACCCCTTCCCCCCCTAAATGGGGGTAGATTTACCAGATCTAAATCACCACCAAAGTATAATGAAATATAAGTTAAGCTAAGACACACCTCTGGTAAAAATCTCATTAAAAAAAAGTCTGTTCATAAGATTTTGAGCTGAATAAAGAAATTGTATCCAGATCACCACCAAAATGTAACGGCATTGAAGTTAGACTAAGATCTCAATCAAATCTGTTCATAACTGAGTTACCCTGGTAACAAAAACAAAAAAAACAGCAACAAACAAACAGAGGTAACAATTTATATAGATATAAGGTCATGAAATACATGTTAATGATCTTTATATACATATATATCATATATACATACTGTTACACCAACCTGTATTTGGATTTTTTGATTTCACGGGAGTGCTGGTAGGAAAGGTGGGTGTTTCGTCCGTTAGATTTACACTGCCCGGGACTCTGGCCTCGGGATCACTTGCACGCAGCCCCATCTCTCGCATCCCATCCTGTGAATGGGATCAATTCACCGGCATGGAGAATGATATTTCAGACTAGTGTTTTTTTTTTTTTTTTTTTTTTTCTAGAACTCAAAAACTATTCGGGTGGTTTTGATCCCAGGGATCTCACTAAGATCTGAATAGAAGGGTGTACGTTCCATCAAATTGGCAAAAGAAAAAAAATGCAGACAATCCCCTTAACTTGCTTTGTGCATGTAATCTTAAATTTAATGTTAACATGTTCCATAATAGTAATTTGGGTAAGAAAAAAAAGCTGAATGTCTTGTTGCCTACAGGTGCCGTAAGACCTTTCCTTTTAAATCCTCTATATTGTGGAATACATTACTCATCACCTTAAGAGAGCCCCAATATTTTTTGATTGACATTTCTCCCCTTTTGCTGTTTCTAATTAGGGCATACCTTGACAATTTAAAAATATAATGTAAAACAAGATTGTTTGGAGCTTTTTGTTTCAAGGAATTTTCAAAATCTTCAGTTGATCTTTTTTCTCCCAGCAGTTTTTGTGATGGTTTATAGAGAAGAAAAAAGAAATGATTAATTTTTTTCTCATATTGCTTTAGCTTTGAAGGAAAAACTATAAATTTATAAACTTTATGTATTCAAAGTTTTTGTAGTCTCATTCTTTAGATTTTTTTCTTAGTTTTTGATGCAGTGATATGAAAGCTGTTAATAAACCTGCAAAAAAAAAATCCCCAAGAGTTTTCCAGGGGAATGTAGGAGGAAGTTTCAGTTTTAAGAGTTCAGTTTGAGGAATGTGGAGATGCATGATTACCGCTGCCTTGGGTACTTTAAGGTTTGTTGCTTGCATATTCCAAAATGTAGAAATTTGTATGGAATGAATTATATCTATGAAAGGGCAAAGTGGATTTGGTTTTGATACCTTGGATCTGTCTTCTGAGGGCATTTTGTGCAGTAAGAAGTATTCACTCTTGATTTTTAAGTTTACCTTCTAAGCTATACATTTATCCATCAGGAGAGAGCGGAGGGGAGGAGGAAGAGGATGATGCCTATTCGTCAGATCAGTCCTCTGACTTCTCTGACATAAGTGACTTTGATGATGAAGGTTTGTGTTGAATCATGACTAAATATTCTGTTGTGCCTATTTTTGTCATTGTTTCTTTCTTTGTGATTGTTTCTGTTGGAGAGTAACAATTCTTTATTGCTTTCTGACCATAGACAGTTGGGGTCGCCCGAAGAAGAGAGGGAAAGCCAAGAACCACAAACAGAAGAACGGCAAGGGACGGGCAGAAAATGGAGCCAAACTTCCGCCTCCCCCGAAGGACCATGTGGAAAGAGCTCAGAAGATGAAGGCAGAACTCCTTAAGAATATAACCAACCTCGGCAGAAAGCTGCCTCCAAATACGTTAGACCAGCTTATTGATGAGCTTGGGGGGCCAGAGAACGTGGCAGAGATGACTGGGCGTAAGGGGCGTGTAGTACAAAGTGACGATGGGCAGGTCATGTATGAGTCCAGATCTGAAGCAGATATTCCACTGGAGATTCTAAATATCAAGGGTGAGTCTTGTAATCTGAATTTTAGTTAATTATGGAGAAATTTGTGAGGCAGTATTAACCAGGCCACAGACTTTGGGATTCACATTACTTTGAGATAAGATAGAACTCTTGAAGGGAAAAAAAAAAAAAAAAAAAAAAAAAAAAAAAAAAAAACTGAAATTTCCTTAGACTAACAAGGGCTTCTGCACACAAGTATTATGATATGCAAGTGGTTAATGAAATTTTCTATGTGTTGAATGGTTGGACCTCTTGACATTGTTTCATTCATGCTTTCAAGGGGAAGTAGGTGTCATTTGTGATATGTTTGGTGTTACTCCTTTATTCAGCATTGTCTTTGTTATCTAGCAGGGTTTAGAACCCAGGCTTAGTGTCTTGGCAAGATAGTGATAGGCAAACTGAGTGAAATAAGTGGTTCAAGGTTGAGGATGTTCCCTGAGGGTGAGAACTTATTATTAGAGTCTAGAGCTTAAATATGCAAATGATAAAATGTGTATGTATATTCATTCATTGTAAAAAAAAAAAGAAAGCAATATGATTAACCTTTGTACTTTTTGTATCTTCAGAAAAAGAGAGGTTCATGAATTCAGAAAAAGATATAGCTATCATCTCAGAGGCTGCTAGCTCAGGTATTTCACTTCAGAGTGATCGCAGAGTGAAAAACCAGAGAAGAAGAGTTCACATCACGCTTGAACTTCCTTGGTCGGCAGACAGAGCTATTCAGCAGTTTGGTAAGTCTTTGTAAGATTTGTGGGTTTTCTATTTTTCAATTCCTGTTTGAGTATTAAAAGAGCAGTGAATTGATAGAGAAGTTTAAGATGCTCTTAAGATCCAAGTTATGATTATTCAGCTGATGTTTCTCTCAAATTTGGCAACAGGTCGAACACACAGAAGTAACCAAGTAAATGCACCGGAATATATTTTCTTAATATCTGAACTTGCTGGAGAACGCCGATTTGCCTCCATTGTTGCAAAGAGATTAGAGAGCTTGGTAAGTCTTATAACCCACATTCTTGATTTTATTACTGATAAGTAAGGAGACAACATACACTGAACCTTGATTAGATGATGATTCTAATCTCTAACGTGTTTCACTTAGGGAGCCTTAACACATGGAGATCGAAGAGCCACAGAATCACGCGATCTCTCCTCCTTCAACATCGACAACAAATATGGCCGCATGGCACTGGAGTCAGCCATGAAGACCATGATGGGCTATGAGCACCCAATTGTCCCACCTCCCGAGGACTACAAGGGAGACTTCTTTGCAGACATACAGAATGCTTTGGTTGGAGTGGGTATGATCCTTAGAGAAGACAGCATTTATCAACTGGATAAGGACTATAACAACTTGAGCAAATTCCTTAATAGGTTCGTAAAATGTGTCTTTGGCTTGAAACTTTGTGAAATTGATTTGTTGGAAATTGAAGTCTTCAATTAAAAGGTTGAAGAAAAATGACAGGAAAATCTTGTGCTCAGTAGCAATTTTCTCTTTCAGGATATTGGGAATGCCAGTAGAACTACAAAATAGGTTATTCAAATATTTCACAGACACATTAGCTGCAATTATTAGTCAAGCCAAGCGGACAGGCAAATATGATATGGGTATCCTTGGTAAGTGTTATTTTTCAACCCATGTTTTGGATATTGTACATTGGTTTGCTTTGTTACACATTTGATGGGTGTAGTTTCTGAATTCATTCAAAATTATTGAAAGGAATTCGAAGGACTTTTCTTTTTATTTATATATTACTATGGTTCATTTTTTCCAGATTTGGGGGTTGGTGGTGAGGGCTGCAAGAGAACGAAAACCAAAACTTGGATAGGAAAACATGCTACAGGAACAGCAAAGACGGAGATCCACACTGTGTTAGTGGAGCGTGGTATGTCATGGTCAGAAGTGCAGGAAAAATGGGCGGAATTGAGTGGGGACTTGGAAGGATTCTACCTCTCCCACCAGGTTTGTCTTGCAACCAGGCTTTTGTTTGCTGCCATGGCTTCAGTCATCAAAGACTAACTTAGATGAGTCAGTCCTTTAAAAAATATAGATTTTTCAGCAAGTGATCTCACTGGCACCCTATAAAGGCTTCTAATTCTGAAAATTGTGTCTTTGCTTCTGTAATAGAAGGTAGCCTAAATGTGTTGGTAGACCAGCTCAATCTTAAGGTTAAAGGTGAGATTGTAGCCTTGGTAAATCATAATGCCAGTTAAGCAATCTTAATAAAAATGAAAAATGATAATATTGATGATATTAATAGCAGCTTTAATCTTTTTATGATACTTATAATAATAATACTTAAAACAAAGTACAGGAAAAAAGGTTTAAAGCACTCACAACATTACTTTTCAGGTTCGAAATAACAAGAAGACTGCAGTGCTTGCTGTTTTAGAACCCTCAGCCACTAATAAGAAACGCGAGAAGAATTCCAGAATGTTCATCCTTTACCGGCCCAACACAGGAATGCAAATGAAGCAGGAGGCTTATTCAGAGCTGAAGAAAAAGTACAAGAAGGTGACACCAGATGAGGCACAAGAACACTGGGAGGAACAGTTCAAGGCATCTAGTCACACCTGTTCACATGCCTACTGGTAAGCAACCTCAGCAAGATGGATTAGAGCAAGTAGAAATGAACATTGCTAAGTGAAGAAGTAATAATAATAAAAACAGTAATTTTTTTATGTACATATTTTTTAAAAGGAAAAGCTAGATTTCAATTTATATAATTTGGAGAGATTATTTCATCCGTTGTACATGATAGAAATATGCTTTGTTCATGATGGAAAATGAATTTCAGATATTGTTTTGGTGGATAATATAAATCCTCACAGTTCCTACTAGGCATTTCTTTATTATATATCTTGCATTCTCCTTTAACCTGCTTGAAGTGGATAATTAGAATCTGAAGCCTAAAACAGGGACATATGGCTAATATGGGTAAAAGGGATTGGTATTTCTCCTTCTATTAACCCAAATATGGTGGGCCCGAACTTTCTGTAACGTTATCATTATGCATCAGTCTAGCCTTTCTGGCAGGGCGTGTTCTGTGTATAGCTGGCTCACCTACTCGCTTGCTAGAGTGAGTCATGATGTGTATACACATCATACATGTGCATTATACATTATTACTTCATGATAGCTATAGACATACCCGTGAATAAGGGGTTAAATGTCATTTAGTTGTTGCAGTTTTTAGAATCATATATATGAAATTAATGTTCAGTTGTGATTCTTGTGTGTTACATTTGCTGTTTGCATTGCTGATAGCGAATGCAGTGTTTATTTATAACAACCAACATTAAATTAACCCATTTCTCATTCTCCATTAGGCAAGGTAACTGTCGGCGGGTGAACAGCGGACTGGAATGTGAGATAGGCTTGCGTCGACGCACGTACCACATATTGTGTGGATTGGTGTTAAATGTTTGGGCAAAAGTGGAAGATGTTCTTGCTTCAGCACCACACAGTCACTCTTCTACTAAGATGCAGGTTGTACGTCTGAAAACGCACGAGGGAACAAAGCTTGTTGGTAAGTTTCTGAAAAGGTGTGAGAGACTAACATTTTACACGAGTACAGAGGGTTTTGGTTTTGCTTTGTTATAGTGGATGTTAAAGATATTTGGAACAAGGCATAGCATTCATTCCTTGTGTTGATATTTAATGTTACATGGTTTCCCTTTGTTTTCAGGGACCCTCATTCCAAATAACTTGGTTGAGAGGCTTTCTGCTGTCTTGGAAGAGGATAGCACAGAGTCTTATGAAGAGAACTTTACTGATGAAGACAGTAAAGACAGCAAGGATGAAAAATAATAGAAGTGTAAACTTATGAGGACAAATTTTGATTTCTCAGTAAGGGATAGTAGTAAAGGAAGACAGTAGTTGGTCTTCAAAGGAAGGATGTTTAAGCTAAGTGCTGTATGCAGATGCAGAGTTTTTCTATGGGTTTGTGCGGATTCATCATGTTTAAGAGAAAATGTTGAATTTGTGCATTCTGCAACTGCTTATGAGCTTCTAAGCTGTTCCTTATACTGATCCTTTGGTAATGTGAAATGCACTGCATTGACAATATATTCATATCAGTGATCAGTGTTAAATGTTGAACATGGTCAGCCAAAGGATTGCTAGGAGACGTCACAAGCGATCATACACAGGTGTAGAGCAGAGCTTTTTAATTGAGTGAGTTATTGTAGTACATGAATTAACATAGTACAGGCCAGCAATCCTCATGCTGCAGGAGTTTATACCTAGTGACATTGGTATATATTTTCTAATGTGACCTTAGGCACTAAAGAGATTGCTGTACTCTTCCCCAAGATATTGTGCTTGAAGTCACTTCTTGAGTCATCAAAGTGAGCTTATGTATAATACTGCAGTGTTGAAATTTGAGTTTTGGTTGGCCAGTTGGCATATGTAAGCAAAACTGCAAAGAGGATGGCTGTTGTCCTTCAATTTGTCAAGTGATATTTTCAGGTGTACTCCTTAGTGAAGGAGTCTTGGTGGCAATTAATGGGGATATAAGTAGTGTACCTGCTGTAAAGCCAAGAAACATTTTAGGAAATGCAGAGATTCTGTAGTTATCAATATAGTGGAAAACTGTAGATTTTTCATAGATTTTGGCACCAGATAATTTGCATTTTGTGTATTTAAGTGTGCACAAATTACTGTATGTTGCCTTTCAAGATTACTATCTTGAACCATATGATTCATATTCTATCCTTTAGATTTATTTAGCCCTATGATCATGTTGCACCATGGTAGTGTCCTGATCAGCTGATTGATATACTTATTAACTGAACAAGGTCATATGATTTACAGCTTCACGTAGCTCAGTTGAAGGCTAAAAATTGATGTACATATGATTTTCTTTGTCATACTATATTTATTGTATGAACATGAAGCTGTTCCCTGATTTATATTGGTAGATTTGATGTGTTGTGGAAGAATGTACGTTGTAAAATTTATGTCTGTAAGATAACCTTCATAATTTAGATTTACACCAATAGCATTATAGGGGTATAGCTTTTCAGTACTAGTTTCTTCTAGAAAATTTGCATGTAGGATTAAAATTAATTTGATGAAACTGAGGATCATTTAATAGGTAGGCATTAGCAGTAAAAAAAGAATTAAAAAAGAAAAAAACAGTAAAATAGGTAAGAAGGATAGAGGACATGGGCAGCAGGTACTCCTAATCACCTTACAGGGCATTTTCCAAAGTATTGTACAACGTGATCTCGTATGACCTGAACACACATTTATGGCCAAAATTCTGCAGTTTTGCATGAGGTTAAAATGTATTTCATTGACATAAATATGACAGTATTTTCCAGAAGATGTAGTCTTTACTTTCAACCTTCATATTTCCTTAGTATGTGACTATTCAGCAATTTTGAATATTTGTTCAGCTTCATGTAAGGCCACAGAGTTCAGGACAATGTTTCCGGTGCCGATGGGCACAGTGTAGATAGTACAAGTGGTTTCACAAAGCAGTCATCAACAGGAGGGCTTAAGGTCCAGTTCTGTTTTGTTTTTGTTTTACAAACAAAGTTAATTGATATTTATTTTATTTATTCAGTTACCTCTAATTATACTTTCTTAACCATTTCTATGGTAAGCAGCTACAGCTGTGATGTGCATTATTTAGGAATATAATTTAAAGTGGGAAAGAAAAATAAATGTAAACATTTTTTTTTATATAGCAAGTGGAGGATGTAAGTCTTTATTTGTCATTTAGGAAACTTGGAATGCCAGCATCTTACATGACATAGAACCCTCCTGCTGATGATAGCAATATTTGGTGTTCTTCCATGTGAGTCATTGTGGTTAGGTCAGTCATGCCATTCATACCATACAGTAGTCACATTTCTTCACCAAGTGGGTATTTTAGATCTATTAATTTTGTATGCTTTTGCCTGTATGTTGCCCCTGCAAAGTATTTTTTTCTCTGTCAGGAACAGATTTTAAGTATCTGAGTTAGCTGTAACAGAAGCAGCTGACTTCCAAGGTTAATTGTTATTGATATAGGAATCAAGTACTGTGGTGTCAGGAACAAGCCAGCTGGTACTAGGAATAGGTTTTTCTGTTAAGATCTCATTAATAGGCACACACCTCCCCCTTCAACTCCATTTTACAATGCATCATGCTGTACATTGTATACGACATGCCCTCATCAGAAGTCTAAACATCGGAAGCATTTGGTTGACGGAGAATTTTTAAAATATTTTAATATTCTTTCTATTTTTTTTTTCTTTTTTCTTTTAAGAAAATTTACACATGGCCTTTTGTTAAACAGGTGTTCCCTGTCAACCAAATGCAAGGAAAAGAATAAATAGTACCAATTGTAGTACTGTACTTACAATGTATTGTACCAAACTGTTAAGGGAATATGTAGCAGTCAATTATACTTGGATATTTGTTTATTTATGCTCTATTTATTATACCCCAAACATCTATATCTATCTACAGAAAATAAAAGGATCAACTAGTGAAACACTTGGCCATTTATCTTTTTGTGTATATTTTTTTCTTCATTATTTATTTCTCAAAAACAATAAAGCTTTACTATTAAACTTTTCATGAAGAATGAATACCTGTATACACATACCAGAAATCATGGAAACCTCAGATTTAGTGAAGGTAATAAATTATGTAATGGAAACCAATGCTTAATGTAGACGGGAGATATGCATTAGTGTATGCTCATGTCATCAATTCAACATTTACAGACATCTTGTTTGTAGATTTAAACAGGAAATTTGTAAAGATGCAAGAAAGAAAAAAAAAAAAAAGTGGCCCTTTTACTACTTGTAATACAAATTAGTATTCTTTATAAAACTATTGAATGTGAAATATGAGGAATACACTAGATACCAAAGTCCAGTGAAATGAAAATACATGAAGCCAGTCCAAGAACAAACTTAGATTTCTTGGAAACATTTCTTCATCACTTACCAAGTGCTCAGACTTGCATGCTTCAAATTAATCCCCTCCACTATTGATACAGGGCACTCGTGTTTCCCCCATTTGTGGAGTGCTTTTTAGTCCCAAACAAATTTCCTTCTTTTCTATTCTTGACCTTCTTGGCTGTCTTTTTAACTTCAAAAAAGGAGAGAGAAAAAAAGGCTGATACAAGTTTTCCAGTGAGGAAAAGCAACAGCAATTGCAGCATTTTGGATCTAGGCTTCGTCTGTCCACTCCTCTTCCTTTTGTTCTGCCTTCTCAAATGACACAGGATATCCAAGAAAAGGTCTTCATTGACTGTGACCGTGGAACACTCGTGATTAATAATGCCCTTACATTTAAAAAAAGATGATCTGCATTATCAAATTATAGTGAAGTAAATGTGCCACAAAACCTGAATGTTAAAATGCATTGCAGGATGCTTTCTAGGATTGGACAATATTCTGGAAGCCTTACATAAACAGTGAAGGAGACTTTTTAAAAAATTTCTAAAAATAAATTGTGGGTAAAGCATTACATGTCTTTTTTTAAGTTCTGTTTCTCTTTGGACTGACCTCATATGTGAGGTAGTTTATATCATTTAGCAAAGAAAAAGAAATGATCTCTGAAGTCAAACATGTGGGTTGAAACAATGTACAAAACATAAAATATAAAATGAGGCATTAGGTAGACTGGTATAACAAATTTCTCAGTAAAGAAATGCAATTCTTTTTAGACATTTATTGTTAAAGGAATATTTTGTTCACCTATTCTCTATAGAGATATCATTCTGTAACTTCATATTACTTAGCATTTACCATTCATTTACAAGTATACATGCCTATTACTACTGCTACAAACATTGAAATCCACAGCCACACTGAAACTACTGAAAATCAGTAAGATATGACAAGTTCAAAGTTGGCAAATAATTGTGACATAAAATGCCTATATTGTAATTGTAACTTTAAAAATATACATACAACCAATCTCATTGCAATGATTATAATTAAACAAAGGTTATGTTTATAATGAAATGGAAGGATATATGGAAGTGCCTTTTGTGTATTTATTGCAGGAGATAAACTGATGGTTGAGCAGAATTAAAGGAGTATTCTTGAGAGTGAGGAATGCTTAGCTTCAACTATCCAAAAGCTAAAATGCAGGCAATGCATATGGTGGCAAATGGTCACTGCTGCTAAAAAATCTTAATTGTTGACACATCATCATTTTGAATAATCAACCAAACTGAAAATTCTATTTTTTTCTTAATTTTATCACAGAGAACCAACTTGCCTGAAGGTCTGTCAGTAAATATGAAACAAACAGGACACCCTGAAAAAAGTTCCTGTTGTTTTTAAGTGAAACTAAGAAGTAATTACTTATTAAAAGGGCAACTTAGAGGCATTATACAGCTATGACTATATTAGTGGTTCCCAAGCCTGGCACTACTCTTTGTTAAATCTAATTTTCCTTTGGACCTTAATTTTATAAACAAACAAAAAATTCAATTTCCTAGTTTTACAATATTCAGTTAAATGCACATCAGTATTTAGAAATCAAACTAAAAATCTGATTTTTATCTAGCAGCCTTGTCATGAGAACTTATACATAAATTCTGAACTTATATTATGGTCCCCAATTCCACTTTTGAAGACTCCCCGGGGTTCAGGAACTAGGGAACCACTGGATTAAATAATTTACAGTTTTCAATGTCTTTTCACGTTACACCACTGTGACAACATAGATGTACAGAAATGCTCTATTACACATTTTTTTTAATCACCATGAATTCTACTAATAAAACAGATAAACAACTGATTTTCCAGAACCTTGGTTCCTGGCCCTTGCAGAATTATTTATTTAGTTTGACCAAAAGAAGTCACAATAATTCAAATAATAATCTGGCACAGATTTTGCCTTGAAGCAGCAGTTGATTTTTGTGAACACCCATCTTTTCTCTCATTGATATGAACTTTTTATGTTCAATATCAGACACCTCCATTCCTTAGAAGTCATGTCAAATATAAAAGGGCTTGTGCAAGCTCAATGGAGGTGATCCAGCCAGTTTTGTATTGTGTAAACTGAGCATGTCCCACAGTGCCACACGGCTGCCCAAAGAACCAATCTGGCATTGCTTTTACATTGAAGTTTCCACTCCTAATTCTGTCTAGGCTACAAGAGATGCCAAACCATCAGTTGCCGGAAAACCTATAGTGTATCTGTACATTCATCTAGTTACCAAAGCTCTTGAACACAGTTGATGAAGACACTCCAATTTGGACAGCAAATCATTGTTTTATTAAATACTGGAAATGTATTCACTGGATGCAAAGTAGCATACTCTGTATCACTGCACATCATCATGCAAGAAGTAGGCTTTTCTGAACTTCAAATATGCAACAGTAAATCCATTGCCCAGTTTCAAGGAATTACTTCACAGGAGGATCAGAGAAATTGTGGTAACGAATTGTCAGCTGACCAGTAAAACTCCACTTATTACATCTGATAAGGTGGTTGCTAACATTTTTCACCAGCAAATGTTAGTTGTACTGTACAATATATTAATTTATTTTCTGATGATAAAATAGTGTAGGTTACAATTCTGTTATGGTTGAGAAACAATATTACAACCTACTTTGTATCATTATGCATTTACATTTGTTCAATTCATCATATATCTTTAGCAAAACTGGACTACATTACATTAAAAATTTATTGCTTCAAGATTGTTCTTGGGTAAAAATGCACTTGTGTTAATTTATCACTTATTCTGGAACATTGCAACAATAGGTAATCCATTATATTTATCATTAAAAGAGTACTTGTGTATCTTGGACACAGCTTTTCAATGGATAGTGAAGGCAGGAATAAATATGGCAATGTATCGTTGCAAATTAAATATTAACATTGTTACTATACATTTTGTACAAGCTACAGAATGACTAACTTTACTGAATTAACAATTTCATAAACACTGGTACTGAGCAGAGAGTACTAACAAACAGGCATAATGATAATGATAAATCATGAAAGATTAAAAAGTGATAATAGAAAAATTACAATTGTAATGAGTAAATTTCAGACATGAAATTTTGAAGAAGTGATATGGCCATGCAATAATATATGAAGGGGAAAGTAAACTCTACACTAAGCTGAAAATCTAGCAAATGTCTGGTTAATCATAAGACTTGCAGAAGAAAAAGGTAGGGATAAAATATTGTGCCATAAAATACTTCAGTTTTGGGAGCCAAGTCAATGACCAATTCATTACAAGAACAGCTATGTAAGAATATGCCCTGTGTTGATCTGTAAGGTAGAAATAAATACATGCACATGGATGTATGCATATCCATTGTCTGTATGTGTTTATGCATACATTCATTATGGCACAATGTTCTGTGTGTGTGTGTGTGTGTGTGTGTGTGTGTGTGTGTGTGTGTGTGTGTGTGTGTGTGTGTGTGTGTGTGTGTGTGTGTGTGTGTGTGTGTGTGTGTGTGTGTGTGTGTGTGTGTATGTGTGTGTGTGTGTGTGTGTGTGTGTGTGTGTGTGATGTGTGTGTGTGTGTGTGTGTGTGTGTGTGTGTGTGTGTGTGTGTGTGTGTGTGTGTGTATATGTGTGTGTGTGTGTGTGTGTGTGTGTGTGTGTGTGTGTGTGTGTGTGTGTGTGTGTGTGTGTGTGTGTGTGTATGTGTATGTGTGTGTGTTGTGTGTGTGTGTGTGTGTGTGTGTGTGTGTGTGTGTGTGTGTGTGTGTGTGTGTGTGTGTGTGTGTGTGTGTGTGTGTGTGTGTGTGTGTGTGTGTGTGTGTGTGTGTGTGTGTGTGTGTGTGTGTGTGTGTGTGTGTGTGTGTGTGTGTGTGTGTGTGTGTGTGTGTGTGTGTGTGTGTGTGTCTGTGTGTGCGGGGAGGGAAAGTGAGAGAGAGAGAGAAGAGAGAGAGAGAGAGAGAGAGAGAGAGAGAGAGAGAGAGAGAGAGAGAGAGAGAGAGAGAGAGAGAGAGAGAGAGAGAGAGAGAGAGAGAGAGAGAGAGAGAGAGAGAGAAAGAGAGAGAAGAGAGAGAGAGAGAGAGAGAGAGAGAGAGAGAGAGAGAGAGAAGAGAGAGAGAGAGAGAGAGAGAGAGAGAGAGAGAGAGAGAGAGAGAGAGAGAGAGAGAGAGAGAGAGAGAGAGGGGGGGGGGATTGACAAAGAGAATGTCCATACATGTATGTGCGTATGTATATTTATCATCTACTTTGCCTCTGTCACTACCCCTATTCACATCCATCAATACACCTTTAAACATTACCTAAGAAGGCAAAATCATGATTTAATGACAAACCATAAATGAAGCATAAAAAGCCAGTTGCTTTGCGTGCCGAAAAGTGCATTAACTGCAACGTGCAAGATGGTGCTTACTCTGCCTACTTCTCAAGGCACATCTTTACATCATGGAAGATTCAGAATCACATACTGGTAGATATTGTCACAGTGAATTTTCAAAATGTAAGGCGATGAACGTTAACAGAATTTGTTGAACTTTTGTTCTGTCACTGATAGGATGGAAGTGTCTCTTTCTGACGCAGACACGTGTACACACACACACACAAAATACAGTGTTACTCTATACATCCACACTTTACTATAGGCCTGACACATACTCCTATTACTGCTTGTCACTTCATATAATTTTTATCTTACTTTAAGAACAAGGTATACTATTATAATTTTCTTCAGAAAATATGGAATTGTAAATATACTACTTTCTTAAAATGATAATAAATTCTTCAATGTGCCAATAAATTTAATGAAAATAACATTATCTACAATAAATTATTTTTTGGGAAATATGTCTGATGCCTTTATTCAGTTTCCCGTTTATACAGTATGGCTATGTATATATCATTTATGATAAAAAAGGAAAATATATAACAATTCGTATCACGAAAATGGAGTCGAATATAACTGACTGACATCACATATACAAATTATCTTATGGTGATTCTAACCATCGTTTCTAAACTAGAAAAAGAGTAAAAAACAACAAGAGCACACATACACTTTCACCTGGAAATGTACGTTCCAATGACTAGAAATCAACCGAAAGAAATAATGTCTAAATGCCTCGCAGACGACGTCTTTCAGTTCCCCGTCCCTTGAAAAGTCTTTTTACTGCTCTGCCTGAGTCTCCTCCTCCGCTTCCTCAATGGTGTCCTTCTTCTTGGCCTCCTCCAGGCTCTGCTCATAGTCCTTGATGTACTGCGCCACCTCCGGGAACCCGAACTGCTCGGCGTCGTCGGCCGGCGTGTGGGCCCAGCTGGGGGAGAGGAGAGGCTGAGGCCCGTCGCTATGGTGGAAAGGGCTGTTCATTCTGTTCATCTTTTATACTTCTGGTCCGCTGGCCAAGGGGGAACCAGTGAAAAGACTGCTCATTGTGCAAAGAAAAAATCCATGTACATTGCTTATTGCCATGAGGTGAACAGCATGCAAGAATATAATCCAAAGACACTGATTTCCGTAAATTTATGTCATCGATCCACACATGCACTTTGTGACTATCCCACAAAAGTTCCGCTTGCGTCATATGTTACTTCCCTATCAAACGTCTCCTAATCCCCACCGAATAATAAAAAAAAAAAATCTTGTGACTTTACAACACTCTCTGCCTTCCCGTACGCCCTTCCACACCAACTGAGCGTGGAAGCCGCCAGGGCACGAATGCCAAGGGAGCCCTACCGATCCCTGGGCGTCGGGGGGACCCTGCACTTGTCCAGCAGGAAGCGCACGGTGTCCAGGTGGCCCTCGGCGGCGGCCAGGTGCAGCGCCGTCCTGCCGTCGTAGTCGCTCTCCGCCATGTTGAGGCCGGCCAGGGCGTACCTGCGGGGAGGGGGGGAGGGGGGGGGACTCTTGTAGGGTTTTTAGGCTTCGAGATATTCAGTCCGTGCGGGTCCTCTCAGCTGAGGAGGCCAGTTTTAGGTGAAGTTCTTTCTATTTCATAATCACCAATGGAATACACTATGTAATTCACCACATGCATATATGCATATCAATATATCCATACCTATCTATACATATTTATACATATATACATGTATATATGTGCGTGTGTGTGTGTGTGTGTGTGTGTGTGTGTGTGTGTGTGTGTGTGTGTGTGTGTGTGTGTGTGTGTGTGTGTGTGTGTGTGTGTGTGTGTGTGTGTGCGTATATATATATATATATATATATATATATATATATATATATATATATATATATATATATATATATATATATATATATATATATATATATATATACATAGATATACATACCACACACACACACACACACAGATATATATATATATATATATGTATATTATATGCAGCGCTCGCCCACCTCCTCATGGCCGTGACGTCGCCGGAGCAGGCGGAGAACAGCAGCGACACCACCTTCTGTCCGCGCGACTCGAACTTCTGCTTGCGCGGGTCCTTCTTGTTGGCGGCGTGGCGCAGGTTGTCGTAGCGGTGGAAGTTGAACACCTGCACCATTTCCTGCGGGAGGGAAGCGGGGTACTCCAGGGCCGGTCGGGAAGGCCGAGGCCATGCCCTTTCGCTCATCAATGGTCGGCTTTTCAGCAATGACAAGGATAGTTGCCAAGCCCCGCATTGGAAGGAAGGACAGACAGACAGAAAGAGGTTGAGGTATAAAAGTAACAGAAAAAAGTTTAGGCCTTTATTTACCGCCCTGGCTAACTGCACAGGCGCGGTGGACAAGCTGTGGTACTACAAAGAAAAAAAGTAGTTAAATGTGGCGCGTGGAGTCCGTAGACTTCCTCCGCCGCCCCCGGCAATGCACGCGGGGGTCTCGGGGGCGGCGAGGGCGTCCGGGCGAGCTGGAGGTCAGGGAGGAATGGACGGGCAGGGGCGTGGGAGTGGCACAGGGGCCCTTGGTGTGCAGGAGGGGCGGCGGGTGAGACGTGGGCGGAGTGCGTGAGATCGGGACCGCGAGGCGTGGGCGGAGGCGCCCATTCGCAAACAATGGAGCCGCGAGAGGTGCATCCTCTCAAGAAGTTGGCCGCGCTGTTCCCGCCCTCCTGCCAACAACGCCCACGGCTATTTATACATTCTTCGGCGATAAACTCCGCGCGGAATACGGCGGCGGAAGCGACCCCGGAGATCGAGAGCGCGGGAATACGAGGCATCAGGTCCCTCTTCTACGCGCCCGAGAAACGCCCACGTCGGCGGCGGTTCCGTCGAGCCCGCAGGACACGGGCGTAAAGGGCTCTCCGCGGGAAAGGCAGACGCACCCGCTCCGCACGCCCTCGGCCGCACGAGGGCGGGCGAGGGACTGCTGGGCGTGGGCGCAGACACCCTCTCTAAGGACGAAATTTCTTTCTTCCTATATTTACGGGGAACAGCTTGGCTATCTGTGTCTATGCAGAAGTTTATGTCAATTCTTTCTGGCTCCCTCAGCGATGCTGCGTGGAACGTGTGCGTGGAGGTTTGTTCAAGTGCTTTTCATCCTGTCTGCTTGCCTCTGAGTATGTGCTTGTGCTCGCGTGTGCCGGTGTGTTTGTTCTATTTGCTTGGCTCTGCTTGTCCGTGAGTTTAGGCAGATCTTCGTGTGTATTTCATTCATCGGATCGTTTTTGTTTGTTTGTTTGAGCAGACTCTACACGCGATTTGGGGCCCGAGGGCTTCGCGGAAACCCCCCGATGCCAGCGCTCCCTCGACCTGACCCTTCTTCTCCAACTGAGGTCAAGTTACTTCCTCAGAGCCTGCCTGTCCAAGAGCGTAGCGCCGCTAGAAAAAACGCTCCATTTCTTAAACGAAAAACGGAGTGATTCTGACAACGCAAGTAGCAACTCTCGCAGAAAGCGCTCTTGTGATAAAAAGGAGTGACGAAGGGACGGAAAATAAACAAGACATTAGCGGCAAGACCCCAGGGCATGCGGCGCGCCCACGGCCCGGCCGGGATCTGCCCGCCCGGTTGGGCAAGGGCACGAGCACACATACACACATGCGCAAGCACACACACACACTCACTCACACACACACACACACACACACACACACAACACACACACACACAACAACAACAACAACAAAGATTAAGCCGCTGTCGCACTACACAACACCAGCTGCCACTCACTCTCCAAAAGTGGGAAGATAATCAAAGAAAATGGGAAAAAATCACCTAATCTTCATTCTCGCTTTGATGCTCGAACGACGCTGCAAGGGCGCTCCTCCAGGGCCAGGTCCTCCCCTTCGCACGCCGCTGCCACGGAGAGAGGAAGGGCGGAGAGGAAGGCCGTCGCGAACGAAGCGAATGGTCCCGTGAAAGGAGGAAGAAAAATACGGGAGAGAGAAGAAAGGAGAGGGGAGAGGGAAGGAGGGAGAGAGGAAAAAGGAGAGGGAGAGAGGGAGAGAAGGTGGGAGGGAGGGAGTGAATTTGCTTTGATTTGATTCAGTTTCAATTCCATTTGTTTCAGTGGGCATTCTTTGCTGTGACATACTATCTGTTTTATTCTGCTTCCAAACCTCCCCCTGTGTGCAAGGGACGGCCGCCGGGGTTGCCAACCTCAGGCGGCGCGCGGGACGGAACGCAAGTCAGCAGGGTGCTAAACCAGCACGTTAGTATTGCACTACACAGAAGGAGGGAGAGGAGGGAGGAAGAGAGCGAGAGAGGAGAGGGAGGGAGGGAGGGAGGGAGGAGGGAGGAGGAGGGAGGGAGGGAGGGAGGGAGGAAGGGAGGAAGGAGGAGGAAGAGAGAGAGGAGGGAGGAAGTGAGGGGAGGGAGAAAAGGAGGGAGGGAGGGAGGGGAGAAGGAAGGAAGAAGGAAGGAAGGAAGGAAGGAAGAAGGGAAGGGAAGGAGAAGGAGGGAAGGGAGGGAGGGAGGGAGGGAGGGGAGGGAGGGAGGGGGGAGAGGGGAGAGGGGAGGGGGAGAGGGAGGGGGGGAGGGGAGAGGAGGAGAGAGAGAGGAGAGAGAGAGAGAGAGAGAGAGAGAGAGAGAGAGAGAGAGAGAGAGAGAGAAGAGAGAGAGATGAGAGAGAGAGAGAGAGAGAGAGGACCTACCTCGCAGAACTTGAGTCCCCTGACGGAGTTCCCGAGCGAGTCCAGGGGCGGCGACCACGTGCACACGCCCATCACGTTCGGGATGACCAGCATGATGGCGCCGCAGACGCCCGACTTGGCCGGGAGACCCACCTGCGGGCGGCGAATGGGGGGGGGGTGAGTGAGCGACTGGGGAGGTTGCCTACTTACCTTCTCCCTGTCTACCTACGTACTTACCTGCCCATCTATCGTTCAGTCTTATTTATCAATAGATCAGACAACCTCATACTCAGTCAACCTGATGTATCGGTTTCTCAGTCATATCTTAATCTATGAATCATGTCATTTATCAATCTCTATCTATTGTGTGAAACTGATATCACCATCTGCTCTCACGGCAGTTATTTTCTATCCTTATTCTAGATTTACAGAGGAGAAAAGGGAAACGGAAACGAGGAGAGGGAGAAGTGAGGAAGAGGAGGAGACAGAGAGAAAAGGCGTTCTCATGCAAACCGATATAGATAGATAAGAGAGAAAGAGAGAGAGAGAGATAAAAAAGAGAAAAAGAGAGGCGAACCTACCTTGAAGGCGAACTGGCCCGAGTAGTCGTACATGCCGCAGGAGTGCATGAGCGAGAGGACGTCCCTGACGGCGTTGGGCTGCATGACCTGGTCGCCCGTGATGGGGCAGATGCCGCCGTTGGCCAGCGTGGCCGCCATCACCGACATGCTCTCCGTCGTGACCTCCATCGAGCAGCACTGGGGGGGAGGAGGGGGTCAGAGGGGGTCACGCCAGAGGGACAGGCACAGGAAATGCTGGTCGAGGTGCGCGGAGAAACGCTGCCCCCGGAGGAGGGGGCAGCGAGGGCAAGAGACAGAGAGAAGAAGAGGTATTCAGGTAAAAGCCAAAATGGAAAAGCAGAATGATCGAGGCGGCCCAGTGCAAGTGGGCGGGACGCAACGGGGGAAGACGGTGGAGGTGCTCCTGAGCCGCCCCGCTGTGAGAGCCCGAGGAGAACCCGCCACGCCTCTCCCCGCCCGCAGCCCCACTCGACGCCTGCAGCCAACACGATATTCATCCCGACCGTTACTCACCGCAGGTTACACAAATTTCCACTTTATAATCTCAAGAGTTCCTAAACACGGGGGATTCGCCTCCTTCCCCGCCCCTCCCTTCCCCTCCCCGCGGCATCCAACCCCACAAGGGCGCCCTTGATCAGGACACGCGCGCGGCCCCACCACAGCGCGCGCTAAACCTCCCGCGCGCATTAATCATCCACGTCTGTCACTGCGCTCAAAGAAGCGTGGAAGAATCTAAACGCGATTAATAAAGAGCTTTGCATCTCCGGCCCTGCCTTCGCGACGGCCAGGAGCGCCGCCAAGCAAGCACCGAATGCGCGGAAACGGCTTCGTGAGGGAGCGAACCCACCCCCCCCCCACCCCCCCCCCGCGAGGAATTCCCAATTATTTTTACTCGCGGTGCTGTGGGGTTGGGGGGGGGGGGGGTAAAGAAAGATACAGAGAGGGAGAAAGGGGAAATGCATAGGATGGAGGAGGCGGGAAAGAGAGAGAGAGAGAGAGAGAGAGAGAGAGAGAGAGAGAGAGAGAGAGAGAGAGAGAGAGAGAGAGAGAGAGAGAGAGAGAAGAGAAGAGAGAGAGAGAGCGAGCAAGCATAGCGTAGGAGGGTAAGGAGAAGGGGAGGATGAGTCATCTGACAACTTTCCCTCTGTCACTGGGCATTTCCACCACCCACCGCCCTTTCCTTCCCCGCACTGCCTAACACCACGAACACCCGCACCTTGACATCCTCTTCAACGCTCCCAACACCGCCTGCCAACCCCCTTTCCCCTCTCTCCCTGCACCCCGAGGCTCCCAACACTTTCCTCAGCGTCTGCCAACACCTTTTGGACTCACTTACAGACCGTTTTCTAACTGCTTCTAACTCGGATCCTAGACATTTCTTGAATGCTAATAACCAAATGTTCCAAATGTTGATTTATGTGAATTTCCACGTGAATATTGCAGTCTGCCAATAAACAGAGACGTATCATTTTCTTCCTTCTTTCTTCATCCTCTTTTTCAATGGTGCAATTGCCTCCCTCGCCCAATCAATGGCAATTGCAATTGCCCCTCGCCCAATGGTGCACAGCCTCCCTCCCAGCGCCTCCCTCCAAGTGCCCTCCAA
>NW_020870471.1:624124-629124 GCF_003789085.1 Penaeus vannamei | reverse complement strand
TATATACATAATATACTTAATATATTATAATATAATATATATATACTATATATAGTACATATATATACATATATTATACCATATATATATATACATTTATATATATACATATATATACCATATATATTACATATATATAACATATATATATACATATATATATATACATATATATATACATATATATATACATATATATATCATATATATATATATACATATATATATACTATATATATTATATATATTATATACATATATATTACTATATATATATACATATATATATAAAATATAATATATACATATATACTATATATATATATATATACATATATATACATATATACATTATATACATCATATATATACATATATATACATACCATATATACTATATATAATATATATATTATATATATTATAATATATTATATATATATATATATACATATATAATATACATTATATATTACATAATATCTATATACATATATACTATACATATATATATACATTATATATACATATATATTATACATATACATATATATACATACATATATACATATTATACATTATATATACCATATATATATACATATATTATAAATATAATATATATACATATATATATACTTATTTATAACATTATTATTACATATACATTATATATATACATATATATACTATATATACATATATTATATATATATATATATATATTTATATAGTATATATATATATATATATACTTGGGGGAGGAGCAGGAAGGAAATGCTACTGAAGGAGAAGCGCGTTGCTTGTTTGTCGTGTACCTGCGTTTGAATGCGCTCGTGCGCGTGTGAGCAGGTGTACGTGCGTGTCCGTGCTCGCACGCGCGTCAGGAGCGCCGACCCGCGAGCCTTGAGGGCCTGGCACCCGCAGGGGGAGGAGGGGGGGTCTCCCTCGCTACACGGGAGGGCGCAACCAAGCAGTTCCTCGGCGAGGCCGTCGCTTGCCTCCGCGGCGCCCTCGCCCCCGAGCCCAGCGGGGCGGCCTCAGAGCTCCCTGTGGCCGAGGCCGCTGTTTATTGACGCTCGCCCGCGCCCTTCAAGCGGCGGGCACTGGGCGGCTCTGTCCCCGGAGTGGCACTGCGAGCCTCACCTTCCCGGGCGTAAAACACGCCACAGAGGCGCTTGTCCCGAATTGCAACTCCAAGGCCGCCTCTGCCTCCGGGCGGCGCGGGCGGCGTGAACCCCCCCCCCCTCCAAATGGCGGGAAGACGTTATCTCGCATTGCAGGAGGAGGCGGCGGCGGCGACGCGGCGGGCGGCGAGCCATGGCCTCGCGCGGCGCCCCTGGCACCTCGTCCTCCGTCGTCTCTCATCCTAGGCTTCGCTCCTTTGCCTCTGTTTCTTTCTTCTTCTTTTTCTCGCCTCCTCTCTCTCTTCATGTCTGTCAGTCCTTTCCCCTCTCCCTCCCCCTCCCCCTCCCCATCCCCTCGTGTACCCGCGTGTCCGTCGTCTTCCCTCCCTTATCTCTCTCCTCACCTCCCCAATATCTCCGTCCGCGTCAGCGCCGATCCCTTCTGACAGGTATTAATATCCGCGCACTTACCGCGCGGCGCGTGAGGCCGCCCACTTGTTTTTGGTGTGTGTGTGTGTGTGTGTGCGTGTGTGTGTGTGTGTGTGTGTGTGTGTGTGTGTGTGTGTGTGTGTGTGTGTGTGTGTGTGTGTGTGTGTGTGTGTGTGTGTGTGTGCGTGTGCGTGTGTGTGGTGTGCGCGTGTGTGTGCGTGTGCAGTGTGCGTGTGCGTGCGTGTCTGTGAACACGGGCGTACTCTCTCCCCGCCCGCAGACGCCGCGCGAGGGACCGCCCGTCACGCGGCCCAGAATAGCCGCCCGCGCGCGTCCCGAGGGTGGCAGCGGTGTCACTGTTGCTACCGCGAGCGGTGCAGCGCCGCCCCCGTCCGCGTCCCATTTTCTGCCAACACTTCCCCTCGCCCCCCCCTCCCCGTTGCCCCGAGCGATAAGCTACGCCGAGGCTCCAGCTGCGCCCGCCCGCAGGGAGCGGCCACGGGCGTCGCTCAACATGCAGGGGCGCACGACCCAGGGAGAGCACGCGGAAATTACCGTGAGAAAACTCACTACGTCTCCTCTCCCTCCCTCCTCTCTCTCCCTTCTCTGTCTGTCTCTTTCTCTCCCTCTACCCCTCTTCCAAGCAACAGAGCAAGCCCCGCCCAGAGAGAATCCTTTCGCCTCCAATTCGCTCAGCGCCGTCCGTGGGCGCCGCGGAGGCTCCTTCTGCGGCGAACCGGTTATGCGACGCAGAGGAGTGATGATAAAAAACAAACAAAAAAGATGCATAACAAGGGAAAATACGTCTTCCTTCAAAAGAACAAAGTATATATCATATATTTAGATAATAATGATAAAATAACATTAACAAAAATGCATGATAATACAGATGATAACAATAATAAAAATGATCTGACAACAATAATAATAGCAAAATCGACAACAAAACATTCAAGAACACGAGAGCCTGCACCCCCCCCCCCAAGACCTCCGGCGAGCGCCAGCGCCACCCCTGACACTGACGCATCCGCACGTGGGCCGAGAGCGACGTCGGCCGCCCCTCGCGACGCCTCGTTTGCGACTGACACTTGGACGCGACAGCCCGGCCTCTGCCCGTCTCTCGGCGCTCACGCCTTCGATTGGCAAAATCTCTTCGATGAACTACAAAAAAAAAAAAAAAATCCCTGAGTTTCTGCGAATATTCCTTTGCTTCTTTTACTAAACTAATCTTTTATATCTTGTGGTTCTTATGAGCAACACAAAAAAGCCGCAAACAACAAACAGCCAGAACGTAAAAAAATGTAAATAGAAACAAGTCTTCCGAGGGAGCCGAACAGAGGGGGAGGGGCAGGGAGGGTCAGAGCCCCCCCCCGTTGGCAAATAAAACGAAGGTTAGGTTAAGCTTCGCTGGAGGTGAGGCTGCGCTGCGCTGGGATGCTGACGGGCGCAGAGGGTATTCAGGTGTGGCTCGGGGATCTACTGACCATCTACTTTCAGAGAGAGAGAGAGAAGAGAGAGAGAGAAGAGAAGAGAGAAGAGAGAGAGAGAGAGAGAGAGAGAGAGAGAGAGAGAGAGAGAGAGAGAGAGAGAGAGAGAGAGAGAGAGAGAGACGAGATAGAGAGATAGAGATGAGATAGAGAGAGAGAGAGAGAGGAGAGAGAGAGAGAGAGAGAGAGACTGATCGCGGCTCGGGCGGGCGTCCCTGCAAGCGTGGCGTGGGCGGCTGAGGCCAAGGCGGGCGTGCGGGGGCGCGTGGAGGGTCGGAGGGGACTTGCGGAAACAGCAGCGCGCGATTTCCGGAAGCCGTCGCCAGGCACCAGGCCAAGGGGCATCAACGGAGGCACTGGGCATTACGGCGTCAAGGGGAAATGAAGTGGTTAATAACGCCCCCGCCCCTGCCACCCCCCCCCCCCAGTGAAAAATAATTAAGGCGTCGCTGCCTCGACCCCCAAGGGGGGCGTTTTCCCGCCGGCAAGTCCAACAGCGAATTTTGTGCGCATTTGCAACGCGCGTTCCTTCAGTACATATGCAAAAGAAAAGATTTTATCACTAGAGATTCCCCGAATTCATAGTAAGATAAACGCCCCCCCCCCCCCCCCCGCTGCCCGTCTTCCCAAGACACTCCTGACCAAATGCAACCTTTCGCGCCCTCTGGGGAGCGCGAAACGCCCAAAAACTATGGGTGCTCGCTGCCCAGGCCGGCCGTAACCTATCCTAACCTAACCCAATCTACTCTAACTTGACCTAACTTAACCTCGCCTATCCTATCCCGACCTGCCCCAGCCTGGCCTTACCTATCCTACTTTCACCTAACCTACCCTATCCTAACCTACCACAGCCTTACCTATCTTGACCTAAGCTAACCTTTGTTTCGGAAACTGGGACTTGGTAGCATGTCTGACCCCAAATCGCGTTTTTTTGCAAGGTTTTAATTTTCACGAAGACCGACAATCAACCGCGTTAAATGAACCATTATTTTTCCTCCTTATTTATGAACCATTATTTTTTCTCCTTATTTATTCGTCCTTATCTATAAACCATTATTTTTTCTCCTTATTTATTCGTCCTTATTTATGAACCATTATTTTTCCTCCTTATTTATCATCAATGTTATTTGCCTTTCACTTACTGGGGAAGTGCTGGCGTGGTTCGGTTGCCACATCGTATATTTTTTCCAGCTCTAGCATTTCCGCATGGATGAACGCTTTCCAAAACATGTATCAAATTAGGCTCCCCTTACGAGCGGGGAAAAAAATCGTAATTAAATAAATGGATTCCCGGCTGCGAGTCCGTGCCAAGCCATAAGTGCAGACGGCGCGGTTCGAGCCCCGACGGGACGCCGATTCGAAACAGATGCTTCGAGCACTTTCACGCGGGCCGAATTAGCTCGTTAGTGAGTGTGTGTGTGTGTGTGTGTGTGTGTGTGTGTGTGTGTGTGTGTGTGTGTGTGTGTGTGTGTGTGTGTGTGTGTGTGTGTGTGTGTGTGTGTGTGTGTGTGTGCGTGTGTGTGTGTGTGTGTGTATGTGTGTGTGTGTATGCGTGTGTGTATGCGTGCGTGTGCGTGTGTGTGCGTGCGTGCGTGTCACTGCCTCCAACTTCCATGCCAAACCCTCCGAGAGGCGCACCGGCACACGGCCCCGCCTTAGGCCCTTCCTCTTGGTGGCCGAGAGACGCAGCCATTCCCCAAAGGCGCCGAAGCCCGCGCCTTGCATGCGAACCCTCCCGCCAAACGCCTTTCACACACACCACCGGGGACCTTTCTAAACCCCCCTCCCCTCCCCCCCACCCCCACCCCCTCGTCAATTTCAAAATCAAAGCCCCCCCGCCCCCGCAGCCCCATCACACAACTTTTGTGGGGCGCTTAATGACGCGCAGCCGAGCGCAGCCGAGGCCCGAATAAGTCTCCCGCCAGAGTTATGGATCCACACAGCTGTCACACAGCCT
>NW_020870471.1:604124-616624 GCF_003789085.1 Penaeus vannamei | reverse complement strand
GCCCGACGGGGATATTTTAGTCTGCCAGACAGATATTTATGCACACACAAATGTATGTGTGTGTGTGTGTGTATACATATATACATACATATACATATATATATATATATATATATATATATATAATATATATATATATATTATTATATATATATATATATATATATATATAATATATATATATAATATATAGAGAGAGAGAGAGAGAGAGAGAGAGAGAGAGAGAGAGAGAGAGAGAGAGAGAGAGATACAAACCCCTCTCCCAACCCCTTTTCCCTTAAACCGAATTCGAACTGACCGGCAGCCGGCTGGCGCCTGTAAGTCTGGCCCCGCGAGAGGCGACTCCCGTGACCTCTGCCTCGGGCGGCGGGGGAGGGGGTGGGGGAGGGGGCAGCGAGCTCACGACAGAGAAGATGGACGCCCCCCCCCCTCCGGGAGGCTCCGCGTCTCATTACCAAATCAGAGGCATTACGGCCATCGGCAGCATTTTATTATCCAATATATCTGGGTTCTCAAGAATACAAGTAAACAGCGCAGTCATTAGCAATCTATTACCCACTGTATCCACTTCCTCAAGAACGCATCTTTCTCCTCGCTTCCATTAGCACCGCCGTCTAATAATACCGCTTAATTGAGCCAACACCTCTGAGCGACACATCAACGTGGCCGCATTACGGCCCCGCATTCCTCTTCAAAAAAGTTAGACAAACATCAAAAACATCCCGGACGCCTTATAAAGGACCCAGTCATAACGGACAAGTTTTAACGAACGCCAGTCATAACGGACGCCTGTCTCAACGGACACTAGTTATAACGGACACCACTTACAACGGACACGTCATAACGGACGCCATTTATAAACACCAGTTATAAAGGACCCCAGTCATAACGGACAAGTTTTAACGAACGCCAGTTATAACGGACGCCTGTCACAACGAACACTAGTTATAACGGACGCCAGTTACAACGGACACGTCATAACGGACGCCATTTATAACGAACGACGCCAGTCATAACGGATGAAAGTTATAACGGACGCCTGTCACAACGGGACGCCAGTTTAACGGACGTATAACGGACACCAGTTATAACGGACGCCAGTCATAACGGACACGAACGCCAGTTATAACGGACGCCTGTTACAACGGACACTAGCGGACGCCAGTTCATATCATAACGGACGCCATTTATAACGGACACCAGTTATAAAGGACGCCAGTCATAACGGATGCCAGTTTAAACGGACACCAGTCATAACGGGCGCCTCGTCAGCCCAGCTCCTCATGTCTCTCTCACTCGCGCGGATAACAGCGCTGACAGCCTCTCCCAGGGGCCGAAGGGTCATGACTCACGGTGTGTGTGACAGGACTTTTTTGTGGCACTGATGTGAATGACAGCGCCAAGTGTCATGGGAGATGGACGGTTCGAGAAGAGGCTTCGGAAGGTTAGATGAGGAGGAACTTCGTGCTGTAAATAAAGACACTCTCTCTCTCTTTCTTTCTCTCTCTCTTTCTCTCCTCTTCCATCCCCCCCCTCTCTCTCTCCCTCTCTAACACTCTTACACTCACACACACCACCACGTCCTATTGTTATTTCCAACCCTCGGCTTTGATGGAGACTCGAGACAACGCAATGGCACACGGTCAGGTTATTCCTTTCACGGGTAAATAAAGCAATCTTCATCTACTGCATAATTCACAAAGCAAATATGAGCCTCATCCGAGGCCTTCCTCGAAAGAAGTGAAGTCCCCGACACACGAAAGAAGTGAAAGTCCCCGACACACGAAAGAAGTGAAGTCCCCGACACACGAAAGAAGTGAAGTCCCCGACACACGAAGAAGTGAAGTCCCGACACACGAAAGAAGTGAAGTCCCCGACACACGAAAGAAGTGAAGTCCCGACACACGAAAGAAGTGAAGTCCCCGTAAGTGAAGTCCCCGACACACGGAAGAAGTGAAGTCCCCGACACACGAAAGAAGTGAAGTCCCGAACACTACGAAAAGTGAAGTCCCGACACACGAAAGAAGTGAAGTTCCCGACACACGAAAGAAGTGAAGTCCCGACACACGAGAAGAATGAAGTCCCCGACACACGAAAGAAGTGAAGTCCCCGACACACCCCGACACACGAAAGAAGTGAAGTCCCCGACACACGAAGAAAAGTCCCCGACACACGAAAGAAGTGAAGTCGAAGTCCCCACACACCGAAGTCGTCCCCGACACACGAAAGAAGTGAAGTCCCCGACACACGGAAGAAGTGAAGTCCCCGACACACGAAAGAAGTGAAGTCCCCGACACACAAGAAGTGAAGTCCCCGACACCCGAAGTCCCCGACACACTTGAAGTCCCGACACACGGAAGAAGTGAAGTCCCCGACACACGAAAGAAGTGAAGTCCCGCACACGAAAGAAGTGAAGTCCCGACACACCCAGTCCCGACACACGAAAGAAGTGAAGTTGAAGTCACACGAAAGAAGTGAAGTCCCCGACACACGAAACGAACGAAAGGAAAGTCCCGAACACGAAGAACCGAAAGTCCCCGACGCACGAAAGAACCGAAGTTCCCCGCACGCACAGAGAACCGAAGTCCCCGACACCCGAACGCACGAAAGAACGAAGTCCCGACGCACGAAGAACCGAAGTCCGACGCACGAAGAACCGAAGTCCCCGACGCACGAAAGAAACGAAGTCCCCGACGTACGAAAGAACCGAAGTCCCGACGCACGAAAGAACCGAAGTCCCCGACGCACGAAAAGAACCGAAAGTGCCCCGACACACGAAAGAAGTGAATGCCCGACACACGAAAAGAAGTGAAGTGCCCGACACACGAAAGAAGCGAAGTCCCCGACACACGAAAGAACCGAAGTCCCCGAACGCACGAAAGAACCGAACGACACGAAAGAACCGAAGTCCCCGACGCACGAAAGAACGAAAGTCCCCGACGCACCGAAGTCCCCGACGCACGAAAGAACGAAGTCCCGACGCACGAAAGAACCGAAGTCCCCCGACGCACGAAAGAACCGAAGTCCCCGAACGAAAAACCGAAGTCCCCGACACACGAAAGAAGTGAAGTCCCCGACACACGAAAGAACCGAAGTCCCCGACACACGAAATAAATATGGCAAAGGTTTTCGATATGGCGGCCGTGTTTGTTTTTTTCTTTTCCTTTGTTTATTCTATTTTTCCTTTTCCTTTTGCCCTGGCTTTGTTCCCGCTGTGCGTGGGCGATGAGAGCGCCTGCGTCTAATCTCTGCATGCATAATATTAGTAAGAAATGCATCAGGGAAAGGGAGAGATACTGGGGAACCTGAGGAAGCGAAAAGCTGAGAAGGGGAAAGACAAGGAAGAGAGAAGTATGAAAAATAGAGATAAAGATGAGAGACCACATAGAGAGAGAAAAGAGAAAGAGAGAAAGAGACAGAGAGAAGGGGAGAGGAAGAGAGAGAGAGAAGAGAGAAAACAAGAGAAAAAGAGAAAGCAGAAAAAGAAAAAGAGCAAAGGAGAAGGAGAGACTTAGAGTCATTAGCTTGGCAGCGCTGGCATCGCTATCTTGACAGACGTGACAACGCGGCCGATCATGACAACAGACAAGGGGCGACGCGGCGCAGAGATGGGATCGCGCGGGCCGGGGTTGGCTCCTAATTGATCTAACCTTACCTAACGCTACCTAACCTAAATCTAAACCTAACCTAACCTAACGCTACCTAACCTAATCTAAATCTAAACCTAACCTAACCTAACGCTACCTAACCTAACCTAAATCTAAACCTAACCTAACCTAAATCTAAACCTAACCTAACCTAACGCTACCTAACCTAACCTAATCTAAAAACCTAACCTAACCTAAATCTAAATTAAAAACCTAAACCCTAAACCTAACCTAAATATAAACCTAACCTAACCTAACCTAATTTAACTAACTCTACTTAACCTAACCCTACCCTAAAACTAACCTAACCCTACTTAAACCAATCTAACCTAAATTAACCTAACCCCATCCTACCTAACCTAATTAAACTAACTCTACCTAACCTAATCCTACCTAAACTAACCTAACCCTACTTAAACCAATCTAACCTAAATTAACTTACCCCATCCTACCCTACCTAACCACCTAACCAATCTAACCTAACCCAACCTAATTAAAACTAACTCACCTAACCTAATCCTACCTAAACTAACCTAACCCTACCTAAACCAATCTAACCTAACTAAATTAACCTAACCCAACTCTACCTAACCTAGACTAACTCTACCCAACATAATCCTACCGAAACTACCTAAGCCTACTTAATCTAACCTAATAACCTAAACCCTCCTACCTAACCTAATCCACCCTAATTAAACTAACTCAACCTAATTAAACAAACTCTAACCTAATTGCTCGTGTTTTGTTCACTCTCGTTTCCCGAGAACAGCGACCGCTTATCCTTTACCCGGCGCCGGAGGCCTGCCTTAGATTACTGTAGTACATTGTTGTACAGTATTGCATTACATTGTGACATGCCATAATTTCCATGCTATCATGTGACAGACAAGGTATGATGTTGCAGTGTATATATGTTTTAGATATCTATTCATCTCTCTTGCTCTCTCTCTATCTGTCTCTATACACATACAGCACACACCACAACACACATCACACACATATTATATATATATATAATATATATATATATATATATATATTATATATATATATATATGATATATATAATATATTACGTATATATTATATATATTCACACGAACACACACACACACACACACACGGGTGGTAGGAAGGGCGTTAAAAACGCGTTAAACTCAAGCAAAAACTCCCCACACGGGCGGCCCTTGCAACACCTGTCAGTCTCACGAAGGAAGGGAAGGAAGGATAGATACGGGTCACGCGCGGGGGGGGGGCTACATGGGCTGATTTATACCCCCCCTCCCCCCACCGCGGCGAATAAATGCACCCGAAAGCCGCCCCACCCGCGGGCGGCAACGGGACCACGGGTCCCTTCGGTATACTCCTCCTCTTCCTGTTCCCGGGCCCTCCTCCTCTTTCGTTCGTTCTCGCTTCTCCTCTTTTCCAACGTTTGTTGCCCTCTCACGTCTTGCCCCTCTTTGACTCACTATCCCCTCTTTCTTGCTTCTCCCATTTCCTCTCTCCTCTATTTTTTCGTCTATTTTTTCCCAAGTTCCCTTTCTTCTGTCCCTTTCACGTCCTTTGATTCCCTCGTTTTTTGCACCTCTCACACACCCCATTCTCCCCTCTCCATTTTCCCGTTTCCTGTCTCCTCTTTACTGTCTCCTTTGTCTCATCCTCTCCCCTCTCCCCCCTCCCTGTCTGTCTCATCTCTCCCCCCTCTCCTCCCCTCCCCCCCCTCCTGCACCGCGGCGTTGGCACGGGCAACACCTTATCGGCGAGGCGTCCTCGGAGCGGGGGGGGGGGGGCAGGCCAAGGGGACGGGCGGCCCCGGCGACAGCGGTGTAGAAAGCGAAACCAGGCAGCGAGGACGGAGACCAAAGCCACTCCCAACCGCCCCTTCGCAGCGCCCGAATCGATGCAGCCAACTGCAAGTCGCAGCAAAACCGACGACGGCACGGCACCTCGACAACAAAGGAAGAGTAGGAGAACTTGACGACGAAGAAAGGCTCCTGCCAGCGCCCCCGAGCGACCCAACTTCGCACCGGATCTGCGCCGTCACCTGGACCTGCGCCGCCTCCGCCTCCGCCATCTCGCGAAAGGCCTCGAGAAGTTGCTTGTCGAATCACGATCGCGTTTCTGTCGAGCCTCCTCAGGGGTCGCTGCGGCCTTGTCCGCTCTTCGTTTTGTCTTAATACTATCTGTATAATAAATCTATCCTATTTTTTACTCATTCTGTCCTTCTCCTTATTATATGTCTGTCTGCGGCCTACTTTTCTCCCGCACCCTCCTTCCCAGCCAGCTCCCTCCTCCACCCTCTCCTTCCTCCTTCTTCCCCTTTTCCCTCCCTTATTCACCGTCGCCCTCCTCATCATCATCTTTCCATCGTCATCACATTTACTGTAGTCGGACCGCATCGTCATTCCGTCGCCGCCCTCATCTCCCGTCGCCCTCTTTCCTCTATCTCCTCTCCCTTTCCTTCCTATCTCCTCTCCCTCTTTCCTCTTGTCTCCTCTCTTTCTCCTGTCTCCTCTCCTCCTCCTGTCTCCTCTCCCTCTTTCCTCTTGTCTCCTCTCCTTGTCTCCCTGTCTCCTCTCCCTCTTCCTCCTGTTGCTACTGTCTCCTTCCCTCTTCCTCCTATTCTCCTCTTGCTCTTTCCTCCTCTCCCTCTTCCCTCCGTCTACGTCTCCTCTCCCTCCTTCTCCTCTTGTCTCCTCTCCTTTTCTCCGTCTCCTCTGCCTTTCCTCCTGGTCTCCCCCCGTTCCTCTTCTCCTCTCCTTTCCTCCTGTCTCCTCTCCCTCTCCTCCTGTCTACTGTCTCCTTTCCCTTTTCCTCCCTCTTCCTCTTTCCTCTATTCCTCTTGCTCTCCTCTCTCCCTCTTCTACTGTCTCCTCTCTCCTCTCTCCTGTCTCCTTCCTCTCTCCCTCCTCTCTCCTCTCCCCTCTTCCTCCCGTCTCCTCTCATTCTTTCCTCCCGTCTCCTCTCATTCTTTCCTCCCGTCTCCTCTCATCTCCTCCCTCTCCTCTCACTCTTCTCTCTCCTCTCTTCCTCTTCTCTCCTCTTCCTCTGCTCTTTCTCTCTTGCTCTTTCTACTTTCCTTCTACCCCTTTTCGTACCCTTGTCCCTCACCCTTATTCCACATTCGCTTCACCCTTCCTCCCCCCCCCCCCCACGCTTTTTCACCCTTCACCTTTACTCTGACTCCCTTCACTCTTCACCCCAATCCCCACACTTTTTTCATCCCTCCTCCAAGCCACACACTCCCTTCACTCTTAACCCTTATCCTTCACTCGCCTCGCACTATCTCACGCTCTCCTTACCCTTCCCATTGCCCCTTCATTTCTTTCACCCTTCACCCTTGCCTCAGATTCTCTTCACTTTTCCCCCTAGCCCCATTTCCTCCACCCTGTCCTCTCTCTCTTTCTCACCTCTCTCCTCTCCTCTCTCTCCTCCCTTCTTTCTCTCTCTCTCTCTCCCTCCCCTCTCTCTTTCTCCCTTCTTCTCTCTCTCTCTCTCTCTCTCTCTCTCTCTCTCTCTCTCTCTCTCTCTCTCTCTCTCTCTCTCTCTCTCTCTCTCTCTCTCTCTCACACACACACACACTCTCCCTCCGACGGCGGCGCCCTCGCCATGAAGTGACCCCCTTTGAGGCGCGTCGACGGAAGGCCCTTCTCTTGCTGCCCAAGTGTCCCGGCGGCGAGTGTGGGCGGGATGGGCCGCACTTCTCTTATTTAATCCCTCTTTCTATCTTTTCATCTCAGCAGTCTCTATCTATCTACCTACCTATCTATAGGTAGATAGGTAGATAAATACACACACATACATACACATAACATAACATATGAATAATAGGCAGTCAGTCACACCCGCTTCCAACAACCGACAGGGCGCCTCAACCCCCGGGCGCCCTCCCGATTCAGCCCAAACGGACGTTTGGAGGCCTTCCCGCGCCCCGGCCACGCCAGCCCCTTGGCGGCGAGCTTCGCCTCGGCCCTTTGCTGACGCGCAGTGGCTCGCGCCCTTGCCCTTACTTCCCTTTTCCTTATTTATCTATTTCCTTTACGTAGAGGCGATGGCGCGGCGCCTTCTCCCGAGCGCCCCTTGCGCCGACCCGCGGCCGACCGGGTCGAGACGCGGGTCGGCGTGCTTGGGGCGCGAGGGCGGCCGAGGGCCCTCTCGCCCGCACCGGCACAGGCGCCGCGAGGGAGGCGCCGCGGTCAGGAACAACAGGTGCAAGTAAAACAAAAGAGTGAAAGGGGCATTAAAAAACCCGACCTCGAATACTTTCTTGAAATCCTTTTGTTATTGAAACACCCAAACAGATGCTCTTCTCACCCGAGGAAACGTTCTTATTTTCTCTCTGTCGAAGCGTCGTGGAATTCTGTTTACATTCGATCTCTTTCTTTTCCCACCACGCCGTCCCTTCGCCGTTTCCCGCCGTGCCTCTTGCGCCCCTTCCCTCCCGGCTCGACGGCGCGCCCTCCGCAGCGCCTTCCCCGGACGCCGGTCGCGGGGGCGCCGCCGAGCGCGAGCCCCATTTCGGCCTCTCCTGCCGAAGGGGCACGCAGGTTGAACAACCTGCGTGCCTGCGAGCACGTGGCAGCGTCAACACAACTGCAAGACATAAATAATAATGCGCAGCCGCCCTCTCTCGCTCCTCTCACCCCCCCCCCCCGCGGGCAACGGGGTCGCACCGACACGGTTCGCCGAATAAAAAAAGCGACCCAATTACGTCGGGGCCGTAATGCGCGTTGGAGCATCGCCCACGGGGCATGGGCGGCTGGGGGAGGGAAGGGGCGGGGCGGGCGAGTGGGCGGGAGGGAGAGAGGAAGAACCTCGGCTGTGTGGGCGTGGGAGTGTGAAGATGTGGGCGTGAAGGGGGAAGGGGAGGGAGGGCGCCTTGTTGTTGTCTTGTGTCCTTATAGCTTCTTCCCACAAGGTTTATTCTCGCTTATTCCAGGCGTTTCTAAGATGCATTTTCTCGTGAGGTTTTGGCGATTCGCTCGCGAGGGACTCGGAGGAGGAACGCCGTCGGGAGCGCCTTGCGAGACATCAGGCAGATCCTCTCTCTCTCTCTTTATATATATATATATATATATATATATATATATATATAATATATATATATATATATACTACATATATATATATACATATATATATACATATATTATATATATATATATATATATATATATATATATATATATATATATATATATATATATATATATATATATATATATATATATATATATATATATATAATATATATATATATCGTATATATATTATACTCTCTCTCTCTCTCTCTCTCTCTCTCTCTCTCTATATATAATATATTATATATATATATATATATATATATATATATATATATATATATAAACAGAAAAATATACATACACATATACATACATCTATTATTCATATATCTATATACACAGACAAACAGACAGATTGACAGATCGATAGCAAGGCAGGAAGCCAAGGCCCGGTGCCGGGTCTGCCTCTCCCGCCCGGCAGCCGGCCACCCGGTTCCGGTCCGAATTTCCGGCCAAGAAACCGGAAGCGATGAGCGTTCCTTCTTCTCGGAACGAAGGAAGGCTCTTGCTCAAGGCGCCGTCTGGGCTACATCTCTCTCTCTCTCTCTTTCCCTGCTCCTCTTTCTTCCTCTCTTACTTTCCTTGCCTCCTTTCTTTTTTTTCTCTCTCTCTCTTTCCCTGCCCCTCTTTCTTTCTTCTCTCTCTCTCTTCTCTTCCCTGCCCCTCTTTCTTTCTTTCTCTCTCTCTTTCTTTGTCTGTCTGTCTGTCTGTCTCTCTCCCTAAGTACCGTGATTATTACCGTTTCTGTTCACGTTTCTCGCGTACAGAACGAAGGTAGGTGATTTATGGTTTAATTTCGAAGCTAAAACCTCATCAAGTAAATCTAATTAAGAGAGTTTTTGTGCCGCCGTGCCAGCGGTTTCGCTCCGCGTGAGTGCGCTTCAATTTCAGGCAAGAAAACCCGGCCGTCCCTGTAGATGACTCCAGCAATATGCGCGCACTCTCTCGCAAACGTACTCTGATCCCGGTGCGGACACACGCACTGCGCGACGCCCTCCCTGGCACGGGCGCGGCGTCTGTCAGCGCCGAGTGTCAGCCCAGGTCGCGGTAATGGTGCGAGTGTCATTAAGGCCCTCGTTACACCTGCCACCGCCACCGCATACACGGCGGGATTGAACCGCGGACTTTGGTTGTTTCCGCCCGCCTGGTTCGGCACGCGGGAGGCGGCGGCCTCAGGACCGGCCAAAGCCCGAGGGCCGCGGGGCGCTGGAACCCCCTCGGGCCCTTCGGAATCCCGTCTGAGAACCCTCGGCCGAAGGGACGGACGCGGGAGGACCAAGACGACGCCCTCGCTCGCGTGACAGACACGTGGACGTAACGGAAGGCGGAGCCGCCGAGGCAGGTGGGCGCCGCGCAAGGGCACCGCCAGCCCTCGTGCGGCGCCCCCAGACAGCCCCTGCCTCCGGAAGAAAGGACCTTATCATAGCACGTCGTTAGACGCAGCTGCGTGGGCGCCTGGCCCGCCTGCCGCCGCTCCAGCGAGAGCCGCCATCGGCGTCGAAAGGCCTCCAGGCGGCGCGGGCTCCGAGTGGCCAGGGAGGCCGGCGGGCGCCTGGTCGGGCGCAGCCAGCGCGAGGGGTCCAGCCAGGGTCCAGCCAGCGCCTGGAGGACGCCCGAGGCCACGCCGCGTCCGGCCGCTCCCGGGCGCCGCTCGTCCTGACACTCACTGGTGCCCGCCATGAAGCCAGGTCGGCCACCCATGCCCGCCCACGCCCTCAAACGTGCGGCGAGGGTCACGAGGGGTGACCCCGGCGGGGGCGCGCTGAGCGGGCGGCGATGAGGCAATATGAGTCACATCACAACCCACAGTAAAGCGGGGGAGGCAGCCAGGAGAGACAAGCTTGGCTTCCCTCGACTGAGGTATTTCAGCGGGGGAGGGGAGGGGGAGGAGGAGGGCGGGGGGGCGCCGATCCATCCCAGACGCCAGGGAGGGGTTGAGGAGCGGGGGGGTGAGGGGCGGGGGGCGTGAGCGGAGGAGCCTCCGTCCGAAGAGGGTGGGGGCGGGGCGGCGAGGGAAGGTGAGGCTGGCGGCGGTATATAAGGGGCCGACGCCACGACCTGCCAGTCTACACGCCCGCCCGCACGCCCGACGCCGCCGCCATGGTACGTGCCGCTTGTGACATGTAGGCCTGCGCCCCTCGCGCCCCTCGGCGCCCTCGCTCCCCTTCGCCGGGAACCCACGCCGCGCCGCGGAAGGACGCTCCCCGCCGAGTGCAGTCAGTGAACGAATCCGTGACGACGCAATAAGGGCGAAGGGACGATGGAAAGTCATAGAAACCGCGCCTCATGGACGCTTCAGCGGGATGTGAACGAAGCGAGTCGCCCAGTGCTCGATGCGACCCAAGTGGTTATCTGCGGCGAGTGAGGGGCGGAAGGGGGGCGACGTGGAAAAGGGAAGAGGAAAGGAAAGGAAATACGCGAGAAACAAGAACCAAAGAGAGAGAACGATTTCTATGATGAAACAACGCCACAGTGGCTGTGGTTCTATTTGTGTGGACACGTGACTGTGTTTGTGTTCAACGATTTATATGTGCACACAGTGTGTTTTGTGTATGTGCGTGCGTGCATGCGGGTTGTGTATGTGTATGTGTGTTCTGTCTGTCTGTAAATCTACACAAACACACATATGTACAAAATAGTTACACAATCAAAACACACACAAGTATGAGTGTACAGTATAGATTGATCGACAGACAGAAAGACACACACACACACACACACAAAGGGGGAGAGAGAGAGAGAGAGAGAGAGAGAGAGAGAGAGAGAGAGAGAGAGAGAGAGAGAGAGAGAGAGAGAGAGAGAGAGAGAGAGAGAGAGAGAGAGAAGAGAGAGAAGAGAGAGAAGAGAGAGAAGAGAGAGAAGAGAGAGAAGAGAGAGAAGAGAGAGAAGAGAGAAAGAGAGAGAAGATAGAGAAGATAGAGAGAGAGAGAGAAAGAGAGAGAGAAAAAAGAGAGAAAAAGAAGAGAGAGAAAAAAAGAGAGAGAGAAAAAAAGAGAGACAGAGAGAGAGAAAGTCAGAGAGAGAGAAAAAGAGGAGAGAGAGAGAGAAAGAGAGAGAGAGAGAGAGAACGAAAGAAGAGGAGAGAGAGTGAGAGTGAAAGATCGAGGGAAATGTCTGTGCCTGGCATACCAACAGCAAATCCTTCTTTCCGCCCGTGTCTCAGTGACAGGATGAAGCAAAGGCAATGAAACACGGAAGGAAAAGAGACAGAGAGCGAAGCCAAAGTGAAGAAGAAAAGGAAAGAAAAAAAATTAAAAAAAGCCTCATTGGCATCCCCGCTGGACGCCTCAGTAGCACACATTTTTTTTTCTTATTCCATCCCTACTTTATATCTATCTACTATCTACTTATCTCCGTGTATCTATTTATCAACTCCTATTTATCAATCTATTAATCCATCTCCTTTCATTTATCAACCTATTAATCCATCTCCCTTCATTTATCAATCTATTAATCTATCTCCTTCATTATCAACCTATCAATCCATCTCCCTTCATTTATCAATCTATTAATCCATCTCTTTCATTTATCAACCTATCAATCCATCTCCCTTCATTTATCAATCTATTAATCCCCTTTCATTTATCAACCTATCGTTTCTATTAATCCATTCCTCTCCCTTCATTTATCAACCTATCAATCCCTCTCCCTTCATTTATCAACCTTCCGTTGACCTAGATCGTCAACCTGTTCCCTTACCTACTTCTACCTCTCCACAAACGCATCTACTTACCTATCAACCTCTCGCGCATTATCTATCGCGCTGGGA
>NW_020870471.1:569124-599124 GCF_003789085.1 Penaeus vannamei | reverse complement strand
GATAAAGAGGAGGGAGAGGGGGGAGGAGAGTGAGGGAGGGAGTGGGAGCGGAGGAGAGGAGAGAAAGGAGAGAATGAGGAGAGAGAGAGAGAGAGAGAGAGAGAGAGAGAGAGAGGAGAGAGAGAGAGAGAGAGAGAGAGAGAGAGAGAAGAGAAGAGAAGAGAGAGAGTAGGAGAGGAGAGAAGAGAAAGAGAGAAGAGGGGGAGAGAGAGAGAGGAGAGGGAGAGGGGAGAGGGAGAGGAGAGGAGGAGAGGAGAGAGAGAGAGGAGAAGGAGAGAGAGGAGGGAGAGGAGGGGGGAGAGGATGAGAGGAGGGAGAGGAAGAGGGAGAGAGAGGAGAGAGAGGAGAGAGAGAGAGGAGAGAGAGAGAGAGAGAGAGAGGCGAGAGAGAGAGAGAGAGAGAGAGAGAGAGAGAGAGAGAGAGAGAGAGAGAGAGAGAGAGAGAGAGCCATAATTCTTCCTGTACCTTGATACAAAAGGCGTGTGTGCACAGGTGTGAGGGAAGAGGGAGGAGGCAGGGGGAAGGGGGGGGGGGCAAGTGGAGCCGTCCACAATGACACATTCATGCAGTTATCTTGACAAAATAAACAACAAACAAGCAAGAAAGAGGGAGGAATAAGAGCAGCAGTAGAAGAGAATGAGAGCCAGAAAGAGGGAACAGCTGAGCCGTCGTAGTTAATAAAAAGCACATTCAAGAGAACATAAAAACAACTCGTAAAAACGGAGGCAGGAAGCAAAACGAAATGATGGAAATAACGAGAGCAAGGCGACAGAAATCACCCCATTCGCTATTTTTTTTTTATCTATTTTCATTCCTATTTTCGTTCGAACTTCGAGAGAGGGAAAATAAATGTTCGAATGCGTGCCTGCTTATCGTTTCATCATTTCCTCAGAATGTTTTATTCGCATACTGTTAATCAATTGGCTATTGCTCTTTCCCTAATTAGCAATTCCCCATTTCCTTACACTAGCATTCACTCGTTTCATTACATCAGTATTTACGTCTCTCACTGTATCAGCATTTACTATCTATACTCATTATATTGCCATTTATTATCAGCAAAACAGGTATGGATGCCGATGCTCAAATCAATTTATTGTACCAGAACAAGAAACTCCTTCTTTCGACGAATCAACAGAAGCCCCCGGCACCGTCCAAGGGCACAACGGTAGGGCATTTTCGAAACTCCTGAACCCCCGTCGAGAGGCACCCGAGCACCTGCGCCATACCGACACCGGACGGCAGCTTTGATCCACAGATTTGCGTGGAGGGGGCGTGGCTTCTTCTATACGAGAAGAGAGCGAAAGAAAGACGACGAAAAAAAAATTGCGGTATTAGATTATTTCAATCACCAGGCTAGCTGTTTTCACTATCCTCTTGTCATATTAGTGAAATCGAAAAACAGCCGCAGACAACTTACGACTAGATACTCACAGCACACGCACACAAATACACACACACACACACACACACACAATTGCATTATAAACAAAAATACAAAAAAAAAAAACATCAATTAAAAAAAAAAAAAAATAATAAAGTAAAAATCATTAAAAATATAAAAATAATAAAAAAAAATTTTCTGATTAGGCTTTGTACCGTCTCGGTGAGTATTATGTATAGGTATAATATGTTAAGGTAATATATATATCATATAATAATATATATATATATATAATATATTATAATAATATATATATCTACAATATATATATATAATATAAATATTAATATATATATATATATATATATATATATATATGTGTGGTGGTCGTGTGTGTGGTGTGTATATATATATAATATATATATATATATATATATAAATATATGTGTGTTGTGTGTGTGGGTGTGTGTGTGTGTGTGGTGTGTGTGTGTTGGTGTGTGCGTCGTGTGTGTTGGTTTGGTCTGTGTGTGTGTGTGTGTGCTTGTGTGTTGGTGTGTGTTGTTGGTGTGTCGTGTGCGCAGTGTGTGCGGTGTGTGGTTGTTGGTGTGTGTGTATGTGTGTGTGTAGTGTAGTGTAACGACACACACGCGTTGCTTTGACAACACTCAGGTGCACTAGTCACTGGTTTCTTGTGGCGTCCATGTACGGGAGCGGTTCACTGTGGGGTTCAACTCACTCAGTACGTGTTCACTCACTCAGCTCACTCACACACGTCACTACTCACGTGGTGCCTCCACGTCCTCACGTGCTTCTCTTCCGGAATGTTCGCGATCTGGGAGCGGAGTGTCTCTGTTTCGATATGAAGCCGATTTTTTTTCAACCGGTAGGCCTACTGGTGGACAGGGTAACAAAAGATCAATGTGGGTCCTGCAGGGCGGTGTTTTGGTGAAAATCTTGGGCTTATCCCTCTGCTTGACTCGCCCGAAAAAGATTCTACTGGTGTTTTTGTGTTTTCTTGTTTTTCTTATTTCGATTTTGTTTCATTTTTACTTGAATAGAGTGGTAGTAGCTTGGGCGTGTCTTTTTATTTGTTAGGCAATGTTTTTCCTAAAACAATAAGTCAGATCCATCTTTTTACATTTCAATTTATCTGGGCGCCGATTTGAGGATCCTGCAATTCAGGATTATAGAATAATTAAAGTAACCCTACTTATGTATCGTATAGCATACGTTTATATATAATAAAAATAAAGAATTTGATTCTATAGAAATTACAAAAAGGTGTTCAATATAATATAAATTGGCATATGATTCTCTGTCTAACGTGAATATTAAGGAATCGTGAATATAGGAGAGAAACATCTTAGAGTAAGTGGTGTAAGAAGACAAGAGTTATAGGTAACGTACGTAGGAAAAACGATAGGGGGGGGGGGTAGGTTTATAGAGGGCGGAGGGGGGGGTTAGGAGAAGGGGGGGGGTGACAGACAGAAGAGAATACTCCAATAGGAAAAAGAAAAGTGCGTAGATTAGACAAGGTTATAGTTCGTAGAAATGATGCAACAAGAATTATATATATTAATACATTATATAGCAACGATACAGGAAATGGGATAATATAGCGAAGAAGGAATTAGAGGCATTACGAGGAAAATACGTAAAACTATAGGCCTTACTAACTAGTATATTAGAATAGCAACACACAAGACAACATCATAGACAAAAGCAGTACAGTAATTTTTCCCTCTCTTCTATTCGACTTACTACTTTCTTACTTCTTATCTTATCTCTTCGAATATAATAGACACCTTATTAATATTCTTAAACATTCTCGGGCCCCGCAGAACTGTCGACAACGATTATCCGCTCTTGTACGAAAGTACAAAGGAATAGGAAGGAGACAAAGCAAACCACAAAGCCGCTGCGAAAATAAAAAACCAGAGAAAATCAACGCAAGGGAAGAGAAATGATTATCGAAGGAGGAAGAGAGTGGAAGAGGGAAACCAGACGCTAAAAAGGCATCAAAATCACAATCGCCGATAACTCGAGGGATCGATCAGCCACGCTCACTATACCATAACCTTTCGTGATAAATGCTTGTGATTCTGGGCCGAGCGCGCCTGCCGCTCGCACTGTTCGATGGGCGCCCCCCCCCCTTCCCCATGCCCTACCCCTCCCTTCTCCCCTCTAATGCCCTCCCAGCCCCTCCCTCCCTCTTCTTTCTACCTTCGCTGGGTACTTCGCCCTCTCGCCTACCCTTCCCACGCCCCACCTATCCCTGGGTTCCCCCTCTCCCTCCTCCCTCACCCTTCCGTCCCTCCCCCTCTCGAACGCATCCACTTCCTGCCTCTTCGCTGATTCCTTCTCCCTCCCCACCTGTGGCTGCTCCCCCGCCCCCGCCCCCTGCCCCCTGCACCCGTCAAATGTAGGTTATAATTCTCTGTCGAGGAGTTGAGGCGGGGTGGGGGGGTGGGGTGGGGGGGTGGGAAGGGTATGGGAGAGGGGTGGGCGGATTGTGGGTTGAAGGGTGGGGTCTGAAGTCAGGAGACGGAGGGAGGGGGGGGAGGGAGGAGGGGGGGGAAGGGGAGGGGTCGATCCAAATATAGGTCACCTCAGTAGCATTAGTTGTGTACCCGTTTTTCTTTTTTAAATTAGCGACACCTTTCTGCTGACTGTTGTTCGAGTTAGAATGATGCAAATCTAACAAAAATCATCAAAACCTTAAAAAAATAACTTTGAAATAAAACTCAATGCACAGAACAATGCCTTAAGGGTCGTACATTGACGGGCAGAAAAAATGCATCTGATTTGAGCACATTTGGCGCAGCGAATGTTCCCTTCTGCGCCATGCTGTCGCTACGCCTAACAATACTTACGAGTCGGAAAAGAAATATTTACGAAAAATAACTTGTCTATTTACATTCAATCATAAAAATCATAAAAAAACTTTATGCAATTTTCCACGAACTTTCCACCTCCCTGCAATGTTACCCCCCCCCCCCCGCAGCGCAATTCGCGCCTGAAATATGCCTCTCGCACTCAGCCTTATCAGTGTGTTTGCCTCTGAAGTGGCCAATTCCGTCTCCAGATTGAAACGCGGGAGCAGAAATAGAAGAAATGGCCAAACGGAGAGCCACAACACAGGCGCCTGCGAATTCGCGGTCTGCAGCATTCCCCCCCCCTCCCCCCCTTGCGAGGCAATCTCCGCCGCGAGCGCTGTCGTTGCATCACTCACGACGACGACGACTGCAAATCGCGCTGGCTTGGCGCCTCGTCAGCGCCGCGACGACGCCCCGGATCTCCCGCGATCGTCAGGGAAGCGCCGCGTCGCGGCGGGTACGAGGCGGCGGCGGGCGGCGCCTTCCGCTGGCGGTGGAGTCGCTCTGCCGGAGGACGCTGCTCTGGGTCTAGGGATACATGCATCATGCATGCATGCATACATAATACATACATAGCATAATACATACAATACATACATACATACATACATACATACATACATACATACATACTACATACATACATACATACTACATACATATATTATTATATATATTATATATATATATATATATATATATATAGAGAGAGAGAGAGAGAGAGAGAGAGAGGAGAGAGAGAGAGAGATGAGAGAAGAGAGAAGAAAATGAACAAGAGAGAGAGAGAGAAATAAAGAAAGAACCCCCGCCCCCCAGCCTCCTCGCGTAGATCCCGAGTCCCCGCCGCTGCTGACGCGGCCTTGGCTCGCGAGGGCGTCTGGCAGCGCTCCTGCAAGACCCAAGGGCCGGGATGTTGCAGAAGGTCAGACGCGGCAGAGGAGGGAGAGCTCAAGGGAGACGAGGAAGAGAAGAGGAATCGACCGGCGTCCAGCGCTCGAGACCTCGCTCGTTAGAAGCCCTGGACCTCGCCTTCTGCAGGGCCTCACACTTCCCTCCGACGCCCGTGTCAGGCCCACGACTCGCGCCGTGTATGGGACGCCCTTCTCCCGCCGCCTCCAGAGCACCCGGATGAGCACACGGCGACGTGCTCCTGTCTCAGGCGCTGCAGTGCTCTCGCCGCGAAGGGAGGCGAAGGGAGCGAAGGGACGAGATCTGACGCGATATTTATAAAACGGGAGCCCCCCTCCCCCCCCTCCGTACCTTTCAGCCTTTTCACGTTTTTTGCCTGACAACGTTTTGATAATGTGTATGTATATATTATATAATATAATTATATATATTATATAATATATATATTATATATTATATATATATGTGTGTGTGTATATATATTATATATATTATACTATATATATATATATATATATTATTGTAATATACATATACATATATATTATTTATATATATATATGTTGTGTGTGTGTATGTGTGTGTCTACATATATACATATACACCCACACACACACATTGCCTGTTTCCTCCGGTTCCCCCCCCCCCCCGCGCTAAGCCAGCACTCGGCCTCCTTCGCAAGTGCAGCTTTCGTCTCGTGCTTCCACAAGCATCACAAAAAAACCAATGCAGCAGTAATACTAAAGCTACATCCGCTACATCTCCGTAAAAAAAATAGAAGACAAAACAATAACAAAAAAAACAAACAAAAGTGAAAATCAAAAGCTGCAGAAGACATCTTTCTCTCGTAAAGACGCGAGTTAACGAACGAGACAGCGGCGCCGCAAAAAAAAAAAAAAAAAAAAAAAGAATGAAAAACGCGATGTCGGCCATTTTTTTCGGCGGAGACGTCACGCCGACTCGAAATCCGCGGCGGACGAGGGCGACAGGTGCGCCGCCGGGGGGGGGGGGGGGGGGCTAGGCCTCGGCTGCGGAGGAGGGGGGAGGGGGGAATGAAGGCGGGAAGGGGGGGTAAGAGGGATGGGAGGGGGAAAGGAGAGGGAAGGGAGGGGGGAAGGGAAGGCGGGAAGGGGAGGGGTGGCAGGATGGTTTGGGGATGGAGGGGCAGGGGGGGGGGCGGAGAGTGAGCGAAGAGGGGAGGAAGGTGAGGGGGAGGGGGAGAGGGGAGAAAAAAGAGGGAGGGAGAGAGGATATGAAAAAGAAGGCAGAGGGGAGAGGGATAAAGGAGGAAGAAGGGGGAACCGGATGGGAGAGGACAGGGAGGGAAGAGAGGAAGGAAAAGGAGAAGTGGGAAGAAAAAACAGCCAGCAAGAGAAGTGGTGAAAGGGTGACAAGGGAGAGGGCGCGAGGGGGGGGGGGCGAAATAGATATAGAAATAGATAGACGTACATATGGCTAGGTATATTGACAGAGAAAGACATAGAAAGGGAGGAAATATGACAAGGTGGGACCGGGGATGCGGCAAGGATAAGTGAATGAGAGGAAGAAAAAAAAGGAAGGAAGGGGAGACGAACAAGCAGAGGGGGAGAAGGGGAATAAGGAGAAAAGGAGAGAAGGAAAAAAAGAAAAGAGAAAAATACGAAAAAGAAGAAAAAACAAGCAATGGGTGGAGGGACAAGAGAGAAACAAGAGAAGCAGAGAAACGAGTAAAGGAGGAGAAAAGGGAAACGGATTGCACGGTCCGCGGGCGCAAGGAACGCGTGCGCGCATGCCGCCGCCGCCGCCGCCGCCGCGTGCCCGCCGCGCCATGTGCAGCCAGATAACGGTGTCATCTCGAGGCGCGGCGCATGACTCGTATTTCCACCTGTATCTGATTAAATCGAAAGGTGTAAGGAAAAAAAAGACAAAGTTATGTAAATAGAGGAAGGAAAAAAGAGAAGAGGAGGAAGAAGAAGAAGGCGTAACACGTAGGACCCTCAACGCCATCAGCTGATCCGCGTTTCCTCCGCCACAAAAACGAGTCCCCAAATGGCCCTTATCAGAACCATTTTAATGCGACTGTCAGGAAGGCGGAGGAACACCATATGACACAACGAAATAATCTCGCTGGCGTATTTATCACGCGGCGAGGGTTTTAGAGCAAAAAAAGAAAGAAAGAAAGGAAAAAAACAACAATAAAAATAGACTAGTTCCGTGAAATAAATGATCTTAATACCAGCAAGGGTGCAAAACATATGAACGTTGATGCATATCAAGAACTGTACATAATGTTTCCGCTCGCGCTTCAACCTTCATCCGGGGCTTAAAATAGTTCGCGGGCTTTTACATGACGTCTTGAACTTCGACTTTTCTGTAATTGAAATGCGTTTTCGACGTTCCATTCGTCAATTTCCTCTTTCCCGTATTTCTAGACATTCCTTTATCTAACTTTACTTCCCATTTTAGCTACATTTTCGTTTTTTTAATATGCCGTTCTAGGACATTTCCACATATTATTTCAAAGAAGTATTATAATGACATGCGAAGACATTTCTAACACGTGACATGAAAAACAAACAAACATACAAACGAAGTCAGTGCTTCATTCGAAGCCCTAAAGACACGCTTCAACAAGCCATTTTTCACTTCTCTTGGAACGCGAGTAATTGTGTCAATTTCTCTTGTGATTAATGGTCTTTCTCTTCCCTTCCTCTCTCTCATAAAACCATCTAATTATTGTACATATTTATTCCTATGAGTCCGAATATTTACGGCATTTTCTCTAATTACAAATATATATTCATCAAAATTTCTATCTACAAAGTACCTAAGAAATATACCCTCGTGTTTTCTCTCTCCAACTATCCGCCAAACCTCCTTTTGCTGTCTATGTAGTATGATACCCTTATGTTTTTTCTCTCTCCAACTATCTTTTAAACCCCTTTTTTGCTGTCTATGTAGTATTATACCCTTATGTTTTCTCTCTCCAACTATCCTCCCAACTATCTCGTAAACCCCCTTTTTTTGTCTAAGTAATACTCGTAAACCCCCCTTTTTGCTGTCTATGTAACAAACAGAGATCTAAGAAGCCGTTTGTCTCGCGCTTTCAGGAGGAAATGGAGCTGCCGCCGATCGACCCCGAGCAGATGGCCGGTGAGGACCTGCGGGGCTGCGCTCGCTGGCGGCGATCTCAGCGCTCGCGAATATCTGATTAAACTCTCATCAGTTGTGTCTGAATGAAATAATGAACAGTGTGTTTGCGTGTATGTGTATATACATGTATATATATTTGTGTATGTATATATTTATATATACATACATACCATATATGTCTCTGCCTAACCACATCCCTTGCCCCCCCCCCCGCGCAGTCCTGAAGCGCGCCTTCGACAGCTTCGACTCGGACAAGAAGGGCGCCATCTCGACGGACACCGTGGGCGTGGTGCTGCGCATGATGGGCCAGACGGTCAACAGAACGATCCTCAACCAGATCATCGAAGAGGTCGACGTGGACGGTAGGGCGTCCTCGGGCTGCGTCCGCTCGGATGGCACTGGTTGCCGTTCGTTTTTCGCTCTCTCACTCATTATTCATTTCCTAAGACCTATTTTTCGCTTTTCTTTTTCTCTCTTTCTGTCTCTCTCTTTCACTTTTTCCTCTTTCTTTCCCTCTCTTACTCTCTCTCTCTCTCTTTCACTTTTCTCTCTTTCTTTCTTTCCCTCTCTCTTACTCTCTCTCTCTCTCTCTTCATCTCTCTTTCTCTCTCTTCTCTCTCTCTCTCTCTCTCTCTCTCTCTCTCTCTCTCTCTCTCTCTCTCTCTCTCTCTCTCTCTCTCCCTCACAACCCGCCTCTCCTCTTTCCCCCCCCTCCCCCTCCCCGTCTCCATTACGAAGCAATAAATCGGGGCCACATCACGGCCGCCTCCGTCGCGCCGTCCGTCCCTCCTTTCTTCCTCAGATAAATAAAGACCCGAAATTAGCCTCTTTGAACACCTGAACTAAAGGAGAGGGAGAGGGAGAGGGAGGGAGGAGGGAGGGGAGGGGAGGAGAGGAGAGGAGAGGGAGAGGAGAGGGAGAGGGAGAGGGAGAGGAGAGGAGAGGAGAGGAGAGGGAGAGGGAGAGGGAGAGGAGAGGGAGAGGAGAGGGAGAGGGAAGAGAGAGAGAGAGAGAGAGAGAGAGAGAGAGAGAGAGAGAGAGAGAGAGAGAGAGAGAGAGAGAGAGAGAGAGAGAGAGACAGAGACAGAGAGAGAGAGAGAGCTGAAAATGGCATTTTGCATTACTCGCTCCATCTAATAATAAATGTTCCTGGCGCGGAATTTGACGCAGAAATTCCCTTCAGCTGCGGCCTTACGCCCCGAGAGGTTGGCCCACGGCTGGCAGGGATCCGCCAGGTGCTTTCGGCTTACCAGCTCTTCTCATCCTTCGGCAAATCTAGGATGCGATATTTTTTCCCTCTTGACTCCAAATTCAAAAAGAATAAAGTAACATAAAATCGCACGGGAGAAAATGAACTCAGCATATGGCTGAAAATCTAAAAGGGTTTCAACAAACGTCATTAAACCTATAAAACAAAAATAATAATCATAAAAAACAAGCTCATGACATGACTAAAAAAAACAAACAAACTCCAAAACTCATTATATAAACAACATACACATAAAAACCAACTCCACTCATGGCCAAAAATTTAAAACCAACCTGAAACAACCCGCAATAATTAAAACATGAAGCAATAACACGCTAAAAGTCCTCTCGACACGCATTTGGAAACCCGAGCCCGCATCCCCGGCCACACACGCTGCCGGAGTCTCTTCCCGAACGGATAATCTCCTCCCACCTCGCGCGGTTCGTCTCCCTCGGGCGGATCAGCGCCACCGCGATCGCCCTCGTCAAGAATCGAGATCCCCGCCCCGCACAACTCCCTCCCGCGTCCCTTTCCTTCCACCAAAGCCATTTCCACTTTGAAAGCTTATCATTTAGTAGCTATAAAAGCTATAAAATATTCCTTATTACTATATCGAGGCACAGTACCCTCCGTGCGCATCGCGATTCGCACTTGGCAAGGCCCCAGCCCGGCCCGCCCGCGCGTACCCAGGCGAGGAGAGTTAACGTTGCAAAACTGCTGCAACACGGCCGCCCGCCCCCCGCGCCCGTCTGGCTGTCGCTCTGTCTGTCTGTCTTTCTGTGTCTCTCTGTCTGGCTGTCGCTCCGTCTGTCTGTCTGTCTGTGTCTCTCTATCTGTCTGTCTCTCTTTATCTGCCTCCGTCTGCATGTGGTCTGTCTCTCTATCTGTCTGTCTCTCTCTATCTCTGCCTCCGTCTGCCTGTGGTCTTTCTCCCTCTCTGTCTGCGCTGCTGTCTGTCTGTAGTCTTTCTCCCTCTCTGTCTGTCTATCCGCTGCTGTCTGTCTGTAGTCTTTCTCCCTCTCTGTCTATCTATCTATCTGTCCCTGTCTGCCTCACTCTATGCCATGTGTTCAATATATCATGTTTTCATCGGAATCTTTCATGTCATCCTTTTTTATTCAGTGAATTATGTTTTATTTTATTTGTTTCGTCCTTGAGGTATGGCGGTGATGTGGATTTTTTATTTACATTTTTTATACTTCGATGTTAGATGCTGATGATTTATGTATGCATGTGCGAGTGAGTGTTTACGAGAGAGAGAGAGAGAGAGAGAGAGAGAGAGAGAGAGAGAGAGAGAGAGAGAGGAGAGAGAGAGAGAGAGAGAGAGAGAGAGAGAGAGAGAGAGAGAGAGAGAGAGAGAGAGAGAGAGAGAGAGACAGACAGAGAGAGAGAGATAAAAACCGAGAAAGCAAAACTAACAAAAAGAATAGGAATTCGACCCCCCCCCCGCCCACCTTCGCGCCCACCCTCCTAACCGCCCGCCCTCCCCCGCCCGCAGGATCCGGAGAGCTGGAGTTCAACGAGTTCTGCCTCCTGGCCACCAAGTTCATGAACGAGGAGGACGAGGAGGAGCTCAAGAAGGAACTCTACGAAGCCTTCAGATTATACGACAAAGAAGGTCAGTCTCCCTTTGGAACCCACTTCAAGTCTCCCTCTGGGCTCGCTTCAATTCTCCTTCAATTCTTCCCTTTGCTTCCTTCATTCTCTCTGAAGCTCCCTTCAATTCTCCTTCAATTCTTCCCTTTGCCTTCTTCAATTCCCTCTGAGGCTCTCTTCAATTCTTCCCTTTCTCTTCCCTCTAAGTCTACCCTCTGAGGTTCCCTTCAAGTCTCCCTCTGAGGCTCTCTTCAATTCTTCCCTTTCTCACCCCTCTGAGGCTTCTTTCAATTTTCCTTTTGTCTTCCTTCAATTCTTCCCTTTGCCTTCCCTCTAAGGCTCCCTTCAATTCTTCCTTTTGTCTTCCTTCAATTCTTCCCTTTGCCTTCCCTCTAAGTCTACCCTCAGGCTCACTTCAGTTCTTCCCTTTGCTTTCCTTCAATTCTCCCACTGAGGCTCCTTCAATTCCCCCTTTGCCTTCCTTCAATTCTTCCCTCTCTCTTCCCGCTAAGTCTACCCTCTGAGTCTCCCTTCAATCCTTCCCTTTGCCTTCCTTCAATTCTCCCTTCAATTCTTCCCTTTGCCTTCCCTCTAAGTCTACCCTCAGGCTCCCTTCATTCTTCCTTCTTACCCTCTAAGTCTCCCTCAATCCTTCCTTTGGCTTCCTTCAATTCTCCCCTTGCCTTCTTCATTCTTCCCTCTAAGTCTACCCTCAGGCTCCCTTCAATTCTTCCCTTTCTCTTCCCTCTAAGTCTCCCTTCAATCCTTCCCTTTGCTTTCCTTCAATCTTTCCTCTGAGGCTCCCTTCAATTCTTCCCTTTCTCTTCCCTCTAAGTCTACCCTTCAAGTCTCCCTTCAGTTCTTCCCTTTGCCTTCCTTCAATTCTCCCTTCAATTCTCCCCTTTGCCTTCCTTCAATTCTTCCCTTTGCCTTCCTCTAAGTCTACCCTCAGGCTCCCTTCAATTCTTCCCTTTCTTACCCCTCTAAGTCTCCCTTCAATCCTTCCCTTTGGCTTCCTTCAATTTCCCCTTTGCCTTCCTTCAATTCTTCCCTCTAAGTCTACCCTCAGGCTCCCTTCAATTCTTCCCTTTCTCTTCCCTCTGAGTCTCCCTTCAATCCTTCCCTTTGCTTTCCTTCAATTCTCCCTCTGAGGCTCCCTTCAATTCTTCCCTTTCTCTTCCCTCTAAGTCTACCCTCTGAGTCTCCCTTCAATCCTTCCCTTTGCCTTCCTTCAATTCTCCCTTCAATTCTCCCCTTTGCCTTCCTTCAATTCTTCCCTTTGCCTTCCCTCTAAGTCTACCCTTAGAGCCCCTCCCTCTGAGTCTCCCCCTGAGTCACTTCTCTCTCTTTAACCTCTATCCTTCCTCTCCAACTCCGGAATCGCCCGACGGATCGAAGGACGCCAATTTCCACGAGTTCGGAACGAGGAAGGCTTCAAGAAACATTTTTTTTTATTTTACCTGTTCCTTCTCAAGATCTGGGAATAAGAAGCGGCCGCCCAAGTCCCGCGGTTTATTCAGAATAAGGCGAAGATCTACGGAACGGCGAGAACGCACGTCATCGTTCTATTTCGGGGAATCTGAAGAAGAAACAGGGAACGGAAGCCCCCCCCCCCCCCGCCCCCGCCCCCCTGGCATCTCTCCGCATCTTAATGGCGAAGGAAAGAGAAAGCGCAAGTCACTGAACTCGTCATCTCTTCCTTAAATTCATCGGAGAAAAACAAAAAACAAAAGGGACGTCAGAGGAAAACGCCATTAACATTCATCAAAAGAAAGAAAAGAAACAAAGAGAACACATCTCTTACTTCTTGAATTACGACGACGAGGAAAAAACAAAAAAGAAAAGAAGAAAAAAAAAAGTCGTTCAGAGACATCCTTCACTCTTAACGAACATTAAGCATCAAAAGCGAACCGTCACTTTGTCATCCATCTTTCTAAACAAGATGGCGGAAGAGGTATTTAGGTCCGCCAGATATTTGCTTTTTTACTCGAGGTTTATAAAGAGTGTTTCTTGCCTGAACCTTCCCGAGGACACGGACGCCGCCTTCTCCCGGGAGCTGTCGCGAGGGAGTCCCAGCAACATAATCTAAATACTTATTTCCTATCTATAAATCAATAAACATATATACATATATATATATATATATATATATATATATATATATATATATATATATATATATATATACATTGTTTGTTCCCCTCAAAGAATAGATAACGTAGAGAAATGAATAAAGATGGGAATAAGCACAAAGTTAAATATGAAAATAAAATACGGAAAAAAAGGGAAAAGCAAAAAAAAAATATATATATATATGTTTATAGAATGAAAACGAAGAAGAAAATAAGAACGAGAAGAAACGAATGATAATAAAAGGAGGAAGAGAAGAGAAGGAAACCAAGGGAAAAAAGCGGACGAGAGAGAATATGAAGAGAATTGAGAAAGAAGAAGAGAAATAAAAAGAAGATCGAAGAAGAAAATGCAGTGGAGTGGAGAAACATGAATAAACACCAATACGAAATCGTGAAAATGTAGAGAAAATAAAGAGAACGAGGCAGAGAAAAATGATGAAAAGTAACAAGAAAAATGGTAATGAAAACAGGAAATAACAATAATAATAATGATAGTAATGATAATAATAACATTACCATCATCATTATCACTATTATCACAACAATTATTATCATAATCATCATTATCATTATTATTTTTTATTATAATCATCATCAATGTTATTATTCTTTTCTTAAAATGTAAGATAGAGAGAGAAGAAAGAAGAACCTGCAAGACATTATCAACAAAAACGACAACCGGAAGAGGAATCAAAATGCCTGAAATAACCAAAGAAATTCATTTTTACAGAGAAAAGATACAAAACCACATAAAAAAATAAAAAATAAAATTAAGAAGCGGGAAACCACACTAAGCTCACCACGAATCTACTTCCATCGCGTGAGATTTAATTAATTCTATCAGATTTAATCCCCTTCCGAGTTCGCTGTTTATGAAGCGCGACGCCATCTTGGCTCCCGCGCGAGGGAGGGCGACGATAAAGCATTTCGCTTCGGGGAATCTCACTTCCTGGAGGATGAGATGCTGCCTTAGGCTAATGTGGAGTATATCAAAAAGAAACTGAAATCATATATATATATATATATATATATATATATATATATATATATATATATATATATATATATATATATTTCCGGGTGGTGTTATAAGTTCTATAATGATAGTTATGATAATAATAACAATAATAAGAACAATAGCGAAAATAATGATAATGATAATAATCATTACCATCACTGTTATCATCACTGACAAAAGCACCACTAACGAACGCTGCCCCTCCCCCCTCCCCCCCCCCCCAGGCCAGGGCTTCATCCCGACGGGCGTCCTGCGCGAGATCCTGCACGAGCTGGACGACAAGCTCACGGACGAGGAGCTCGACGGCATCATCGACGAGATCGACCAGGACGGGTCCGGCACCGTCGACTTCGATGGTAGGAGGCTCTTGCAGGCGGGCTCGCACACAGACAGACACACACACACACACATTACACATTGACGCACATTGACACACACACACACACACACACACACACACAGTGACACATAGACACACACACACACACACATACACACACACACACACACACACACACACACACACACAGACACACACACACACACAGTGACACACACACACACAGTGACACATAGACACACACACACATTGACACATAGACACACACACACAGTGACACATAGAACACAGACAGACAGACAGACACACGCACTTTGACGCACAGACTGACAGGCACACGTACGCAAAGGAGTGGGATATTATGGGCAATGGATTTCTATTTCTGTCTCTTTATATCTATACATATGCATGGGGAGGAGGGGGAGGTGCATGTGCGTGCGTGCGAGCGCGCGTGTTTGACAAATGGCGCTCGCCCTCCTCCTCCTCCGGTCCCTTGGCGGACGCTCAAAGGCGCTCTAATTCATGGCCTCCCTTTTGCAGAGTTTATGGACATGATGACGGGATAAGAAGCTCTGGACAAGGTTCGTCATGCTAATTTCACGACGGCATCATACGTCATCCAAATATCCTGACGTCACCAAAAAATCTCTGACGCCATCACTACGTCATCCCAAAAGTCTTGACGTCATTACCACGTCACCAACGGCCCGGCCGCAGCGTCCGCCTCGCGGGCGGCGCCCCTGCAGCCGCCGCCCGAAACACCGCCACGAGGAGTGACCTTTACCATCTTTCTCTTACGTCCCATGGACTCGACTTCCTCTAATTGGGAACCAACAGTAATATAAAAAGGGAATAAAAGAAACTTTGACACTTCTAGACCTCAAGATCGACTTTATTCATACGACCAGCAGTGTTTGGCTCCACGAGGCGCGTGCGAGCAACTTCAACGGAAAGCCAAAGCCGCGGAACGCCATCCCGCCAAAATCACAACGAGAAAGCCTCCCTCCCTCCTTAAGTTCTAGTACAAAGAGTCCATAAGATACACACTGTGATTCAATCGTTGACGAAATATTTTATAATTTTATACACACCTAACTTTAAGTTGCTATGGTTCAATATATTCAACTTTATTTTGCTAGTTATCTCGATTGAGGCTTCCACGCGCGTAGAGCTTCGTTCTGTCCTTTGTTACAGCTGTTCTCCCCCTCCCCCTCCCCCCCTCCCCTCGGTAGGAAAGCTATGCCTGTTCCATCTCGCGTACGTGTTGACATGTTAACTTAAGGTTCTTGTAAAAAAAATAAAGGGAAATTTGTATACACCGGCGTTTCAGTTCTGTGTGGCCTTACCTTCTGTTCCCCTTACATTATTCATCCAATGTTTTTTTTGAAAATGTAAAAGGAAATTTTGCACTGTTACCAAGACAAAACGTTAACTTAAGCTGAAATCAGACCGAGCAGGACCTGAACCACCAACCACGGAATGTCTGAAAGAAATCTGTTAATGAATTACCCGATTTTGGTAAAAATAAAATCGGTGGAGCTGCATCGTCCAGTAGAGAGAGTCCCTGCTTACTTAACAATCCCCCTTATTATTAAAAGAAATAAAGAAAGAAAAAGACAGAAATAAATAAATAAATAAATATGGTTAAAAGTGGAAAACGACCAAGCAACATCAACTAAAGTTGAACGACCGACGCACATACTAAAGTTAATAAAATGAAAATTATAGATAAACAGATAAACTAACAAGGACAATAACTGTCTGTAAATCTAAATCTAAAAATAAAAAATGTCTCAAATAAATTACAACAAATTTAACACAAATCCCAGCACGAAAAATCCATCATCTATACAACAAGCATCCCAAGAACCCCCATATCTTTAAAAGAAAGAAAGGAAAAGACAGAAAGAAAGAAAGAAAAAGACAGAAAGAAGAAAGAAAGAAAGAAGAGAAAGAAAGAAACAAAAAAGAAAAAGAAAAAGAAAAAAAAAAATAAAAAAAATAAAAAATAGAAAACTAAAACCTCCCAGCCTTAACGACAGAGCCTCACCTGGAAGTAGAGATCGAGCGACGCCATGAGGTCGCACTTCTCCGGGAAGCACTTGTTCTCGCGCATGTAGTAGCCCAGCGAGAAGTTGCGGTCGGCGTTCTCCCGCTCCGACAGGAAGGTCCCGTTGCTGAAGCCCACGTACTCGCCGCCGGCCATACGCTGCAGGGGAGGGGCGGCAGTGAGTCGGTTCCTAGCTAAATTAATGTTTTTTTGTTGTTGTTGTTGTTGTTGTTTTTTAATGTTTAGCCGCCTTTGCTGAAGCGTAATTCCGGTTCCTAGCTTGAATGTTAAGGACAGGATTGGTGAATGTGCCTTCAGACATGATGCTGAAGTACACGTACTCCAAGGGGAGGGGCGGCAGTGAGTCGGTCCTAGCTAAATTAATGTTTTTTTTTAATGTTAAGAACAGGATTAATGTGCCTTGAGAGATGCTGAAGTACACGTACTCGTCCCCCGGCCATGCGCTGCAGGGAGGGGCGGCAGTTTCCTAGCCAGGATTGGTGAATTTGAGAGATGCTGAAGCCCACGTACATACGCTTTGAGTCGGTTCCTTAATGTTTTTTTTTTTTTTTTTGAATTTAAGGACAGGAATGTTGAGAGATGCTGAAGCCCACGTACTCGTCCCCCGGCAAGGGGAGGGCGTTAATAAAGCTTTTTTTTAATAACTTTTTTTTTTTTGTTTTTAAATGTTAGAAGGATTGGTGACTGTGTGAGAGACGCGCCGCCGGAGTCCTCGTCCTCGCTCTCGGTCATGAAAGGAGAGGAGGAGGAGGAAGAAGAGGAGGAGGAGGAGGAGGAGGAGGAGAGGAGGAGGAGGAGGAAGGAGGAGGAGAGGAGGAGAGAAGGAGGAGGAAGAGGAAGAAGAAGAAGAAGAAGAAGAAGAAGAAGAAGAAGAAGAAGATAGGAGGGTTGTGTGAATAATGCAAGATGTGGCTCCCTTTCCTTCAGTATGTTAAAGAAATAGCGAATGCTTCTTGTGAGAGGCGCTGGAGGGCAGGAAGTCTCAGTTGTATTCAAAGTAAAAGATGGGCTGGTTAGTTTTTTTAATATCTGAATAAACACATGTACCGCTTCTGTTGTCCACCTACAAATCCCCGCTTAAATAGAGGGTGTAAGTAACATACTAAGGAAGGAGGTGGTAAGTCGGTGCTTTTGAAAAAATGCATAAGAATTAGCGAAGAACAATAATCATTTTGCTGTTGCCAAGGCCCTTAACTGAGGAGGAGGAGCAGGACTTAAGATCTAATAATAAGGTAAAAGAGAGGATGACTGTTCAAAAAAGTATTTATGAAGTAAATATTGGGTAGATAAGTGAAACATCAGATTTCTTTCGAGAGTGAACCCAATTATACTGCACTGCAATAATTATCTTCCTTCACGACTTTAATATAGAATACGAAATATGTCAAGTCATCCCATGAGGACTGTGCCACCAAAGTCATCGTATTAATATTCCCAAATAACATTCAGATTCTTCCAGAAAAAAGAGTTCCATGCCGCATCACATGTTCACCAGCCACCTACCTTAAAATACTGCTGAACGTAATCGAATTTTTCGGACGAAGACATATCGGGTTTGACTAGACTCTGCAGAAGACCATTGACTAGGATGGAGCCCGCGTTGACCAAGGGATTGTGCGGTTTATCTGTTCGGGAAGGGAAAGGCGTCCAAAGATCACAATCTGTCACCTAAATTAAAAACATAGATTATCAGGCAAAATAATAATTCACAAATTCTAGACATATCAAATACTATAAAAAATATGCATCTGTGAAGGCGACAAATCATTATTCATCCTCACTTTGCTAAATAAAAATTCCATCTCTTTAAACAGCAAATATCAAATACAATATGCATCTGTAAATCAATTCATCCTCATAAATAAAAATTCCATCTCTTTAAACAGAAGTAGGTGACGTGGTGTTCCTTCCACTTATTATTCTCCATAATAATAATTTACAAATCCTTGCGTTATCAAATACTATACAAAATATGCATCTGTGAGACCGACAAATCATCATTCATCCTCAGTTTGCTAAAATTACAACAAATGTCATCTGTTCAAGAAGAAACAACGGACGTGGTGTTCCTTCCACGTGCCTTTCGAGTGAAAAGCGTATAGAGACCAATCCGGTGGAAATATTTCTGGTTATAACAAAGGAATGTACCCAAGCTCAAGATCTGCGCAAGAATATATAACCGTAACCTGTCTCCTCTGACCTAAGGATTAACTTCGTAGAAAACGGACTCACGAAGCCTACACGGAGTCGCATAGCTGTCCATGGAGCTTTCATGAAAACTCATCGTAGCATGCGAATTATTGTTTCATTGATATAAAATAACAAATCACTGGTGCTGCCCTGCTGTGAACAACTGTAACACAACAATGTAGAGAGAAATGGAAAAGGTGTTTTATATATTGGGCAATTAGTGATTAATGCTCTGTATGAATTCCGAACATTAAGAATTTCGATAACTTTTTGAAAGAATATTGTGTACTATTCTTCGGATATATTGTACATTACTTGACATTGTGTCTATGAGTTTACATAGGAAAATAAAACCTCGGCGGTATTTTAGAAGCAACCTTCATCATTTTGTGAATGAGAAATGGACATTTTTTTCTATTATATTGTATAAAACAATCATGTAATTAACGATCCTTTGTACCACTACAAGTACTGCTCCCATCACAATCGATCCCCAAATCCCAAATTTCATCTACCTTCATCCATTCTCTGCGTCTCCCACAGAGAAAGAAGGAACCACAACACAAACACTACTAACCATTATAGTCGAGGACAATTGCGTTGAACATTCGACCGCTGGGTTCAGTCCCTACATACTTATGGACTGTTTCGTTACCCAGTTCATTAAGAGCAATCGCATACGTTACTGGTTTACTGTGGATTAATGAAACTTTTATTAGTAAATGCCACTATGTAAATATTCAAGGGACCTATGTAAACGTCAAAAAGCAATGAAGCAAAGAGAGAGAGAACTGTGATACTGCAGTAATTTCTTAAGAATAAGGTGATAAAGGTGTAGACATGTTTTCAAATGAATGCTTGGAAATTGAAGCCTTCCTAAGAATATTAGCATTCACAAGTATAGAGCTTTCGATCACAAAATTAAATCATGATGCAGTTTTGCAACAAGACAGGTAAAGAAAATATGAGATAAAAGCATCACAAGCATGAAAAGAAATTAAAAATATGTAGTAGTAGTCAGTTTACATATCAAAGACAGCAATATAATATCTAGTAGGTTAATTTATACCTATAACAAATGTATACATGACTAACAGCTTTTTATACACTATGAAAGGTTGTGTTATGTCCAATTATAATCAGTCATGAAAAATATACACATTAGAATGATTTATACTTAAGGTAAGATGAATAATTTTGATTATATAACTGAGTAGGCAATCTCCAAATTTCAAGTGAAGATTACAAAATCAAAATAATCAATAACTGTTTTGTGCAATTATTAATTTCCAATAAAACATGTTGTCATGAGCTCTGTTTACGAAGAAGGAATGGGTAAGGAGACATGTATGAGTACAGGGGGTTAGTTTTGTTTCTGGAGATGTGAGCTGGATTTGAATACCATATGAAAATTTGCTGTGAACAATACAAACACATCACATCAAAAAATATATTGAATAAACTGAAAAAGTGAAAGCATAGACTCTAACAAATGTGTAACAATACAGGTTTAGATCCTAATGCCATCTTACCTACAAGACTGCATGGTGAAGTGAATGTCAGTGTCGCCAATGGAGTACCTCTGGCCATCAATGGTGCACACTGACACCCCCCAGTGGTCTGGACTGAACCTAGCCAGCTGCGGAATGTAGGAGGCAACCTGGACGGAGGAAACGAAAACAAATGCATTAATCCACAAAAATTCTAAATTCTTAAACTTTATATAATGACAGTGCTCACAAAAATTGGATTCAGTCTCATACACATCAGTATTTACAATGTCCGTAGACAAATCTATGGTAATTACACTCTCTTCTTTACTTTATCTTAACATATACATTTTTTTTTCTTTTTATAGACAGTATGGTACTTATTAAATTACAGTAGCTATCCTCCTCTAAGGCCTCTGCCAGTGAAGCCAGAGCCAAAAAAATACAATCTTGCCATGCTGGGGCATAACCAAGTTCTTGGAAGGACAACATTTGGGGTCACCATAGATTACACAAGGCCGCAAATTATCATAATGAACTTGTTTATCATTCCTTTGGGGGACAAGGTAATGGGAGTGAAAAACCAAGGGGAGCACTATATGTCATGGATCAGAGGACTAAGCCATTCCTCCTTCCACTCCTAAGGCTATGCCACCGCTGTCATGCCATGCCATCACTGCACGATTACACTTGATCTTTCTTCAGAGAACATGCAGACAACATTAACTCTCATAACACCAAAAGAGCTGAATCTTCCTGGATTTAGAAGAAAAAAAGGAAAAAAAAAAAAAAAATCATGCACTAAAGGCACATACAAAGGAAATGCCGCTTGAAGCAACGCTACCTCTCCAAAGGCAGTAAGTGATCACTGTCAGAACTAAGGTACAAATTGAACTATATTTCTTTTTTTCACATTCACCACGCAAAAATAATACTTAATAAAGCTTGTTTACTTCTAATGTGTACAGCAAAGCATCACTTGTAATACTCTAATCTGAGTTTTACAGTCGTTCAGTAAATGATCATTGTGAAGCATATCTTTATATAATATTTTACTCTGCCTGAAAAAAAATGGTATTACTGACATATTTTATATCATAACTTGCCACCTTCTCAAATAAATAAAAAATCAGAATAATAAAAGAAAAATAGAGTTAAACTTCCTAAATGAAAAAAGTCTTATAAGTCTTAAAATACGGATCTTGTCTCTCTAATAAGCACATTTTTTTTAGGCCTTTATCTTTACACATACTACTTTTCTAAATAAACTTACAATAATATAAGTAAACAAAGTCTAGGGAATAAATGAAAACCAACATGAAAAACTTGTAGGCTGCCATTCATTGTATTAACGTGAGACATATTTTTTCAACATTCATAAACATTAAAATGACATTGCAACTTTCACTTACATCTACCTGTAATACTTTGAATGCAGTTCATATGATTTTCCATATATTCCTTACAGTGTGTGGTTCTTTTCAAACAAAAATCTACAGTTTTTGACATAATAAAAATGCATCAACAGATATCTCTACCATGCACCAAAACATCGACTCTTATTTGCAATAGTAGGAAAAATAACCAAATAAAAAATAATAAAAATCAACGGAAATATTTGCTGATCATCAAGGTCCCAGTTAAAAATATATCTACTCCAATTACCAAGCTGCTGAAGCCATGCATTTATTACATGGATATTTCAATTGGCTTCTTCCACTCCCTAAGTACTCTCTTTCTCTCTCTGATGAACATAAGCTTGAGAGTAGGATTAACTCTTGCACACTAAGACACATACCCACAAAAGTGCTGCTGGAATCCCCTTGTCAGAGAAGCGAAAGATCTAAAATCAGTTTCAAAACGATATGTCTTATTTGACACCGCGTCACACCAATGATTCTGCAATATTCCCTTCCACGTTTAACTTTAAACTGACACTCAGTATAAATACATAATATATAGATCATGTCAACAGTTGACTGTATGTGAGAGGAACTGCAATAATTTGGCTGATAGCCCCATAGTCTTATCAGTAATATATAAACATTCAAATGCCTCATGACTGGAATATCTAGGTAGGTACTATTGTGTGATTAATGTGTTATCTTCTGCTATCAACTAGCAAATTCAAAATCAACTAAATTGATAATAACCCTCATTTTGTTTGACATCACAGGATTTCACAAACAAAAAATATAAAGCTACACATACTTAATAAAAAAATCTGTCCCCATAAGGTGGGGATCCTGTCATGAAAGGTTGTGTCTTTTAATTGGCTGCATCTGCAGCTCAATCAACATTTATAAATTTTCTTTAGCTATGAGTATAAATCTGAAGATACATTATGATTACATACAAAACTCAAGGATCATTAGCCGGTGGAGTACTGGTATCACGAATCTAAAATAAGCGAACAGACTACACCAACATACTCTTCACCAAGGGGTGATTCACACAAGACAGAGATCCTAACTTTACCCATGGAAAACTACCAGTGTGAAGAATGGCCAGTTATCCTTCAGAAATTATGATGGGATGTGGTAGTGGTGGTGGTAGTGGAAGTGGTAGTGGCAGCAGATACCAAATGTGCAGTGTCCAAGGTGTGACATACATGGTAGTAGTGTGCAGTAATATTTATGTGAGACATTCGCTTGCCACACATGGGACTCCTTCATACAGAACGACAGTTGTACAGTATACAGAAAGAGTTTGTTAACATTTGATTGGTTACACAGTTAGATCTTTTATTCAAGTGTTTCATGTATAAATCTTATATAATTCACTTCTGCATAATGACAATATCCATTCTCATAATTTTAGGCAAAAAGCTTCTGTACATGCACGCCTACACGCATGTGCATACACACTCACAGGCACACGCACATGTAAAAAAAAGAAAAAAGAAAAAAAAATGTATAAAGAATGAACTATATAAAAAATCATACAGGTGATGAAAAAAATCAATAAAGCTAATTTTTTCTGTGAGACTGTTGGGCTTTAGTGTCTTAAAAAGCGTTTGACTTTTGAAATACAAAATGATCCAAGCCAGCTAAGTGGATCCTATCTAAATCAAATTAAAGCTATATATATTTAAATAGTAAGTGAGAATGCAGCTAATCAAATTGGTGTGTCTGCAAACTTTTGTTTATGAAATTGCATGACTCTGCTCATTTACGACTTTGCTATTCATCAGTCATTCTCCCAAGTCTGAAGCATACCTTATATTAGAGCTTTTATAATCATCAGCCATGACTGAAAAAACAATTGGAACAGGAAACAGCAGAGAATTTAGCTCATGACTTCCATGAAAGCCATGCATAGTTTAATGATAGTCTGAAATGATACAGATCTCCAGCACAAACCAAAATGGCTTTATCGCAATGCATGAGAGAGGAGAACACATATTCATAAGTGCGGAATAAACATTAGTCCATCCAACCGAGCTCTATGAAGGCCTCATGGAGCTTCATTTGTGTCTCTGGATGACTCTAAGCTGAACTTCCTGTACATACAATATAGCCTTTTCTGCACTTAGGCATTTCCATACGTCTGGAAATCTTGAAGTAATTACAGCATTAAAAAAGATGATAAAAAAAAAAAAAAAAAGAAGATAACACTTCTCTGCTTACTTATATACTGCAATATTCACATGGAAAATTCACATAAATCAACATTTGGTTATTAACATTTAAGAAATGTCTAGGATCTGAGTTACAAGCAGTTAGAAAACGGTCTACAAGTGAGTCCAAAAGAGAGAAGTCAAGGCTGGAAGACTCAGACGAAATGGAACAACTCTTACCTTGCTCTGATTGTAAATCTTTGGTGCACGGCAAATACAAGAAAGGTACCATTAATATTACATTAATATTCGAGTTTTGCTTGAATATTAATAAAGATTATATTAAATATTAATAAGGCTTATTTTTCAGACATGAAGATGAAAGCAAGTAAATCTCTGGTGATCTACATGCCTAAAGGTTACATGTATTATAACAAAATGCAAATTCTATCCTTAGTATTGCTGGCTGGTGTTCTTAGTGTTATTTAGGTTCTTGCATATTTTTTATGGTCAATCACCGGAATTTGAAATAAAACCCCAAAAAGGTAAATGATTTGCATGATATTGGTGTGCTTGGGTAAACTGTGCATGGCTAGGTCTCTACAAATAGTCATGAGATAATTTGTAGAACATTTCATATCATAAATAAGATTTGAAAAATCTTTTATGCCTATGGCAATATCTTATCATCTACCTTTAGAGCTTTTTATTCTTACGAATTCTTATTTAAGACTGTTTAAAGGTTGGTTTCAATTCATCAGCTGACTCAAACAGTAATATCAACATTTTTGACTTTACAGCGCTTAATACTGTAAATCACTGGACACAAACTTCTATACAGAAATCAGCCTAACATATAATGAAAATGACAATTATAATGACATATTATTCTTGCCATGTAATGTTATGTCTGCATCCCTTCCAACCAAACTATTATGACAAGTGCTTCTCACTCATAATGATTATTCATTCATTCATTCAAATTGCACCATCTGTGATGCAAATAATGAACAAACATGTGAAATCTTCTCAAAATCATTCACAGGTGAAAGATTCATCCATCTTACTTCCTTTCCCTGCCTCATGGACTACTACACAGGCCTGCTATGTCCCTTACTTGCAGAATCAACAAGGAATCCCAAGTGAAGCATCTCACATGAAGTCTATTGATAAGTAAAAATACAAGTCCCAAGAAACAAGAAATATACACATATAGCACTGCTGAGAAGATATCCCCTTTGTTTCTCTTTTATCTAAGCGATACGGTGTAATTTAATACATGTAATGTCATTCATCCTTGTTCAATACATGTGTGCATGTGCCTAATTAAAATCGAGGCCTTTACTTATCTCTTTGGCATAAATCAATTTTCAGTCTACAAAGATTTACTGTATCTTAGTGATAGTACAAAAATAGTTGCCTGTATTATTCTAATAATAATAATGGGTATTCAATTCATTATCAGCACTATTAAATCTAAATAATAACTTCAACACTTCAATATCCAAAGCTGCTATAAATACTGAACAACTGCATTTAATCATATACATAGCAGATATAAACTATAAGGGCAATACTTAGAGCTAATGAAATATTAGTCTAAATTAAATGAAAAAGATGTGAACTACAATTGTTTGCATAGCATGATCTGTAGCATAAAACATTATGTACAAAATTACAGTGTATTATATATGCTGTACTAACATACAGAGTACCTTATCTTAACACGTTATGTGCTAAACATAATATGTGCACCACTATAATATACCATACAGCAATGCAGTATATAAATACACATGTACAGTACTTCCTCAAGTTTTTATTTGAAAGTATGGTTTATATTTTATGTTTATCACAAATATGTAATATAGGATGCTTTGGTTATAGAATATTTGTCTGTATCATATATCTGATGAAAGCTTCTTGAATCAAATGTCATACCTTTTATAACAACTGTTCACATTCAAGAGAAGATTAAGATGCTGACATCTTATTTTTCATCTTGTTTTTATTTTCTTTCTATCATAACATTTTACTTTACTTTATATACAGAATTTCATTATCAGGACGTGAGCACCACCACCAACAGAATTCTCTGATCTATTTTTCCTATATTTACCCCAGTCACCAGAGACCAAAAGACAGTTGCAACCAATGGCTGGGCCACAAGGTCCCTCTTCTTGGGAGCTAAGAGTAGGGCTGTGTCCCTCATATAAAATGACTGTAGCCAATTTATATATGGGAAACAATATGAATAATGGAACTACACACTGCTAAAGCAGAATGGCTGAAAGTTGTCTTGGGGATTGCTGAGGCCCTTTCCAACCCTTATGCTGCATTCAGAACTCCTTGTCCAGCTCATTCAGACAAGTTGGACAAGATGTTTCTATTGTTCGGTTCTCGTACTGGCAATCGTCATCTTGCCCTCCTTCAAAGCTGGGCAAGTAGGAGGAGATGACGTCACAATAGCATTTATATGTAAACAATGACAATTGCAGGCAACCACAAGATACTGGTGGGTTATTTCATGGTCCGTTATTGATGCTATCAAAGGATATTTTTGTGTTTGTCAGTTGTGGGTACATTAAATATGCATCAAAGGAGTTACAAAACCTATGCAGTGTGTAAAATATATACACTGGTATAATAGATGAGTAAATGTTTACTTTCAAGCTGGGTACACTCTGGGCAGCAAAGGTCTTGGAGGTTCTGAACGTAGCCTCGTTGTCCTGCTGGTCATGACAAGTTGTCTAGACAAGTAAGACGAGGAGTTCCGAATGCAGCGTTAGAGAACATGCTATCTTGCAATATGACAATGATATGATCAGGGGACAAAACAATTACTTCTACTCTTATTCAGATAAAAAAAAAGTTGTATTCAAATACACATTTTCGAACTTCTCCTGAGTAAGGAGGCTTACCCTCTCTTTAGCCCTTACATGGCTAAGTCCCTGGTTGGACTATCTACAGCTCTGACATATTTTCGCAAACGACTTCTAGTTTTTGAATGATTTTTCACACCAGTCACACTTTTGTTCCACTTGTATTAATGATAGCATTTTTTGAGCCATTCTCTTATTTCCACAATATAATTTTAATGTCTCTATGGAAGGATAAAGTAAACTGAATACTCTCTTCACTTGATATAAACACAGCAAATCTGTTGTAGAACAATCAGTAATTCACACTCACATACATATAATTAGGTAATTTCTAAAAACCTACAAGGTAAGGGTCAATACCACACCCTATCACTAAAATGAAGAGATCTCACATTTCACAATATACTTGGAAAAAAAAGAACTCAAAGTCCAATGATCATGCATGTCAAACTGCATATATCTCACAAAGTGACAAAGAAATGGAAAAATGGTGGATTTTTTGGCTGCTACTATTTTTCGTTTTGGGGGAGGGGTTACTCAACACAAAGACGGGAAGCACTGGAAACAAGGAACCATAACACTTATATGTATACACATCATCCAGATGCACAACCGCAGAGTAAATTAAAATGTTATCACCACAGCAATATCATGCACATCTATGAACAGTTGTAGCTCATTTTCTGTTGACAGCCTAAAATAACTAAGATCACCTCTGCCTTATAAAAATGCGGAATGAAGCTTAAACCTACTTGGATTAATGTCTATCAAATCAAAAACATGTTTTGCTTTCCTTTTTTTGTTTTCTTACATCATACAGCCATGAACAACTTCCTTTGCAACAATGCCAAAGCAGCAACAACCAGCTGGACTTACCTTTCCTCCTGTCAGCCCTTTGACGGACCAGTAGAACTCTTCGATGTGCGAGATGAAGTCAAGCCACTCTGGGATGACAAACTGGTGCCGGAGGGCCCTCGAGATCAAGACAATGTTGTCCTGAATCACCCTATAAAGGTGAAATAAATCTTGTAATAAGATACAACAGATGCAATTAGTTTGAGGGTCTCCTCAAAGAACCAGTGAAGTTCACACTAGATACAAGTATATTTTTACAGGAAAAGAAGAAAATAGAAAAAAAAAAGAAAATCATGGAAAAAGAGTGATTTTTTTTTTCATGAACAAATAAAAAGAATAAGATGTACAATGGCCTGAAAACTTCCTGAACCTCTGAGACACATATGGTACGATCCACACTAAAGATAACTCAACATAAACTATATGTATAATTCATATGTTTCCGGAAAAACCCTAACATCTCTGTCGATAAAACAAAATAAAATAGCAGCCAACAAGGGGATTTAAAAAGTGGATTACCCCTAAAAAATTCACTTTCTACCAAGCAATGGACTCTACAGAAGGGTAAGGTAAGATTAGCTTAAAGATAAGAGTGTGACTTTTCTGTCGAATATCAGCTTAGGGAAAAGAGAAAATGGGTAACAGTAACTGGGAATATATCAAATGAAAAAAGTGCTTTTCAGAGAGACAAAACCAATCAATCACACTTATTACAGACCTTTCTTTAAAACTGGATATGATTTAATGCTAGTATACATCATGATGTTAATTAGAATAAATCACATTTCTTTATCATATGAACAGTCTGTTGTTTATTTTGACAAATGATAAATATGACAACAAACAATCAATATTCTTTATATCTTCCTTCAAATTTTGCATTTTCTATTGTTCTTTGAAGATAAACAACATTGAGGAAAACATAAAATGCGCCAAAACACAACACAAACTAAATATGAACATATATACACTAATAGAAATAAGAAAGAAAAGCAATATTCACATGTTAAAAGTAGACAAGAAAGTAAGTCCACTATCCTTTTAAGAAATATATACTGTGAGGTTAACTTATACATACTGAACTACATCACTTATAATTTCTGCCTGTATATTAGTAAAGGAATGTGATTAAGTACTATCATTCCAATTTGACTCATTTCAGTTCTTCAAATAAATGCCATTCTGAAGGACAAAAGAGACCTTTTTTCATCTACTTCAGACTCGCAGTGTAAAGAACGGCCATCTGACATTTCTATGCTGTATGCAAGTGGGTCATGAGCAGCAGCTGCAAGTGCAGTGTAGAATCAAAGGAGTTCTGTGTCTATGTTATTTGGTCCAAGAGAGCAGGGCCTCAAATCTAAGCCATCTGAAAATTGCTTGGGTGAATACACAGCCATATCATTCGCTTGTCATTCACTTACCACAGTGGAATGCTAACACTTGGTTAAAACTTAAATGTTAATTCATATAAATAAAGCAGACAAAAGAGGTAAGTTGTGAAATTTGAAAGAGAATGGAATCATGCAATGAATATGTAAACAACTACATGAATGCACAGCCACTGTTGTTAATAAAATGCAAACTCATCTTCGTGTGAGTGACATGATTATTAGACAAAGACATCTGCTTACATTTTCATTTCATGCTATTTCCTTCATTTTTGGAATGACAGCTTTGCTCTAAGCAAGGCATTCATACTGGCTTTAAAGTTATGTTATTTCTTCTCTGTATTTCAACTTATTACAAAAAAAAATCAACAAAAAGCAATACCATGGCAGATTACAGATAAAAGTTAGTCAAGCATTGCAGTGAAGAGGAAGAGAAATCAGCTTTTACGAGGTTAGGAAGCCACTCATCTACCCAGAGAAAGTGCATTCTCCTTCTGAGAGACCTCATCTGTATACACAAAATCAAAACCAAATAGTCTCTAAAATTATATGATTACTTGTGGCTGTATTCAAATTTGTAGCCACATGCTATATGTACTTTTGCCTCTCTGCATATTTATAACTGTTAAGAAAATTGCCTACTATGAATACTGTTTCACTTTGTCAACTTTAAAGTCTCATCTATGATGTGTGTCACCCTACACAGAGTCCATGCAATTATAAACTGGGAAAAAGCAGTGTGTGTGCCATAAAAGACCCCTTCCACAGGCACAAGGCTATTGCATACTTCTTGAACTGCTGTCTGTCGAGCCATCTTGATGTGGGAGACGTGATGGGATAGGCGCGGTGGGAAGGAGATCCGTTGACTGACGGGCTCTGCGAGCGTGACCGTTGATGCCTGCCCGTAACAACATACTTCAACATCAAGA
>NW_020870471.1:546624-561624 GCF_003789085.1 Penaeus vannamei | reverse complement strand
AGAGAGAGAGAGAGAGAGAGAGAGAGAGAGAGAGAGAGAGAGAGAGAGAGAGAGAGAGAGAGAGAGAGAGAGAGAGAGAGAGAGAGAGAGAGAGAGAGAGAATGAAAGAATGAAAGAAAGAAAGAAAGAGGGAGAGGGGGGCAAGAAGAGAAGGGACAAGAAAATGAATAACCTTTTCTAGTTAACACAATTATAATTTCCATCCTAATAATTTTCCCAGCTGCTATTATAATTCATTTCTATCAAATTAGATCACTCACATGCTATTCATCATTATCATCATAATCATCTCCATCTCCATTATTTCTATACACTTCTATACATCGTACCGGACTCGAATCACAAGCCTGACAACAAAAGTTCGAATTCATTTTGGAAATAATTCCCACAACTTGTAAATATTCGTTAGAGCGCGTAAAGGAATTTCCGTTGCGTTATCTGGCCTGTCATGATCGACACTGCAAAAACGTATCGAATGGAGCTTTTTGGTTGTTTTGTTATGTTGTTTTAAGTCCGGTGTTACGCGTACGGCAGCCGTATCGCATTTCGCGCGGTTAGGCGTACGGCACACATATGCACGTGCTCATATATACGTTATTTCCGGGTAATAAGTACGAAGATAACCTAACTGAGAGTGGTAACGCCTTCCCGTGTCGAGACATCTTACTTGCTCACCACTCATGCGCAGGACACCAATCGGGGTCTTTTCTGCCGTACTCGTAGCCACTTCCTTTTCTGTTATCTTGTACACGAGGAAAGATAACTGTTCAACCATACAGACGATAAATCAATGAATGACGCGTTTCCTCTGTCTCGACTTGGTAGTGAAATGTGGGTGGTGGTTACCGTAGAGTTTTAGAGTTTCACGGGAAACGCCCTCCGTCCGCAAGCATAATGATGTTAACAATATTGTTGATGGTGATGATGATGATAACAATGATAATGATAATAATAATAATAAAAATAATGATAACAATGATAATAATAATAATAATAATAATAATAATAATAATAATAATAATAATAATAATAATACAATAATGATAACAATTATATAATAATAATAATATAATAATAATAATAATAACAATAATAAAACAATAATAATAATAACACCAACAATAATAACAAAAACAATAATACTAAAAATAAATACAAACGCCCCACACTGAAACGTCGACTCTTAAGACCACGAAAGTTCCGAATGACTGCCTCCTCCCTCCTCCCTCCTCCCCCTCCCTCCTCCCCCCCGCGTGAAATATTCAGGTTATCTCGTCTCTCCCTTAATGCATCCTGGGAGATTCCCTCGCCGCCGCACTCCCTGGGGGGCCTCGGGGATGCAGGTCGGACGGGATTTGCATGACGCGAAAACAATACGGGAGCCTAAATTCCCATGCATGGATACGGAGGGAGGGAGGGAGAAAAGGGAGAGGGGAAAGAGATGGATGGATAGATAGCGAGAGAGAGAGAGAGAGAGAGAGAAGTAGAGAGAGAGAGAGAGAGAGAGAGAGAGAGAGAGAGAGAGAGAGAGAGAGAGAGAAAGGTTACAAATTTATCTCCTCATTCACATCAAAAAAGACAATCCACCCTTCCCCACGCCAGCCACGCCTACCAAGATATCACCTAAATCTGCGCATCGGAAGAAAGAACAGCAACCCTAACACACACACAAAAAAAAAAAAAAATCAGAATACAAAAACAAACAAACAAACACGAACTCTTTCCTGAGGGGACGGCCCCGCGGCAGCCCCTGTTCGAGGCGAGCGGCGGCCCCTCCCCGGCTGGCACAACACCGCGTGACAGGCGGACGCATCACATGCATCGTGTCAACGCCAAGGCCTCGTGACGTGGGAAACTTCCAACATTTCCAAGGTATAAATCTCTGCGGACGCACTGCTTTTCCAGAGGGCATGGCCGTGATTTACGCCCAAAAACATAAATCTAGATTATCATTATCATTATTTTTGTTAGGGCATTACATTCTGGCGGACGGACATACAACGCCCTAAATAAATGCAAATAATTCTCTGTCGTAATAATTCATGGCAAAGGCGTGCGGACTTTTAAACATTTCCAAGAAAAACATTACTACACTAATGATGTTTTGAATATCCAATGCCTTTCGGCCACAGGAATATCTGAACACTAATTTTGAAACTGACGATATCTGTGGGCAGAGCTTTCATAGAATCCTCCTTGGTTAAGATATTTATTATATCATTGAGCAATAGCATTTCCACTTTCACGTCTCGTAAGCAATTAATACATTTACGAAATCATAAAGTGTATCAGAGACTCTTATACCACAACAAGATTCATCATGATTTCTAAAGGGAAAAAACAGAGAGAGAGAGAGAGAGAGAGAGAGAGAGAGAGAGAGAGAGAGAGAGAGAGAGAGAGAGAGAGAGAGAGAGAGAGACAGAGAGAGAGAGAGAGAGAGAGAGAGAGAGAGAGAGAGAGGAGAGATGAGAGAGAGAGGAGGAGAGAGAGAAGAGAGAAGAGAGAGGAGGGGGGGGAGCAGAGAAGCGTTCATTTTCTTCCCTCGACCAGCCAATTAGAGAAGTAAACAAATACTCGAGCGTTTTGCCTGACCATGAATTCAGCAAACGGAATTATCGCGTTGGCTGATCGGAATGGCACGATAATCGGTAATAACAACAACAACCGGGAATACATCTCTGCTCAACGCGTTCCCGACCGGACGCCGAACCCACGCTGGACGCCAATCATTTACGAAAACGCCCACATCGAATCGGCCAAAATCTAACGCCTTTCACGAAGACAAACCAAATCGAACATTTCTTTCCCTCGCCGAAATTCAGGCTAATGAGGGAGATCTGACAACAAGAGATCAGCTTATGAAAACTGCGCTAATTAGGTGAGCTTCTAATTAGATGATATCGACGTTACTGAACACGTATCTGAACCTAATCTTAATGAAAAAAAAATTATAAACACAACGACAGACATATATGTTCGAATCACCCATTCATGTTTATCAATACATACAGGAATTATTTATACGGTTAACTTTTTATTAGACCATTTCTTCTTATTATCAATACGTTTACTTTTTATCATACTTTCTTCTTATTTCTTTCTTAGAGAGGGGAAAGGTGGAGACGGGAGAGAGGGGAAAGGTGGAGAGAGGAGAGAGGGGAAAGGTGGAGAGGGAGAGGGGCAAGTGGAAGGAGAGGGGACAAGGGAGAAGGAAAAGGGGAACGTGGGGAAAGGGAAGAACCAGAGGAGAGAGAGAGACGAGAGAGAGAAGAGAAGACGAGAGAGAGATGAGCAGAGAGAAGAGAGAGGAGAGAGAGAGAGAGAGAGAGAGAGAGAGAGAGAGAGAGAGGAGAGGAAGATTGAAGAGATGAAGAAGACAGCGGGAAGGTGCGGAGTAAGGAACTAGAGAAAGCAGTAAAGGTGGGAGTGAGGAAAGGAGAGAAAGCGAGGAAGAGGACCACAGAGGAAAGATGGGAAGAGGGGAAGGCGTCAAGAATAAGGAGAAACACCGAGGAAAGGAAAGAGGAAGGGAGGAGAGATGGCGGAGGAGGATGAGAGGGAAATGAGCAGAGAGGGAAAGAAAATGAGCATCTAAGATAGGCGGGAGGAAGGAAAAAGCAGAGAAATGGAGGAAGAGGATGACTGAGGAAAGATGGGAGGTAGAGACGAAGGGAAAAAACAAGAATAGAGAAGAAAGATAAAAGGAATGGGAGGAGAGAAAGAAAATAAGACACGGAAGAAAAATGAGGGGAAGGAAGGGAGATAGAGAGAGAGGATAAAGAAAGGAACTAAGAGAAGCTAGATTAAACGAAAGGAGAGGGACACAGATGAACAAATAGGAGAAACGTCGATAAAAACGTTAATAATATATAAATACGTTAGATAAGTATAAATAAATGCGCTAGTAATGCTACATAATCTATATAAAAACACTATAATATTTTATATAGGCCTAAATTATAAAGCTGAAGCGCAAGTTCGATCTTTCGTGAAAGAATTCAGCAATCAGGATTCCCCGAACAGTCCCCCTCAATCCTGGTGGAATCAAGGGTCTCGTTCCTCGCTCGACCTAGAACACTCGCCGGTGAACAGCAAGGCGAAAGAGGTCAAGGCGAGGCTGGGATAGGCCTATGTACCTTTTTTTCCTTGTGGAATAGGCTTATGTACCTTTTTTTCCTTATGGGATAGGCCTATGTACTTTTTTTTCCTTGTAGGGTAGGCCTATGAGCTCTATGCTTAATGGTGCAGCGGTACGCACAAATCCTGATAAAATTCCTGGTCAGCTGTTAACAGTGCGATTATGCACACTAGGGCAGCCGTGTTGTGCAACACGGCCGTTCAATACACTGCAATCCCCCCTTTTCACACAGCAAATCCCGACCAGATCCCGTCCCTCCGCCATGCCAGTTCCCAAAAGCACAACCCAACCCCAGTCCCGAGCGCCAAAGGCGTCCTTACCGCCACTGGAACTGGACGTGCGCCGACTCCATGTCCCCGCAGCCACACGCGCGGGCGGCGACCCGACCACGCTGCTCGCGAATTCGACGACGCCGCCGTCTTTCGAGACCTGAGTCGTGATCTCCGGCGAATTAGCGCCGCACATGCGCATGGCGGCCAAGGAGACCCTGTCACGCTACCCGGCTGGCGTTATCGTGATCAATATCAGAAAAACGTACAACCGCGACCCAAATAAGGCTAAACCAGGCCAGTCACCAACTATAAAATAGTCCAAGCAACAGCAGGAGATTTATGACTGGAACCACATACCGCATGCACAGGGAATGTGCAGGCACGCTGTGCGGGCATGAAAGATTAATGAATGCATGTACAAAAATGAGCACAATAACAGGCACCCATCTGCTTCCAAGCGTATACACACACACACACACACACACACACACACACACACACACACACACACACACACACACACACACACACACACACACACACACACCTTCCTTGGACGCCCCCCCCCCCCCCGGGGTGTGAATTCCCCTTAGAGTCGGGTGATTAGGATAACGTTGTTTGGGCGTCATGCAGGCCTCCTCACTGCAGCTGGATTATGCTAGCCTTGTCTGCACCATTAGGGGGGGGGGGGGAATGGAGGGAGGGAGAGGGAGGAGGAGGAAGGAGAAGGAGAAGGGGATGGGGGGGGGGAGGGGAGGAGGAAGGGAGGGGGAAGGGGGAGGGGAAGGGGAAAGGGAAGGAGAGAGGAGAGAGGAGGGAGAAGACAGAGTAGGGGAAGGGGGATGGAAGTGGAGATTGTGGAGGAAGGGAGAAGGAGGGAGGAGGGGAAAAGGGGAGAAGGGGGAGGAGGAGGCGGGAGGAGGAGGGGGAAGAAGATAGGAAGGGGAAAGGGGAGGACGAAGGGAGGGGAAAGGAGGGGAGAGGTTGTGGGGAGGGGGAAGCAGAAAGCTGTGAGGGAGGGAAGGGGGAGGAGGGGTGTCGAAGAATGCAGGAGTAAATCTATTAACCACTTATTCAAGTGCCAGAGAAGCAGGTGCATGAGTGGCTGTATTGGCGCTGGAGGAGGAGGAGGAGAGGAGAAGGAGGAAAGAAGGAGGAGGAGGAGAAGGAGAAGAAGGAGGAGAAGGAGGAAGGAGGAGAAGGAGAAGGAGAAGGAGAAGAAGAAGAAGAAGAAGAAGAAGAAGAAGAAGAAGAAGAAGAAGAAGAAGAAGAAGAAGAAGAGAAGAAAGAAGAAGAAGAAGAAGAAGGTGTAGAATGGGTAGGAGGAGGAAGAGAAAGAGGAGGAGGGCAGGAGGAGGAAGATATGCAGAATGTGAAAAATAACGTAGAAACGCACATAAACAAACAAACAAATAAATGAACTAGTAGCCAGGTCAGTCCACCAAACATTTTTTTTAATTAACTCACAACAAACACGCCTCAAGTATAACACGACCAAAGCCTAAAAAGAGATTTAATAATGACCCGAAAAACGGAAAAGCAAATATCCTCCTAAATTAACCTACATTTCGCAACCCGATTCCAAGCGTAGCAAGCCAGCCCCTGAGGTTGCCATAGCGATATTAAAAAAGTGTTTACTCGCACAAGCGGGTAATACATCTCTCTCAGATCAATACGGAAGGATTTGTAATCACACGCAGACGCTATATATATATATGTATGTGTATAAATATAAATTAAATATATATATATATATATATATATATTATATATATAATCTATACCTATCTATCTATATATATACCTGTATATATAGGCTTGGAATAAATAGAAATGCTTTCAAGAAAAAAAAAAACATATTGAGTATCTCTCCTTGAAGTATACCATGCCTCGCCCCTTTTCAAAAAAAAAAAAAAAAAAAAAAAAAAAAAAAAAAGAGAGAGAGAGAGAGAGAGAGAGAGAGAGAGAGAGAGAGAGAGAGAGAGAGAGAGAGAGAGAGAGAGAGAGAGAGAGAGAGAGAGAGAGAGAGAGAGAGAGAGAAACGGTTACTGCATGTTGCTAGGGAAATCCTGCCGCGGCGGTAAATATTTGCTCGAGATGGCGACCTGCGCGGACGGAGGCTTAGGCGCTCGAGGGTTTTGCCCTTCGCGCCCTCGCCTCGTCTATCCCGGCTCGCTCTGCCTCCTCTTCTGTCTCTCTACCTGGGATCTGAGAGAACCTCCGTGACGTTTTCTCTCTGCTCTCTCTTTCTCTCTCTGTCTCTCTCTCCTCTCTCTTCTCTCTCTCTCTCCCTCTCTCTCTCTTCTCTCCATCTGTCTCTCTCTCTCTCTCTCTCTCTCTCTCTCTCTCTCTCTCTCTCTCTCTCTCTCTCTCTCTCTCTCTCTCTCTCTCTCTCTCTCTCTCTCCCTCTCTCTCTTAGTCTTTCTTCTTATTCTCATTTTTTTCATTACTTTTCGCAATTTTTCCTTCTTTTTTTTACTCATCATGCGTGCTTTATGTTTGCATATCTGCCATTTATCCGTAAAATTGTCTTTTAATATAATGTGGTGCAAGTCCGTGCTCTCTCTCTCTCTTCTCTCTTCCTTCCATTTCCTTTTAATTTGCTATTTCCTTCCCCTCCCCTTCCTTCCGAGTGTTTGCGCGTGCTTCTTTACCTTCCCCTTCCCCTTGCACCCGTCCCCCGTCGCCCCCCCGCAACTAACCAAATGCGGCCAAGCGTCCTCTCTTTTCCTCCCTTTTCATGTCCTTTCCCCTTCACTTCCTCCGCGAAAAGGACGCGAAGGCCTACAAAGTCCCGCCATGGCTCGCGCGGCCCTCATGGCCCTCATGGCCCTCATGGCCCGCCGCCGAGATTGCGAGGCGGCTCAAGGAGTCTTAGGACGTCGTGGAAGAGAGGCTTTCCCTGCACGGCGAGCCTCCTGCGGCCGCGACAGGGTCCTTCATTCCGTGCAGAGACGCTGTTACTCTTCCCATCATCATTACCATCATTCCTATGATCGTTACCATTACTATCATTTCGACTTCAACTGCCATTGTTATTATCATTATTTCCATTACTATGGTCATGATCATTATCACTCATTATACCACTATCGCTACTACTACAACTATAAATAAAAACACTAATAATGACCATTATTAATATTAATATCATTATCAATATCATAATTATTATTGCATTGATCCTCATGGTTTTCATCATTATCATCATATCCCATGAAATTATGGTCATTACCATTAGTGTTTTTGTCATTAGTGTTATAATTATCACTGTTACTGTTATTACTCTCATTTTCACCGACAGCACTCTCATTACGCTGATAATTCCATCATTATCATCATCCTTACTGTCGTTACCCCATAACTGCGACAGGAGAGAGAGACAGGAGAGTCTCTTCCCAATCCCACGCATCCAAGCGCTGCCCAACACGAAAAAAATGAGTTAAATATTTAAGCAATTCTTTTCTAAACCTTAAAGTCTCGCGTAATCCAACAAGGATTTTTTTTCTTCCTCCAAAATGTTGAAACAAGGAATTCGAATTTCTCTCTCACCGCCTTCGTAATGGTCAGCAGCTGACACACAAATCACAAACAGCGCATTAGAAATAATCATAATAATAGAAACGAACAAGCGAATAATCAAACAGGAATCTCCCTATTTATGGCATACAGACTGTCTGATCATTCGCCTCCACAGACAGGTATTCGTGAACGACGCACCAGACGGGCGCGGGAGCGAGCAAGGGCAAAGGATGACACGCGTTTATGGAAAGGAAATTCTGGATCTCATAGACACGGGCCAGAAACAGACAGCTCTTGAAATCTGAATCTGGGAAGTGTCAAAAATAATGATGTCAGGGTAAGGAGGAGGGAAATAATAATAACAACTACACCAAACAAGCCAATAATACAAAACATAACATTCAGAATAAAAGGAAGATAAAGAATGACAGAGAAGAAAACACTAATAATAAAGCAAAAGAGTGAGAATAAAAGGAAGATAAATGATAACAGAAGAAAACGGTGATAATAAAGCAGTAAGATGAGAATAAGAGGAAGATAAACGAGTAAAGAGTAAAGAGAAATAAGAAAGAAAGAAAAAGCAGGAGCGGAGAGCAGCCAGGATTTCAGGCGATTTAAAGGGAGATCGAGGACTGACCCACTTCATCTATTCGTTATATCGAATCACTCGTTACGGGATCAAACGCATAACTTCGTATCTAAATGAATTCATATATCTATTCGTTCCGCACACATAACGGATTCGTTTATTATGAAATTATAAAAAAAAACATTTCCTTAAAACAAATACAATAGTAAGCTCGGACGAACGACAAAGAAAGCAGAGTAGGATAAACGCCACACAAAAGATAAAAAAAAGGGAGAGCGAGAAAACGCAAGATGGATAGATAGGTAATCAGATGGATATACTGAGAGAGAAGAGAGAGAGAGAGAGAGAGAGAAGAGAGGAGAGTAGAGAGAGAGAGAGAGAGAAGAGAGGAAGAGAGAAGAGAGAGATAGAGAGAGAGAGAGATGATAGAGAGAGAGAGAAGAGAGAGAGATAGGGAGGAGAGAGAGAGAGAGATAGGGAGAAGAGAGAGAGAGAGAGAGAGAGCGGGAGTAAGAGAGAGAGAGATAGAGAAGGGAGTAAGAGAGAGAGAGAGAGAGAGAGGGAGAAGAGAGAGAGAGAGAGAGAGAGAGAGAGAGAGAGAGAGAGAGAGATAGGGAGTAAGAGAGAGAGAGAGAGAGAGAGAGGGAGAAGAGAGAGAGAGAGAGATAGGGAGAAGAGAGGAGAGAGAGAGAGAGGAGAGAGAGAGAGAGAGAGAAGAGGAGAGAGAGAGAAGAGAGAGAGAGAGAGAGAGAGAGAGAGAGAGAAGGGGAGAAGGAATGACAGAATAAGTCTCGTCAAATTAATACTCGTCAAAAACAAGTCAACCAAACCCCGCCAGGGTCCAATTGCACAAAAACGCAGGAAAGATACGAATGACAACCAGATATTTTCTGAAGATATATTTACCTATTGCCAAATGAAATAGTTTTCCCCAATTATTCGCATTACTATAATCGCTGTGGAACGTCCAGCCACCACGAGCCACCATATTGCACTATACACTTGACCGCAGGAAGAGAGTTGCATCAAAAAAAAAAGAAAAAAAAAATTCCACGGGGACAGATAAACACCCAAAGAAAATTTAATTAAAGCTGTCAAAGGCACGTGTCGCGCTTTCGTAAAAAGGAAGAGAGAGAAAGAAAAAAAAATATATATATATATATCAAGAGTGATGACATTATTTTACCTTCGATTCAAAATGATGAAAGTTCTTACCGTGAAATTTCCATATAAACGGAACCTTCCTGGGATATAAAATAATTATCAATATCACCATATCCAGTGTACTGAAGACAGAAAAGGACTTTACTTTGCTACACACACCACACTATACTTCCAAACGGAAAGTCAGATCGGCGTGGCACCTCAGCAAGATCTGTTTCACACCTTGTCCTATTTTCTGGTACAGTCTGGGACCCTCGGAAAGGTTTCGCGTGTTCTGTTCATTGCCCATAGATGGCGCTGCAATCGCTATGTTGTAAAAGGGCGGATTCCTGAATGGAGGAGGGAGGGAGGGAGGCCAGAGTGGGTTGTAGGGATTCATTACATTGCTCCAAGCGGGTGTTTGAATCAACGAGATCTATAGATATGTGATAACTACACAGCGATTGCAGCGCCATCTCTGGGCGATAAACAAAACACGCAAATCCTTTCCGAGAACTTTAGTCCCAGGCTGTACTACAGTGGATTACCAAGTGTACTTAAATGCGGCGTTTACTCTCGACTTTGATAGCGCGGTTTCCTTCGGCCGAGAAGGGATTCGAACAGGTGAAGCGTGACGTCGTTGTGACGTCAACAAATGCACTCCTTCCTCACCTCCCTCTCCTTCCGTCCTCCCTCCCTCATAACCTTTCTCACTCACTCCCCTTCCTCCCTCCTAACTTTCTCACTCCTCCTTCCATCTCTCCTAACACACATACATATACGTACTCGAAATCCAGTTATGCTGTTTTACGATGCTGACGACTGCCTGAGGCTTGCCATTATACCAGACCGTACTCTGCAAATCGCCCATAAGGATCGAACAACAATCGCGGTCGTTTGCATGATCTCACATTCAGTATATATTGTGTGTGTGTGTGTGTGGTGTGTGTGTGTGTGTGTGTGTGTGTGTGTGTGTGTGTGTGTGTGTGTGTGTGTGTGTATATATATATATATATACATATATATATATATATATATATATATATGTATGTATATATGTGTGTTGGTGTGTATGTGTGTGTTCGAATGCCTTCTCGGCTGAATGAAACCGCGCTATCAAAGTCAAGGGCAAACGCCGCATGAAGCACACTCGGCAATGCATTACATCGCCAGAAATTAGGTCAGGCTGTGCAACCGCGCTCAAGTACCAAACCGATCTAACTTTCCGTCTGGAAGAGATTTGCGAAAGGCGATGGGTTCAAAGCCACTGAAATGCATAGCAGTTTCTCGCAATAAATTCAAAACTGCATAATCCCTCATAATTTGACCCATCAATCCTTCATCGATAACCATACTTTCTCGCAATAAATTTAAAACTGCATAATCCATCTTAATTTGACCCATCAATCCTTCCTCTATAACCATACTTTTATTGCGGCAGCGACGAAAGGCTGACGATGATGCTGACTGTACAACAGGCAGGCTGGTCCCGATATTTCCGATTTCATTCAGCCAGGTTCCACTCAAGGTCTATTACTTTATTAGACTTGGTTCCACTGATCGAACGAGCGGGCTTCCCCCAGGGCTCTCCTTCGTCTCGGAGGCAGAAGAGGATTTACCTGGCGGAGTAGCCGCTCGGGGAGAGGGGGAGGGGGGAGGGGGGAGGGGGAGGGGAAAGGGGGAGAGGGGGAAGGGGGGAGAGAGTGTACTAGGAAAGATTCAAGGGAATTCAGGGCAACGGAAGCCAATCCACGGCAATGCAAGATAGATCAAGGCAATTCAGGCTGGCCAACTCAAGGCAATTCAACGAAATTCAAAAAGTCAGGCGAGTCGAAGCAACTCCATACAACTCGAGCCAATTTCAGGCCAACATTCCAAGGTCCACCTCGAGGCGATGCAAGGCAGATTCAAGGCACCTCGAGCCGTCCAAGGCGATCCAGAACACGCAAGACAATGGCTGGGCTCGGCCCGGGGGGGGGGGGAGAGGCAGCGAGGAGGCTCTCAAGGCAGCCGGTGAGACGGGCCAGACTATGCGGCGTCATGCGCGGGACATGCGGGGGGGGGGGGGGGATCTTGGGTCCCGATGGCGGAGGGAATCTCTCTCTCCTTTCTTTCATCTCTCTTCCTTCCTCTCCTGATTTACTCGCTTCCTCTCTCCTTTCTTGTCTCTCTCTCTTCTTCCTCTCTTTCTCCCTCTCTCTTTCTTCCCTTCTCTTCATCATGCTTTTCATCTCCAATCTTTACCTTAAACCTCTCCATATCCCCTCTTTTCCCTCTCCCTTCTTCCTTTCCTCCCTTCTTCCCTCTCTTTCTCCCTTCCTTCTTTCCATATTCCCTCCCTCTCCTTCCTTTATTTCCTTCCTTCGCCCATTCTCTCCCTCCCTATCCGTATCTCTTTCATTTTCCTTTTTTTCCCCTCTCCTCCATCTCCTCTTCCTCTCTTCTCTCTCTCTCACTCACTTCCTTTCCTTCCCTCTCTCCTTCTCTCTCTCCTTTCCTTCCCTCTCTCCTTCTTTCCTTCTCTCTCTCTCTCTCCGTTCCTTGCCTCGCCCATATTCCCTCTCTTTCCTTCCTCCCTCCCCATGTCTCGCCCCCACACCCTCTGTTTTCCCCCTGAACAACACCTCAAGTGGGACTCGAAGCGAAATGAAGCAATTAGTCCAGCTAACTCTCGAGCGGAAGGAGATGACAGGGCGCACGCAGCGAGGCTCCCTCTCCCTCTCCTCTCCTCTCTCTCTCTCTCTCTCTCTCTCTCTCTCTCTCTCTCTCTCTCTCTCTCTCTCTCTCTCTCTCTCTCTCTCTCTCTCTCCTGGCTGGTTGTCCTTCTCTTTCTCTGCCTGTTGTATGTCTGCTCGACCTGTTTGCCTATTTGCCTATCTCTGTCTTTCTCTGTTTTTCTTAAATTCTCTTCTCTTAGTCTTTCCCTCTATCTCCCCGGCTGCCTCTGTCTCTTCTTCTCCCTCTCACTTTCTTTCTCCCTCTCTTATACATACTCGTATATACATACAGAGGCCATATACCTTATACATATATACATATATATATATATAATATATAAAAGATTGAAAAATAAAGAGATATAAGCATACAGATAGAAACGAGACAGATCGATAGATACACAGATCAACGTAGAGAGAATGTAGAGAGAGAAGATCAACCGACCTCACCACTGTAGGCGATACCTTGAACTGGCAGTCCGCATCAACACCACGCGATGAAAGCCCTCATAACACGTGGGTCGGCATAACAAGGGCCACCCGCCTCGCTCCGACCTCTACTCGTGCTCTGCGACCAACGTCCATTTTCAGTCCATCACCACCATATCCGGAATTAAAAGCATAAATCTAATTTCTCAATTTTCCCAATTGAATTATCTATTTACCTATTTTCGAACAGCAGATGGCTAAGGGAAATATGATACCAGATACGTCACTTTCAGTCCATCAGCACCATATCCGGAATTAAAAGCATTAATTTCATTTCTCAATTTTCCCAACTGAATTATCTATTTACCTATTTTCGAACAGCAGATGGCTAAGGGAAATATGATACTAGATACGTCCATTTTAACTCCATCAGCACCATGACGGGATTAGCAAGCTTTATGTTTTTTCCTAAGTTAGTTATCTATTGATCTATTTTCGTACAACAGCTGGTTAGAGGAATTATTATACTATATACACGTCAATTCTATCTCCATCAGTACCATGACCGGAATAACAGACACACACTTTATACATACACACACATACATAAGCGTGTATATATATATATATATATATATATATATATATATATTATATATATATGTGTGTGTGTGTGTGTGTGTGTGTGTGTGTGTGTGTGTGTGTGTGTGTGTGTGTGTGTGTGTGTTGTGGTGTGTGCGTGTGTGTGTGTACATATATATATTTCTTTTTTCAACATATGTGACAACGACTATTAATACAAAGGGGGGAAGAAGAAAAAAAATAGGAAGCAAATATAGGAAATGAAGAAAACTTAAAATAATTGAGAAAAAAAAACACCAATAACTGCTAGTAGGAACGAGAAGAAATAATAAAAAACGGTGAATATTCGAGAAGAGAAGTAAGAAAAGCGAGCGCCTGATGAGCCTCCGCGAGCTGTCAATCACAACTCCAGATGAAAAGTTTCCGTCTGTCACTTAAGGATCTGCCCGGGGGGGGGGGCGGATGGGGATCTGGGAAAGGAGAGGGAGGGAGGGAGGAGGGAGGAGGATAGGGGGACGGAGAGAGGGATAGGGGGAGAAGGAGAGAGGGAGGAGGAGAGGGAGGGAGAGGGAGGAGGGGAGGAGGGAGGGGAGGGAGGAGAGGGAGAGGGAAGAGGGAGAGGGAGAGGGAGAGGGAGAGGGAGAGGGAGAGAGAGGGAGAGGGAGAGAGGAGAGAGAGAGAGAGAGGAGAGAGAGGAGAGAGAGAGAGAGAGAGAGAGAGAGAGAGAGAGAGAGAGAGAGAGAGAGAGAGAGAGAGAGAGAGAGAGGAGAGGAGAGAGAGAGCGAGCGAGCGAGAACACCTTGAGCCGATCACTGTCCAATTAAAGCCGTCATACAAGGTCAAATTCGGTATCACTTTTGCTCTCAGCAAATAAGGACGTAGCAAATATCATTAACATAAACGCACAAATAAATAAATGAATAAAAAAAAAACATATCAACCGAACTTATCCTTGTCATTATTTCCGGAGATTAAAGTGGATCGGGTTATTTCCCTAATTGTAATACGTATATCTAGTCGTAGCTGCGATGCTCAATGAATTAAATTGATTAAGTGGCATTAATGATGTAGATCCTTAAAGGTGAAATTCAAAATTCAAAATTCAGAATCATAATTGTGCCAAATACTTACCTGATCTCTGCATAATTACGCCGAAACACAACACAAACGCTTATCTGATCTTCGTTGCTTCAGCCCGTTATGCAGATTAGCTTCGTTCGACTCGTGAAATGCTGCGTGTTGTTGTTGTTGAAAAATAACAACAACATTTAACTATGGCGATGGATAACCACGCAAAACGAGGCCTAAACTCGCCATCCATGCAAGCTTGACTGATGGTTAATAAAATACAACAAATAAACAATAAAATCACGACACAAACAAGACCGAGGGCGATCAGAAATCCCAAGGCAATCAGATAAAAGGAAATCATAAACAACAACCGACAGCTGTTTCATTAAGTAAGTTGTTAACGAAAATAAAGAGAGCAATGCGGATATTCCAAATATTCAGTGAAACCATAAAAAATAAAGACATGTATTAATAAAATAATCGGATACTGAAATATAAATAAAAGATAATGAGATAAAACTGATAGCAAGGTGCAGC
>NW_020870471.1:536624-541624 GCF_003789085.1 Penaeus vannamei | reverse complement strand
CTCGGGGGACTCTCTCTCTCGCTCGCTCATTCATTCATGGCGCTTCCTTGAGCTGATTGTGCCGGCGCCTTGCATTTAACATGAGGTCGGACACACATACACGTCACACACGCTCTCTCTCTCTCTCTCTCTCTCTCTCTTTCTATATCCCAATCTCTTTCTCTCTTTCTTTCTATATCCCTATTCCTTCTCTCTTTCTATATCCCAATCTCTCTCTCTCTCTCTCTCTCTCTCTCTCCCCATACACACCTCCCCCTCTCCCTCACATACACACACCCCTCCCCCCCCTCTCTCTCCCTCACGCACACACACCCAGCCCCCCCCCCCAGGAGCTCTAAACCCTCACGCACCTAGGACTAGCCGAGGGGATGGAGTAAGCCTCGTTGCGTAATCCACAACACTCAAAATAAACCACCGGCGGGCCCCCTCCCCCCCCTCCCCTCCGCCCTTCCCTTTCACGCCCACGCGGACTCTGTTCCCTGCGACGTATGGCTTCAACCCTTCGGTTTTAAAAGCTCTTATTCCACGCTGTGTACAGACTACTGAAGCAAAACATTAATGACGGTGACATAGAAGATATGAGCTCTGGGTAAAAGAACAAGAAAGTTTCAGGGGATATTAGATATATGATGTTTGTTCCCCCTTCTCAGCCGCTGCGTACGGTAAACACCATATTTTTCCCTCTTGGCATCGCTCTGGCTCTCCGGGGGCGGCCCTAGAGTGTCGTGTGGGCGTTTGTTGACGGGCGCCGCCTGGCCCGACGACCAGGCCGCTCCCGGGGACCTCGGCTCCAGACAAACAGCAGAGTCTTGTATTTTTCTCTCTCCTTCTTTACGAAAACAGAAACAACAGCAATAATAATAATAATATTTTATTATTATTATCATTATTATTACAATAATCTGATGATGATAAATAAATAAAGAAAATATATAGAGGCAGAAAATCCGTTTTCGAAGCTAATCCTTCACATTTTAACACGCATGATAACCTACTGTACTTTCCCTTCTACGAAATGATTTATCTTACATATTTACGCACTTATTATTGCAGCTTTTAGAGATAAAAAATCTCCGTGCATCTATCTATTTCATAAAACCATTACAGATGATTATCTAAGTAACTTATAATGGTTAATAATAGAAAAAAATATTTCTGACGATGGTGGATCGCCCGACGCCTTTTTAAATGAACGCAATACATCTCCATAGCGTTCAAAAATAGCGATAAGGGTGGATTTTCAAATACTTCGAAAGCTACTCTACCTTTACGTACATAATACTGCATTTACAATGAATAAGTTATTAGAAACTACAAATCTCGTTGGGAAAAACAACTGCAAGAATGAAAATAATTTATTTAAAAAAATATATAAAAAATATTAGGTGCTCTTCCCATCGTGGAAACCCTTGATCACGTGACCCGCCGCGCTTCCTGTTCCCGCCAAAAGCCTCGTTCCCATTCCTGTTTATGGCGGGCTTCGTTCCCGATTCCCATAGATGGTGCGATTACGCCCGTTTCTCGTAGACACTTTCCAGATTATCATTATTACGTTTATATAAAGAGGAAGAAAGTGAATAAGCAAACCCAGAGGCGCGAACATTCTGTCCCCTATTAGTGAATCAATAATGTTTATTGTGCCTTTTATAAGCCTTAAATGTCAACAAATAAGCTATGGAGCTTCCATCCCTCACTCTCTCTCTCTCTCTCTCTCCTCATTGTCATTTTTTTACTCTCTCTCTTCCTTCTCCTCCTCACCTTTTACCCATCTCTCCTCCGTCTTTTTCCCCCCCTCCCCTCCCTCCTCCTTCCTCTCCTCTTCCCCTTCCTCCTCCCTTCCTCCACATCCTGCCACCACCAACCCACCATCCCGTCCCCCCTCCCTCCCCGAGTGTCCCTGTCAGTCGCTCCTCTCCCACCTCCCCCCCTCCCCCCCTCCGCACGACCTCACAACTGCCGCTGTTCTCGCAGTACGGCCGCATTAGGGACTGCCGCGACCGCCTCTGCATTCTGATGACGCCACACTGCGTTCTCTCTGACGGGGCGTCTCGTATTCTAATTATTTATTACGTTTTCCCGTTTGTTTCAGCTCCCCTTTTTAGTTAACATTCGATGTCGCGCCAAACGAGTGAGATCCAGACCCTACAGGACTGAACACTCGAGTTAAAGTGCTCATTCCATCTTTAATTAATCTATGACATTCCCTTTAGCCTATTATTTGTCTCACTATCTCCTTATTCATCTTTACAATCAATCTGTGACATTCCCTTCCGCCTATTTTGTTTCAATTCTACCTTATTTCATCTTTAAATATCTATTTTATATCCCTTCCGCCTATTTATTTGTCTCAACTTCTCCCTTATTTCCATCTTTACATCATCTATAACCTCTCCCTCTTGCCTGTCATTGGTTTACCACTTCTCCCTATAATCCACATATATCGCATCATTACACATCAAATATCATAAAAGTTTTGAAGGTCAAATGACAAATCCAAAAAGACCCGCCCTCCCTCAGCCCCACAAATACACTCGACCTTCCTCTCCGACCTGAACGCCCTTTTTCCCGCCTAAACATTTACGCGCCACTTAAAAGCACGTCCGCCAACCCGAAAGGAGAGTCAAATAGGCAGCGCGAAAAATGGGATTGCGGGAAAAAAAATGAAAGCGACGGAGATGGCCATTGCAAGCGCGCAGTCATCAATTTGCAACGGAGAGGGACGGTCCGGCGAGAAGCGACTCTGAAGTGGGATTTCTGGCCGTCGCTTGAATGCTCTTTGTGTTATTGGCGATCTTGGTTTTGTTTTGTCGTTTCGCCAGGGCGTGGTCTGGGAGACGGGCGGGAAGGGGAGGGGCGCAAGAGGGAGGAGGATGAAGAAGAGAAGGAAGGGAGGGAGGAGGGAGAGAGAGAGAGAGGGGGAGAGGGAGAGGGAGAGAGAGAGAGAGAGAGAGAGAGAGAGAGAGAGAAGAGAGAGAGAGATGAGAGAGAGAGAGAGAGAGAGAGAAGAGAGAGAGAGAAGAGAGAGAGAGAGAGAGAGAGAGAGATAGAGAGCCGAGAAGAGAGAGAGAGAGAGAGAGAGAGCAGAGAGAGAGAGAGAGAGAAGAGGTCGGGAGATGATATGAGGGAAGTCGGGAGAGAGAAGAGAGAGTAGAGAACGAGAAGAGAGAGAGATGGAGTAGGTAGATAGATATGAGTAGATAGATAGATTGACAGAGAGAGGGTAGAGAGAGAACGTGTGTGTTGTGCCGTGACATTGGTGAGCGTGTGCGTGCGTTCGCTGCGTGAGTTGCACACCGTGTTATGCGTGCACCGTCTTTCCCCTGTACCTGTTGCGATGTGAGGGCTGTGCTTCCGCGTCTATATAATTCATTGCTGGCGGCGTATGGTGAATTCCAGAGCCCGCCCCGTGGTCCGTGTCCCAACTCGAACATTAATTCAGCTCGTTAGAATGAACCGAACGCGGGAAACAGACATGGCAGTCCATTGTTAGTTTGTTATTCGCATGACAATCTGAACCACACACCATCATTCTATAATATTCACAGGCAGAGTCACGAGAGAGAAGATGATGTAGAGAGAGAGAGAGCAGAAGGAGATGAGAGACAGAAGAGAGAGGAGAGAGTTGAGAAAGATGAGGAAGAAGACACAACAAGACGACAGAGAGGAGGAGGAGACAGAGAGGGAGAGCAGCAGAGACGAGAGAGAGAAGAGAGAGGAGAGTGAGAGAGAAGAGAAGAGAGGAGAGAGAGCACCGAGATGATGAAGAGAGAGAGAACAGACAGAGCACAAGGAGAGAAGAGAAAGAAAGACAAGATAAAGAGATAGAGAGCGAGACTGAGATAGAGACGAATAATAGATAGATTAGATCATAGTATAGGCAGATTTGATGAGAGAGCGCAAACAGCAAAGGACTAGTAGCAAAGGTGACTCCTGACGAGCAGACGACACTAAACCTAGAAGACATAGCCATTGCCGTTCAAGATTCGCATCACCAACGTCTTGATTCTGGAATGTCTGGATAGCATGACACAACAATTAGATTCTGGCCGCATTACACTAAGCCCGTGACATAACCTTAGCGATGCAACAAACTTAGACAACAGACCACATTGTCTTCATTTCGTATTGATCACATACTTCATATTTGGTAGAAGTGGAGAGAGAGAAAAACGTAAACAAAGTAAAACAGAAGGAGCAATAGTCCAGAAAGTGAAAAAGAAGATGACGAGAGAGAGAGGAAGAGGTGCCGGCAGAGGAAGAAGTAGAGAGAAGGAGAGAGGAGAGACGAGAGAAAGAAAGATAAAGAAAGAAAAGAAAGAGAAAAGAAACGAAACCAAGTAGAGAGAGAGAAGAGAGAGGAGATCGAGAGCAGAGAGAGATGAAAGAAGACAAGAGAGAGAGAGAGAGAGAGAGAGAGAGAGAGAGAGAGAGAGAGCTAGAGACAGAAAGAGAGAGAGAAGGAGAGAGTGAGTTGACAGAGAGAAGGGAAAACGAAGACAGTAGCATTAATAAACAAACTCATCCATAGCACTAACTCCAACAAAGTAAAACTCGATCAAACCAGGAATCCTGCGTCAGGCGGAGAGCGAACCAGCGACGCACGCAACCCAGACGCCCGCAACGAAGGCCCGGGGCGTCGCGAGCAAACCAAAAACCTAAATCTACCGACTAAACCGCCCAAAGCCGCGGCATCGGCTTCAACGGAACAAAGTCAAAAAATCAAAACCATCAAGCCAGAATCGCTGCTTAAGGAGGATCACGAAAGGGCAACGCGGAGCAGCCCTCGGGAAGGGGAGGGAAGCCAGGACAGCGCGGATGGCACGAGGGCCCCGTCCTTCTTCTACTTCTTCTTCTCCTCCTCCCTCGTCGGGCAGGGACGAGGCAAACTCGCACAGAAACTCCACGCTCCATCTCTCTCTTCTTTTCTTTCTTCTCTCTGTCTCTCTGTCTCTGTCTCTGTCTCTCTCTTCTCTCTCTTCTCTCTCTCTCTCTCTCCTCTC
>NW_020870471.1:531624-534124 GCF_003789085.1 Penaeus vannamei | reverse complement strand
ATATAAATATACATTATATGCATATATTTAAAATTACTTAGAATATATGCAATCATATACACATAAGTTATATATATCAATATATAATATAAATATATACATATATATGATACATACGTACATATACATACATACATACAACACACAACACATATACCATATAAAATAAATAAAATAAATATATACATATATATTATAATATATATATATATATAATATATATTATTATATCTAGATAGACAAATAGAGTGTAAGTGGGAGGGAGTGAAAAAAGAAAGAAGAGGAGAGGCCCCCGCCGTCCCCCGCCGTCCCGCGCCGTCCCCCGCGCGCCACGTGCCCGGCGGTCGGCAGTGGAGACAATGCGCGTGCATCCTTCGGAGCCCGGCCGTCTGTGCCAAAATCCGCGAGCATGCAAAAGCAAAGGTGCAAAAAACAAAGCAAAGTCCTGCGATTCCGGGCTGGCAGCCGGGAAGTGGGTTTGCGGGTAAAGGTTGAAATAATAATAACGACGACTGACAACCCCGATGAGACGATAATGAAAAAAGATAATAATAGGAATGATGATAATGATTAAGATGAGAGATGAAAAACGATAATGAAGATAATAATTGGTGAATGATGATAATGATGATAATAATAACAATATTGGTAATTAAGGAACAACAACAACAATAAACTAATACCAATAACCGCAACAACAATGATGATAGGTTCCATTTTTTACGCTAATACAGACGAAAGCCAGAAAACCCCGCACGGCCCTCGTGAGTCCGGCGCCGCCCTCAAAGAAGCCACCCTTCCCACGCCTCTTCCATCACAACCAAAAACACAAATAAACAGCACCCAATGAAATCCCCCCCTGCCCCGCCCCCGCAATCCCCCCCCCCCAATCTCCCCAATCCCACCACCGCCCACCGCGGCCCCCGCTCCGCGCCCCGCCCGAGGCAGCCCCGTCGCGAAACGAGCGCAGGCAGGCGGGCGGGCGGGCCGGCGCGAGTGCCAAGGCGGGCCACGTGCGGCCCTCCCGACGCCGCGCCCCGCCCGCTTTTTAGGCGAACCTGAAACCGCGCCTCCTTACCTAGTCAGGGCTCGCCTCCGTCGCGCAAAAACATCTCGATGAGTCCGTTTTGCAGGAGGAAAATTAAGCAGTCAAGGGGGATAGGGTGGGAGAGTGGGAAAGGTAGGGGGGAAGGGAGGGAGTGGGTAGGAGGAGGAGGAAGGGGGTAGGATGAGAGGGAGGGGGGAAGGAATAGGATGAAAGGGGAGAGAAGAATTTTAATGAATTTTAACCACCCCGAGACGAAGTTTACAGAGGAGGAAACGCCCCCGGATGACGCTGGGAGGAACCACGCGAGCGGCCTCCGCGTCGCCGAGGGGAGTGACGCAACAGGACCATCTCGTTGCGTGGACGACGAGGCTCACTTCTGCTGCGCGGGAGGAGTGAAGACGAGACTCGTTTCTGCTGCCGGATGGAGGAGGAGCTTGCTTTCGCGAAGACCGGGACCAAGGATTCGCGGCGAGGAGGAGGAGGGACGTTTCCATATTCAAAAACAAAAGGAGGGAGGGAGGATAGAGACGAGAATCGCCTTTCGAGGCATTCAACTGCCTTGCGAAGGGCGCGGGGAGTGGTCGCTTCCTGTCAGGTGACAGGTAGCGTGATATTCATTCTCTCTTTCTCTCTCTCCTCCTCCTTCTCCTTTCTCTACCCTCCCTCTCCCACTTTCTCGTTCCCCCCTGCCCTCTTTCTCTCCCCTCCCCCCTCTCCCACTTTCTCTCTTCCCTCCCCTCGCCCTCTTTCTCTCCCCTCCTCCTCATTCTCTTCCCCTCTCCCTCTTCTCTTCCTCTCTCTTTTTCCCTCTCCCTTCCCCCTTACCAATTCCCGCCGAGGCCGCATGACCGCTTCAACCACTTGGCGACCCGTCAAGGCGCTCGTGAACTCGCCTCGTTAATTAGTTGGCTGAGCGAAAGCTTTTTTTTATATCTAATTCATTCAAAGCTTTTTTTTTATATCTAATTCATTAACTTTATTAATTTTTTTTAATATCTAATTTATCAACTTTCAATTACTTAAATATAAATAAATGCTGACTAAAGGTCAATGCTGTCGGCATAGGAACTGCTGGCGATAAAAGGCACAAAGACAAAACCGCATTTCCTCCACGACGCCCCTGCTGTGCTGCCGTCATTATCCCTTACGGATTAAGTTAATCATGAATTATCATCACATTATTTAACTATGGATTACAGTATTTGCTATATACTTTAATTATGGTTCCAATTATTTATTATATTATTCAATAATGGATTATTTTCCCTATTATACCATTAAATTATGGATTATATCATTGATCAGAATGCTGGAGCTCCGTTCAGGCCGCTCTTGGCGCCATGAACGCCAAGGCAACGCCATTCCTCGCTCTTATCAGCCTCTCTTTTCCTTCCTCATTTACTTTCCTTTTTAACTTCATCGCCCTCCTTTATTACTTCATATCATCATCTT
>NW_020870471.1:514124-521624 GCF_003789085.1 Penaeus vannamei | reverse complement strand
GAGAGAGGGAGAGAAGACAGAGAGGAGAGAGACAGGGGAGAGAGGGAGGGAGGAGGGAGGAGGGAGGGAGGGAGAGAGGAGAAGAGAGAGAGAGAGAGAGAGAGAGAGAGAGAGAGAGAGAGAGAGAGAGAGAGAGAGAGAGAGAGAGAGAGAGAGAGAGAGAGAGAGAGAGAGAGAGAGAGAGAGAGAGAGCGAGAGAGAGCGAGAGAGCGAGAGAGAGAGAGCGAGAAGAGCGAGAGACCGAGAAGACATAGAGAAAGAAAAAGAGAAAGACAGATACAAGAGCAAGACAAACAAAAGGCAAGCGAGAGAGGCAAAGGTAGAGGCCGTAAATCCAGACGCCCACAGACGGGCGGTCCCCTTTATGCGCTTCAAGAGGGAGCGAGACGGCGGCGGAGGAGGGAGGAGGGGGAGAGGAGGAGAAGCAGGGGGAGGAGGGAGGGGAGAAAGAAGAAGGAAAAGGAGTGGGGAGGAGGAGGAGAGGGAGGGGAAGGAGGAGGAAGAGGAGGGGAGGGAGAGGAGAGGGAGAGAGGAGGTGAAGAGGTAGGAGGAGGAGAGGAGGGGGAGGAGGAGAGAGGAGGAGGAGGAGAGGAGGAGGGGAGGAGGGGCAAAGGAGGAGGAGGGAGTAAGTAAGGGAAAGGGAGGAGGAGGGGAGGAGGAAGAGGGGAGGAAGGATGGGGGAAAGACGAAGGAGGAAGGGGAGGAGGTGGAAGGAAGAGGTGAAGGAAGGGTGAGGAGGTGGGGGGGTGCGGAGGGAAGGAGATGAGATGAGAGGGGAGGAAAGAAAGAGGGGGGAGGAGGAGGAAACAGCCCGAAAAGTGGTTGTTTAAACTGAATAAACAAAGCAAGGAGATCCGTGTGCGTTCGGCGGCAGCGTCCAGAGCTTCGAACACGTTGATCTTTTACCAAATCAGAACAAAGGAAAGGGAAGGAGAGGAAGGAAGGGACATTATGACAATCACTTACAATCAGCAATCTCTATCTTTTTTCTTTCGTTAATTTACCTTTCCTTTCTCTAGAGGAAGAGACGCACGCACAGCACTATGGCCGCCAACATGTTCCGAACACGTCCCAGGTGATAGCAAGCGCATCCGGGTCTTTGGGTCAAATGGCGGAAAACAGATAAAATCACACTAGGGACAAAACCAAGAAAGGAGAATAGAGAAACCTCAGATAACAAGTCTTAAAGCCTAAACGAGGTGATAAGAGCAGGGAAAGGCAGTTAAGTAAGCGTAAAAAGAGAGAAGGGGAAAGAAAAACAAACATGAGAGCATTTCCGAGAGCGAGTGAAATGAGCCGTGAAGAAGGAAGACAAAAGGGTTGAGAACAAGGGAAGACGTCGAGAAGGAAAGCAGCAGAAAAGAGCAAAATAAGAAACAAAATTAAGGAAGACAAAACCGTTAAACTGCCGACAACAAAGGAAACGCGCAGGAAACACAAGAGTTAACACAGAGGAAAATAAAAAAAAAACACATTCGTCAAAGGAAGCCACAATAAAACATCACACATAAAGAAACAGAACAAAACCCCAACGATAAATAGAAAAATCCATGGAAACAGAACACGGAGATAACTCCTTCATCGAGACCTCAAACTCCTCCTCCTCCTCCCCTCCATCCTCCTCTCCTCCTTCACTCCTCTTTCTCCTCCTCTCCTCCACCTCCATCTTTCCTCCTCCGTCCTCCTCTTCATCCTCCATCCTCTTCCCTCCTCCTCCTCCTCCCACTCTTCTCGTCTCGTTCTCCTCCTCGCGCCTCCACTCATCCTCTTCCTTCTCCTCCCACTCCTCCTCCTCCTTCCACTTCTCCTCCTCCTTCTCCCACTCCCACTCCAGTCCCCCTCCCCTCCCTCGCAGATCAAGGAGACCCCATCCGAACAAGCGAGAACAGGGAAGGCGCATCCTCCTCCTTCCAACTGCCTCCCCTCCTCCTCCTCCTCCCACTCTCTCCTCCTCCTCCTCCTCCCACTCCTCCCTCCTCCTCCATCCTCCTCCTCCTCTCCTCCCTCCTCCTCTCCTCGGAGATCAAGGAGACCCCATCCCGAACAAGCGAGAACATGGGCGGCGCATCTTGTGTTAAACTGGACTTGCTGAGGACGAGGTGAGCGAGCGTTAAAGAGGGCAGACGGGTGGCGGGTCAAGGCCGGAAAGGTCACCAAAAAAGAGGGGTCAGAAAGGTCAGGGGTCAAGAGGATGGGAAGGGTGAAGAGGGGGAGGGGAGTAGGGATGAGGGATGGAATGAAAGTGGGAAAGGGGAAACGTGGAAAGGAGGGAGGGAGGGGAGAGGGAGGAGATGCAGTAGAGAGAGAGAGAGAGAGAGAGAGAGAGAGGAGAGAGATTGAGAGAAGAGAGAGGAGAGAGAGAGAGAGAGACAGGAGAGAGGAAGAGAGAGAGAAGAGGGAGAGAGGGTGGGAGTAGGAGAAAGAAAAAAGAGAAAGGAGCGGCAAGATAAACGAAAAGACAGAAAAAAATAGGGAAAGAAAGCTACATAAAAAAGAAAAACAAAAGTTCCTTTAAAAACCGACAAGCTTAATAAGAAAAAGGAACTCCAGTTGAAAAAGAAAAAGCCAGCGCGCCCAGGCCCTTCGCGAGCAACCCGACGGCGAGGCAGGAGGGGGGGGGAGGGGCGCCACTGGGCCCTTGCGTTGAGGCCAGAGGGCGGCGTCGTAAGGGCGCCGAAAACTGGCAAAATATAACAAATAAAAATAAGACAAAATCAATGATGGTGGAACAACATGGCGACGGCATGATGGAAGCGAAAGTGAACAAAAATAATGACATTATTTTTTTCTCTCTCGGAATGTTTTGTAAATTATCTTCAGGACAAAAAAAGTCTCCCTTCGTCACCTGCTGTAAATGACAGAACGTCAATCAGTGCAGGAAAAATATAGATTTAAAACTATCCTCTTATTTCATTTTGAAAATTTATTTCCTTCTTTACCTTCAAAATCCAATTACACTTTCGAGCCTTCGGAATCTGGCCGCCGTGGTGATCGGACGTGCCTCGCCTCCTCTCCGCCGCAGCCCGCGACTCAGCCCACCGTGCCCTCTCGTGGTCCCGCAGTGACGGTGGGTAATCAGACCCCCCCCGGGTTCGAGGGGGCAGGGCTCCCTGGTGTTTCTTCTCGGGCAGCTAGCTCTTATCCCAGCGTGAAAGGGCACCCTTAGTCCAGGGGTAATCGTGTCCCTCACTGTGCGGACCTTGGCCCTAGGATATGGGCCCCCGGCAGCATGGGCCAGAGCTGCCTCCCCGCCCACGAGGATGGGCACCCCCATGGCAGGCAGGGTCAAGCTGCCCCCCGTCCCAGGTGAGGGGCCCCCTTAGCAGTAACCACACCAACAGTGACAAGTGTAAACAGTGTAAATCAGTTTGAAAAGGCAATCTATCAATTCCGCAGCGTAACAATAATGCAGAACGCAATTCTGTGTATTCGCTGCGACAATGTCTTGGGGCAAGGTCAGTCATCTGTGATCAAATCAGAAAATATTACAGGTCGGCTGAAATCGAACAAGCCCGGAACATTGCAATCAGTTGATCCGACTCCAGAAAACCCGGGAGCACGACGCGGGACACCAAAACGGAAGGCAAACATTATCGGCGCACACGATGATTGAGCTGTGTGTCGATAATCAAAACGTACTGTTCGCAACGAACACGGAACTCCTCCAACAGACTGGTCACCACCGAAGAAATCGGTTTTTCTACTACTTTTGTTATATTTCCAGAAGAAACACAGACCTGTAATGGGCCCTCCTTCACGGATCAAAATCTGGTCGAGAACAAAATCGACTTGCTAATCGGAATGTTCTCCCAACAGCAATCGCCTCTCAATAAATCCTAGAGCAAAAACAAGTAGAGAGGATGCAAAGGTCAACAACAAGAGCCGATCCCCCCCCCCCCTCCTCCATCCCCACCGCCTCCCCAAGCCAACTGAGAGCCCACCCGCTGTAAGACCCAAAAACCAAACGCCAAAGAAGACCAAGGTTGAAGCTTCTACCAAGAAACACCTAAACGGAGGTTTTAAGAAGAAGGAAAAAAAAAACGAAACAGGAATAACAAGCAAACAACTCGACCCCAACCGCCACTGGGAGGAAACAGCTCAGCAGCAGGTGCAAGGGGCCACCGCCCACCACTGCCCCCTCCTCCAGCAGCACCACCAGTCATCATAAACAACTAAGCAGAACGAGAAAAGCCCGCACAAGATGTCGACGAAGACGGTTACACCAAAGTCAAATCAAGAAACCAGAGAAAAGAGATAGAAATACACCAAACGCCAAAGCCATTAAAGGGAGCAGATCGTCCGACACAGTCTACCTTCACATCACCATTCTCCCCAGACACACACGGAGAGGACGTAGAACAACACGTACCTGAAGTTTCAAAACATTTCGCGACACAAAGCCCACAGGACAGGGATGAAAAACGACTACTGCACCAGCTTCCCGTGTCAGTACCGAACCGAACCATTCACAGACTCGGACGCTTTTCCCGACAACGTAAACTTGTTCCAAAACAAAAACAAGTACACGCGCGATCAGAATGTTTGACGAGGCAACGCCGTCAGCGTTACCAGTGACTGGATCATGTCATAAAAATAGAGCACACAAACCATGTCTCTCCTCTGAAGAAATTAAAATAAACATTTCAAGAGAGAAACACAACATATCAACCAGAATGAAACATGGCTCCACAGGTGATACTAATTTCATCAATATTCCAAATTTTAAAGTTTACAGACGTGGCGCAGGGGCGGAGGATGGGTATATGTGTACGGGATACCTGAAGTCAAACAGAATGTCTGGGTTACCGTACAAAGCAACATTCCTTCATATACTGAGCTGTCTATAGGCACACCCATGTTACCTTGGAATTTTGTGAATACCTTGAAAAGGTTTTTAGGGAAATGTCTTTAAAAAAGAAACCGCTTTTCATCTTCAGTGACCTAAATAATAACTAACAAATTCAAATACTAAGTTTGATAAGTTTTTTGCTTAACAAAAAAACACGACAGAAGTGATGTACAAGTCCTATACAGAGCACAAAGCATTTTAAAGGCCTTTTTAAAAATTGGAAAACTAACTTATGAACAAACAACTGCTTCTACATTACAACTAAAACATAGATCGGCAACGACAAATGGAAATACGTGACCCCCAAGTTATGGAACATGAATATACCAGATAATATAAGAAACATTACAAGCTTCTGTAATTTTAAGAACGAAATTAAAAGAACACCTCAAATAATCAACTGTAAATATAAATGTATTTAAAGAATAATCACTGTAATCAATGGAATAAAGCGTCTGGACTTTGACTTCTCTTCTCTATTTTTCCACTTCGCGAATCCCTGAACACGGGCGCAGCACCCGACCTCCTTATACGGTCGGGTGCTGTGAAGTAATAAAGGAAGTAATTCAACCCGATTTCTCGTAAGCTTTCAACGCAAATTCCTCTCTTTCCTTTGCTTAATTTCTTCCCTTTTTCCCTTCCCTTTGATCCCTTTTTAATTTCGCCGACTTCAATCCGCCATCGCAGGACCCCCCCCTCCCCCCCTCCCCTCGCCCCCCAAAGGTAAGACAAGGCCTTTGCACCACCCTGAGCCAGCGGCCTGGACCCCCGTTGCCCCCTTATTGACCTCGTGCCTCTAGACGCAATCCCGTTGCTATAGTGATGCCCTCCTCGTGGAGAAGCAGCCTTCGAGGGGATGCGCTGTTGACATCTCTCTTGATGTGTGTTATATTGGCGACGCCCTCGACGGGGTTCCGTTCGGTTGAGATGCCTCTCGACACGGAAATCTGTTGACTTCTTGCTTGTGGAAGGAGACGAGTTGCTATGGCGATGTGTACTGGAGCTAACACGCCCCTACGTAACAACGGGAGGGAGGGAGGGAGGGATATAGAGAGAGAGAGAAACAGAGAGGGAATGGGAGAGGGAGGAGGAGGGATAGAGAGAGAAACAGAGAGGGAATGAGAGAGGGAATGGGAGAGGAGGGAGGGAGGGAGGGAGGGAGGGAGGAGGGAGGAGGAGAGAGGGGAGAAGAGAGGAGAGAGAGAGAGAAGAGAGAGAGAGAGAGAGAGAGAGAGAGAGAGAGAGAGAGAGAGAGAGAGAGAGAGAGAGAGAGAGAAGAAGAGAGAGAGAGAGAGAGAGACAGACAGAGAGAGAGAGAGGGGGGGTGCACTCTACACCTCAATGTCAAGGCAATGCCAGCGAAAGGACAGCCTGAACGAAGCCCTGGCGAGAAAGGGCTGATCGTCCCGCTTTGTTACGCGTCTGAAATTCAACAGATTCCTGTCCGCGGTTTCTTGGAAGCAGCGACGCGGGAGGGCAAAGGGGGGAAGGGAAGAGGGCAAAGGGGGGAAGGAAAAGAGGAGCAAAGGGGGTAGGGGGAAGAGGGGGTAAAGAGAGAGATAAGGGAAAGAAAGGGGAGAAGAGGAGGGGAGAGTGGACAAGGATGGGAGGGGATAGAGGTAAGGAGGCACGGAGGGAAGAAGGAGTGAAAGGGAAAGGGGGGCAGGAAATAGGGAGCGAGGAGGGGAGTGGGGGTCAGGGAGAGGGATAGGAAGGGGAGGAGAGAGAAGAAAGAGGGATAGCCGGATGGAAAGAAAAGGGCAGAGGGAAAAGATGAAAAGAGAGATACAGACAGTTACTAACGAGCAGAGCGAGCCATCTCGGGCGGGGAGGGGGGGCGGGGCTGCTCGTCGGCAATAACACCTAATAATACCACCTTGACATTGGCAGCCTCATCGCCCGTCAGGAGCTGCCTCGTCAGCGCCCCTGTCGGCCCCTCGCCGGCCCCCGCGGCTGACACGAGCTCCTCCTGTTTCGCTTCTCATCTCGACTCCTTTTCTTTATTTCATTCTTATTCTTCTCTGGGACCGAATTTTGACGCTATCTCACCCGGCCGCTCTTCCCGCCACTTCCGAGCAATTTCCGGAAGCGGCGAAGGAAGTCTCTTTCTCCGAGGAAGGCAAATGTCCCTCCTTCCTCCTCCTGGAAGCGGCGGAGGAAGGTCGCGACGCCTGCTCGCGGAAGGCTCAGCTGGCGATGCTTCATTGCTTGCCGGATTCTGTCTCTCTCTTGTCTCAAAGGTATGAATGAGAATGAGTATTTCCAAAATACAAGAGGTTATTTAACTTATTTCGAATACATATTCGTCAAAAAAATACAGTATTCCCGATGGAGATGTATTCGAAACCAGTAAAATACATCTTGTATTGTGAAATATGAATTTTCATTCCTCCTTTCTCTCCGTCTGCCGCAATAAAATACGGGTCATCCTTCTCTCTCTCTCTCTCTCTCTCTCTCTCTCTCTCTCTCTCTCTCTCTCTCTCTCTCTCTCTCTCTCTCTCTCTCTCTTTTCTCCCTCTCCCTCTCCCTTCTCTGGGAAGTCAGGGCATCGTGATGGCAGAGCCGAGCCGCTCCAGGCCTATGCTCTTCGCAAGGATATCGACTGCCGGGTGAGGGAGAAGGGAGAGGGAGGGAGAGAGGAGAGGAGAGGC
>NW_020870471.1:497382-503645 GCF_003789085.1 Penaeus vannamei | reverse complement strand
GCCTTGAACGCCAACGCAACGCAACGCGGCTGTTTCGGCTTCGGCAATTAACTCGGGCGGGTGCAGACGAGTCTTCTCGGAATGGGGCTCCTCGTCTGGAGATCTTGACGGAGGAGGGCGGGCACGCGGTGGCGCAACGAGGAGGGTCTATAGCTGGAATGATGAAGACTTTATTTATTTATTTATTTATCTATTTATTTATTTATTTTTAGATTTTGTAGACTTTATTTATTTATTTATTTATTTATTTTTTAGATTTTTTTAGACTTTATTATTATTATTTTTTTAAGATTTGGAATGATGAAGGCTGGTTTTTTTAATCTTTTTATTTTATCTTTTTTAGCTTTTGTAGACTTTGCTTTAGGTTTTGTAATGTCTGGGGTGTTTGTGTCTTTTCTGTGCCTCTGGTTATTGGATTTTCGTCGTATTTCTTCTTGGTCTGTATGTGTTTTTGCATGGTTTTGTGACCCTGTCTGTCTTTGTCAGTTTTTTTTTTCTGTTTATACACACACATGCATATGTATACATACATGCATACACATGTTTACTTATTCATTTATTTATTTATTTATCTATATACACATACACATATCGCTCTCTTTCTCTCCCTCCCTCCGCCCCCTCTAACCCTCCCTCTCTCTCCTCTCTCCCCCCTCCCTCCCCCCCCTCTATCTCCCCCCCTCTCTTTCCTTTCCCTCCCTCCCGCCCCTCACCGTCCCCCCTCCCTCCCTCCCTCTCTCTCCCTCCCGCCCTCACCGCCCCCACCCGCCCCACGAAGACCTTCCTCCCACTACGCCTTCGTCAGACACCAGACGTCCCCCGCGAGACTTCACCCGCAGTTCGGGGAAGAATCAGCTGTGTCTTTCGTAATCCAACATTCCTCGTCAGCTGGATGGTGTTCAGGGAAGCGATGTATGATCCTCTTTCCCCTGAGACGGGGTTCGGGTATTTCCGGAGGTGTTGCAGTTCGGAGGCAGGGAGAGGAGCAGGAGAGGGGGATGAGGGAGAGGGAGGAGAGAGGGAGGGGGGGAAAGGGGATAGGGGGAAAGGGTGGGAAGGAAGGAGAGGGGGAAAGAGAGGAGAGAGGAGAGGAGAGAGAGGAGGAGAGAGAGAGAGAGAGGGAGAGGAGAGGGAGAGGGAGAGGAGGAGAGGAGAGGGAGAGGGAGAGGGGGGAGAGGGGAGAGGGAGAGGGAGAGGGAGAGGGAGGGAGAGGGAGAGGGAGATAGATAGATAATATAGATAGATAGATAAGTAGATAGATAGATAGAGATAGAGAGAGAGAGAGAGGAGAGAGAGAGAGAGAGGAGAGAAGAGAGAGGAGAGAGAGAGAGAGGAGAGAGAGAGAGAGAGAGAGAGAGAGAGAGAGAGAGAGAGAGAGAGAGAGAGGAAAAAATATGTGAGAAAATAAAAGGAAATTTTGATCTTTATTTGGGATGATATTGATAAACCAAGTAATAGCAGCAACGAGCATACTGTTGTTGCTGATGATGTGATAAGGATAATAATTATGATAATTATAATGATCATAATAATGATAATAATAATGATAACACTAATGATAATAATGAGAATGATGATAATGATACTACTACATCTACTACTGCCATTGATGATAGTAATTGTAACGATGATAATAATAGTAATAATGATGATGATAATAATAATGATAATAATAATAATGATAATGATAATGATAATAATGGTGATGATGATGATAGTGTTAATGATTATAATGATAATAATAATAATAATAATAATAATCATGATAATGATAATAATAATAATGATAATAATAATAATACTTATAATGATAATGATGATAATGGTGATGATAATAATGATAATAATAATAATGATGAAAGTAATAACAATAATAATAATGATAATAATGATAATAGCAATAATAATGATGATGATAATAATAATGATGATGATTATAATAATAATAACAAGCCTAACCACATATAAGACAACAAGCGTAAATCCTCACACTATTTCTCATCCTTATTACGACCTGGTTTGCCGACGCCTTCCCCGAGTGTCCGTGTCGAAATCCCATGACCTTACCCGAGCTCAGGTCACCTTCAAGGAGCAGTAAAGATCAAAGAAAAGCGAGAAGGAGACAAAGGTCTTTTCCAAGAAACTGGGTGGCTGAGTGCGAAGGTTGGCCGTGGCGGTGGTTTATGGGGCTCTCCTCCTCTGTCTGGTTGTTGGTCTGTCTGTCTGTATGTTGTCTGTCTGTCTGTCTGGTTGTCTCTTTCTTTCTTTCTAACTATCTATCTATCTGTTTCTATCTATCTCTCTATATCTATCTATCTGTTTCTCTCTCTCTCTATCTATCTCTTTCTCTCTCTCTCTCTCTCTTCTCTCTCTCTCTCTCTCTCTCTCTCTCTCTCTCTCTCTCTCTCTCTCTCTTTCTCTCTTTCATCTCTCTCCTCTCTCTTTCATTTATCTTCTCTCATATTCTCTCTCTCTCTCTCTCTTTCATATTCTCTCTCTCTCTCTCTTTCTCTTCTCTCTCTCTCTCTCTCTCTCTCTCTTCTCTCTCTCTCTCTCTCTCTCTCCCTCTCTCTCTCATTTTTCTATCACTCAATCCTAGCATCCCTGTAGCGAATGCCCCCATATTGTTTTTTTTTTTTTTTTTTTTTTTTTGGCAACTCTTTTGGCAATATGCAATCGCGTTTTCTCTTAATTGGAAAAAAACTATCCTTTCCCTTAAAGTTTACGAAAATGGGTATGGACTAATCTAACCATACATAGCACGGTCTAGTACCAAGAGAGCAGGAGAAATAGATAAAAAGACAGTCGAAGAACAAAATGAAAGGAATTAACAGCACGGTCTGGGACTGGGCGAGCAGCGTCGAGACATCCACTTGTGTCAGAGGTTCCCAACCCCGCGGCGATGGAGCAACATGAAAATGATGACGTAGACTTGAACCGAATTTTATCACATCCATAGGACTTGTATATGATTGTCTCCCCATATATCAGTAAATTGGAATCTTTTTTTTATGGTGTTCTTGTCTTGTAGGTGTTAAGACCATTACACTATTCATGAAAAGTAGAAAATGAATCTAAAAAGATGACAGACACTGCACGGGGCCTAGGAGAGTATTACATATTGGTTGGAGGTCACACACACACACACACACACACACACACACACACACACACACACACACACACACACAGATATATATGTGTGTGTAGAAAGGCTGGGAGTCGACAATGGTTGATGACAATAACAACAACAATGATAATAAAGACAGCAAGGAAAAAATATCGAAAGAAAATAATAGTAATCAAAATATAAAAACGAAACGAAAGAAATTACCATAAACACAATCATAACAACAACAATGATAATAAACATACCAAGGAAAGTAAAAGAAAAAAATAATAGTAAAAGCAATGAACGAAAGAAAGCAGATACTAACACGATGCTCAGAGGTTATTGCTGTGTCTATTAAGAGGTCTATCAAGTGACTGCAGAGAATATCACTCGCTGAACAGAGCATGCTAACTCATACCTATTGGTCTCGTTTTGTATTATAAGTATTTTTATCATGTTTATAAGTAGGTATTTTTTGTAAGTAGTTATTGTTTATAAGTAAATAAGTTTGTTTATAAGATTTTTTTTATAAGTAACCATCGTTTATAAGTAAATATTTTATAAGTAACTTGTTTATAAGAAAATATTTTTTATAATAAGTAACTATTTCTTATAAATATTTTTTCAACTAGATGAAATACCCAACTAAGGCAACTACTATAGTCTACATGTATGTATATAAGTATTCAAAACCGTTTGTGTACGTATAAATCTATACTTACATGCATATAGTGACACATATCCTACTACGAATTAAAAAAAGTAAAGAAATGAAGAAGTAGAGAAGGAAGAAGAAAAGAAACAGAAGGAAGAAGAGAAAAGCTAGAAGTAGAAGAAGAGGCGGACGAAGGAAGAAGAAGAAGAAGAAGAAAGAGAAGAAGAAAAGAGAAGAAAGAGGAAGAAAAGAAAGGAAAAAAGAAAGAAGAGAAGAAAAAAAAAACAAAAAAAGAAAAGAAGAAAAAATAAGAAAGAGAGAAAAAAAAAAGAAAGAGAGAAAAAAAGAAAAACAAGACAAAAAAAGAAAAAAAAAAAGAAGAAAAGACGAAGAAAAAAAAACCAAAAAAACAACAAAAAAAAAAACAAAACCAAAACACAAGAACAAGACAAAAACAAGACGACGAAGCCGTCTCGAGCCGGCAGGAGAACCGAGCCTCCCCCTCCTGCCTCGGCCATTCAGTCTCTCGCTCTACATTCCTCCCAATTACTAAGACCAGACGCAAGGATGTGCCATGTTACGTGCGTTGAGCAGGTCAGGGACAAGGGGAAGGGGAAGGGGATGGGGAGAGGGGAGGGGAGGGGATGGGAGAGGGAGGGATGGGGGAAGGGAGTGGAGAGACGGGAGGGGATGGGGAGAGGGATGGGGATGGGGAGGAGGGGGTGGAGGAGGGGAGAGGGGTGGAGACGAGGGAAGGGAAGGGGAAGGGGGATGGGAGAGGGGAGAGGGATGGGGATGGAGAGGGGGAGAGGGATGGGGAAGGGGGTGGAGAGAGGGGAGAGGGGGGGGAGGGAGAGGGATGGGGGTGGAGAGACGGGAGGGTGGAGAGAGGGAGAGAGAAGGGATGGGGAGGAGAGAGGGGAGGGGAGGGATGGGGATGGGGAGAGAGAGGGGGGAGGGAGGGTATGCGGGATGGGGGAGAGGTGGTGGAGAGAGATGGGGTGGGGAAGAGGGGAGGAGGGAGGGAAGGGGATGGGGGAGAGGGGAGGGATGGGGAGGGCGGTGGAAGAGGCGGGGGATGGATGTGGGGATGGGGGGAGGGAGAGGGATGGGAGAGGGAGGGGCATGGGGGAATGGGGGATGGGGAGGGAGGGGAGAGGGATGGGGGTGGGAGATGGGGGATGGGGGAGGAGGGAGAGGGGAGGAGAGCATGGGGGAATGGGAGAGGGGAGAGGGATGGGGGGAGGGGTGGTGGAGAGAGGGAGGAGGGGAGGGGAGAGAGGGATGGGGGTGGAGAGAGGGAGGGAAGGGGGATGGGGGTGAAGGGGAGGGGAGAGGGGGATGGGTGAGGGAGGGTGGGTGAGGGGAAGGCGGGATGGCGTAGGGATGGGGGATGGGGGAGAGAGAGAGGGAGGAGGGAGGGGGGGGGGATGGGGGAGGGAAGGGGTTGGGGATGGGGAAGGGTTGGGGATGGGGAAGGGGGGATGGGGGGTGGAGATGAGGGAGAGGGAAAGGAGGAAGGGATTGGGGGAGGGAGAGGGGAGAGGGAAGGGGATGGGGACGGAGAGAGGAAGAGGTAAGGCGGGGAAGGGGGAAGGCGGGATGGGGAGAGGATGAGGGGAGAGGGCGCAGGGGAGAGAGTTAGTTGAGTGGGAAGGAGAAAGGGGAAGGTGGAGGAGGAGAAGGAGAGGGAGGAGGAGGAGAGGGAAGGAGGAAGGAGGCGGAGAGAGGAATGGTGGAGTTGGAAGGAGAAAGGGAAAGGAGGAGGAGGAGGGAGGAGAGAGAGAGTGGGTGAGTGCGGGGAGAGAAAGCGAAGGGGGTGGGTGGAGGGAGTGAAGGGTAGGAAGGAGAAGGTTATTGGGGTAAGTAGGGGGAGGTAGAAAGAAGGGGTTAAGGAGGGGAAGGAGGAGAGCGAGTGGAAAGGGGGCTGGGGAGAAGGAGCAGGTGAAAGGAGGAGAGGGTGTGTGGTGAAGGGGGCTGGGGAGGAGAAGGAGAAGGAAAAGGGAGAATAGAGAGTGTAGGGGAGAGGGGGGAGTGAAGAGGTGGGGAGAAGAAAATGGAGGGTGGATGTGGAAGAGAAAGGAGAGGAGTGAGTAGGAGAAAGGGAGCAGGGAAAACAGGAGGAAGAGAAACCGGGGAGTGAGGAAGCAGAGAGGAAAAGAAGAAGGGAGAAGCGGGGAAATGGGGAATGGAGTGGGGAAGAGGGAGGATGCAAGGGGGAGAGAAGGTGGAAATAATTCGGGGAGTGGGGAGGTAAAAAGATGTGAATTGCGGGGAGTGGGGGAGCAGAAGGAGAACACGGGAGGGGAAAAGAGTGGGAACAGGAGTAGGGAGGAAAGAGGGAGGGAAGTGAGGTGTAGAGGAGAAGGGGGAGAGGGAGAGGGAGTGGAGCGTGTAGGTGGAGGAGGTAGTGGGAAGAGGGAGTAGTTAGAGTAGATAAAGGAGAGTGGAGGAGAAGGTGGGGGGGAGAGTAGGGGGAGGGAAGGGTGCGGGGGG
>NW_020870471.1:482382-484882 GCF_003789085.1 Penaeus vannamei | reverse complement strand
CACCACCAAAAAAAACACCCAAATACAGAACACACTCACACACAAACACACTCACGCACGCACACACGTCCATCACCCCCGACCCAAATCATAATGTAACACAAGATCGCAATCTCGAGCCATCTTTCTCATCTCGACCGGCGCGGACGGGACCCACAGGCCACCGAGATAAATCACCGCCGCATTTATATATATAAATAGCAAACGGTTGAATCGCCAGCTAATAATAGCCCAAGCCAGTGGTGTCGAGGATCTTGACGGCGCGGCTGTAAAAAGGACTGCATTGCGTGGAATGGGGTTCGTACCCTGTGCACTTGCAACCCTGGGTCGGTGGGGGAGGCTTCTTGGGCGGGTTGCTTGCGAAGGAGAAGAGGAGGAGAGGGAGGAAGAGGAAAAGACGGCGGATAAAGGGAGGGGGAAGAATGTTGAAGAGGTCACGCGAAAGGAGGATTAAGATAGGAGATAATTAGAATCAGAGGGGAAATTGGGTTAAGATACTGAATGAGAAATATAGAACCAAAAAGGAAAATAAAAGAAAACGAAAGAGAGAGAGAAAAAAAGAGAAAAAGAGACGAGATGATAATAAACATAAGATAAAAAGAGAACAAAACAAAGGAAAAAAAAAACAAAGAAAAAGTGAAGAAAATCGGAATACAAACAAAACCGAAAATTTAAAAAAAAGACCAAATAACAAAAGACAAAAACAATAAGTCATAAAACAAAAGACGAAGAGGGAGCGACGAACCAAAAGCACGAGGGCGCACAATCAAACACAAATTAAATGATCTTAACGTCAATCAAGTGTCCAGGAGTTGGTAGCTTAGTGGGAGGGAGAGGGAGTGGGGAGAAGAGGGGGGAGTGGGGGGGGAGAGGAGGAGATGAGTTATTGTAGGAAGGGGGGAGGGGGAGGGGGAAAGGGGGGAGAGGGGGAGATGGAGTTATTGTAGGAAGGGGAGGGGAGAGGGGAAAGGGAGGGGGTGGAGGGGAAGATGGAGTTGGAGTAGGATGGGGGAAGGAGAGGAGGGAAGGATAGGAGGGGAAAAAAGAATAGGAGGGAGAAGAGGAAAGGGCATAAGGGAGGGGGAGAGGCGGTAGAAGGAAAATGGGACAGGAGTAAGAGGGGGAGAGAATGAGGGGAAAGGAATAGAGAGGAAGAGACACAGAGAAGAGGAAGTTAGAAAATAGGAAGTGGGAAAGCGAGAGAGGAAGGGGTTACCCAAAACGGGACAGAAGGAGCAGGGGAGGCAGGGGAAGGGATAAAAATGGGGGGACAGGGGAGGGAGAGGGAGGAGAGGAGGGGAGGGGAAGGAGGGGAAGGGAGGGGAGGGAGGGGAGGGAGGGGGAGAGGAGGGGAGGGGAGGGAGGGGAGACGAGGTCATCAGCGTGACGATTATCAACTGTCTGTGAAGTAGGTAATTATCCTGTAACGTGGAGGTCAGAGGAGTAATTCCTTCAGTGGTAAATTATTGATTGAGATTAGACGAGCGGACGAGAGAGGGAGGGAGGGAGGGAGGGGAGGGAGGGAGGGAGGGAGGGAGGGAGGGAGGGAGGAGGGAGGGAGGGAGAGAGAGGGGGAGGGGGAGAGAGAGGGAGGGAGGGAGAAAGGAGGGAGAAAGGGGGAGAGAGAGAGGGAGAAAGGGAGGGAGAGAGAGGGGGAGAGAGGAGGGGGAGGGAGAGAGAGGGAGAGGAGGAGGGTGGGGAGGGAGGGGAGGGGGAGGGAGGGAGGGAGGGGAGGGAGAGGACGGGAGGGAGGGAGAGGGAGGTGAGAGAGGAGGGAGGGAGGTAGGAGGGAGGGAGAGGGAGGGAGAGATGAGGGAGTGAGGGAGGGAGAGGGAGGGGATGGAGGGAGAGGGAGTTAGAGAGGGAGAGTGGCAGGGGGAGAGAGGGAGAGAGAGGAGGGAGTAGAGGGAGGAGAGGGAGAAGAGGGAGAGAGGGAGAGAGGGAGAGAGGGAAAGAGGGAAAGAGGGAAAGAGGGAAAGAGGGAATAGAGGGATAGGAGAGTAGGGATAGGGTTTAGGGGGTAGGGATGAGGGATAGGGATGAGGGATAGGGATAGGGATAGGGAAGAGATACATAGATTAGAGATAAATGATAGAGATAGAGATAGAGATAGAGATAGAGATAGGATATATAGAGATAGAGATAGAGATAGAAGATAGAGATAGAGATTAGAGATAGAGAAGATAGAGATAGATAGATAGACTAGATAGAGAGAGAGAGAGAGGAGAGAGTGAGAGAGATGTGAGGAGAGAGAGATGAGAGATGAGAGAGGAGAGAGAGAAGGAGGAGAGAGAGAGAGAGAGAGAGGAGAGGAGGAAAAGGATAACGCATAGATAGATAACGAGGACAGATGGTAAATGATAATGATAACAAAAACTTCCATTAAGAATATAACTTCGTACTTGACCTTGGCTGAGGACACACCATGTGCATACACCTTGCCCACATTAAGCACATAAGAAAAAGAATAAGATATCCACAAAATGATTAGAAAAAAGGA
>NW_020870471.1:469882-479882 GCF_003789085.1 Penaeus vannamei | reverse complement strand
CTCTTTCTCTCTCCTCTCTCTCTCTCTCTCTCTCTCTCTCTCTCTCTCTCTGTATGTCTGTTTCCATATCAATCTTTTGTGTTCGCAAGTTTGACTGTCTATTTAAACCATCTCTTGTTGTCCCTGTTTGCCCGGGTGACCCGCGCTGCACCATGAATAATTGATTGCTTTTGGCACAAGCAAATCTATCGCCAACAGTCGCTTGTGTGCTTTGCTGTCGTGCGCGCGCAGTACAAAGACACAGGAAATATACTTCTAAATAAACGCAAACATACACAACCACGGAAATATACGCTCATACTAACAAGCACGTACAGACACAAGCACACACACATGCAGTTACGGGTTGAAACGCGGGAAAACGCACGTACATATGTACAAACACACACAACCATACGCACACGGCCTTGCACTCACCCTAATCTGCCTCTCATTTCAGGCTAACTTCTCCTGTCTATTCTATGTCAAATAAGTCGAGATTCTGCTTCTTTTTGCCCGTTCTCTATCTCTTCTCCTTTGTTGTGTCTTTGGTTAACTACGTATTGCTAATAATCATAATATTAATGATTTATTTTTTCTCCAAATAACGTCAATAGCTTTGAAACCGATAATTTCATGTGATTTCATTCGTCTTTTCTCTTCGTTACGACAATATGGCATTCAAAATTTTCAACTTACAATATCTTCATCTTCTAAACATATATATAAAATCACAAACAAAAATCCAATTACGCAAAAAAATAATTTTTAAAAAAATATACGTATTGGGCGCTTGGAGAAAGCACGTGACGACAGTATAATTAGTACCTTTTTTATCCACTTAGAAAACACACAAACACATATTTCACACCAAATGTAGCATGACTCAAAGAAATTCTCGATAATTCCCTTGCAGAAAACAGAAGGAGAGAGGAACACGATAGAAAAAAGAAAGAAAGAGAAGAAAGACAACAAATATATCAGTACCACATGGCTCGGAATTCCTGCCAGAAGTCACTAGACGACTCAATTTCTCGGATTTACAGTAATAACAGACCGAAAAAAATAACGAGAAAAAGTCATGCCATCGTACATTCCTAGTCAATTTTATCGACAGCTCTCATCCGCAAAAAATAACACAAAGGTGAAGATGCGGCAGAACTTATATGAACAGAAAGAGATAAAACAAAGACATGATACCCAGTGGGGGAGCACCGTTTGTGGCTACCAGACGTACGACGATTTTTTACTATTATCCTTTTATTTTGTTTTCTTTCCCCCACTAACCATTTTCAGGCAGAATACACGTTTTATAAATATTTTCTATTTGTTTAGAAAAATACGCCTATCCTCATTATCATAATCATCATTATCATTATTATCATCATCATTGTTATTAACTCCAATTCTATCAATATTTCACCATTCTTATTCTTATTTTTATTTAATGAAAGCTCTTTATTATTATTATTATCCTTCTATCATCATTATTATCTACTTTTATCAATATCAGTATTATTAGCATTATTAGCAATATCATTGTCATCATTACTATCATCTTCATAACTATCATCATTGTTATTATCACCATTATCAATATTTTAATTTCACGTTTTCATTTTTTTTACATCAAAATAGTTTTATTATCATTATCGTTAATTTTACACACTTACATCAAAATTGTCATCTTTAAAATTTATTTTTATTTAATATCATTCCTTATTAATTTACTATTATCATTAGTTTTTTATATTATCTATTATCATTTTTCTTGTTGCTTATTATTATCATTATTATTCATTATATGATCTTTTTATTAAATTCATCATTATTACTATTATCATACTATTATATATCAGATCATGAGTCGTTAATAATAATAAATTCGTATAATAATAATAATAATGTATAATAATGAATAATAATAATAATTAATAAATAATAATAATAATAAATAATATATAATAATAATTATAATAAATAATAATAATAATACGTATAATAATAATAAATAATAATAATAATAATAATAATAATAATATATTATTAATAATAATAATAAATAGAATAATAATAATCGTATAATAATATATATAATATAATAATAATAATAATATAACAATAATAAATAATAATAATAATATAATAAATAATAATAATAATAATAATAATAAATAATAATAATAATAATATAATAAAATAATAATAATAATAAAATCGTAAAAATAATAAATAATAATAATCGTATAATAATAATAATAATGATAAAATAAATCGTATAATAAATAATAAAGTAAACAATAAAAGCAACAAAGACAAAACGCCATTCATTGCACTCAACAAGAGCAACAAGTACATTCTTCTCAACATTCTTCCGTCGGGATGTTACGTGCAAAAAGAACAGGGGGGGGAGGGGGGGAAGGGGGGAAGAGAGGGAGGGGGGGGGGGGAGGCCAGTGTTTGAGTGGGGGGGGGGGTAGGGGGGAGGGCTGGCAGGGGTAGAAAGGAAGGAGGGGTGGGGGGAGTCTGCGTCGTGAGGGGGGGGGGTGAGGAAGGACGGGTGGGTGGGGAAGCTATGCTGAGGGGGGAGAGGGGTTGAGTCGAGGGGGGGTGAAGGAGAAGGGGGTGGGGGAGGGTGGGGGGGCTATGCTGAGGGGGGAGGGGGGTCTGAGTCGAGGGGGTGAGAAGGAAGGTGGGGGTGGGGGAAGTCATGCTGGGGGGGGGAGGGGGGTCTGAAGAAGAGAGGAGGAGGGAGTTAGGGGGGAATCTATGTCGGAGGAAAAGAGATTATATGAGAGAAAAGGAGGATGTAAGGGGGTAGGGGGGTATGTCTGGTGGGGAGGGGAGTTTCTGAGGGAAGTGGGGGATCAAGGGGCTAAGAGAGTGAGAGGGGGGAGGGGAAGGGTCTGGGGTCCAAGATAGGGGAAGGAAAACTTGTATGACGTAAGATAGACGAAGAGGCAGGTCTGTTGTCCAAGAACAGCAGAAGAGAGAGAGAGAGAGAGAGAGAGAGAGAGAGAGAGAGAGAGAGAGAGAGAGAGAGAGAGAGAAGAGAGAGAGAGAGACAGAGAAGAGAGAGAGGGGGGAGGGAAGGGAGGAGGGAGTTAGGGAGGGATGGGAGAGAGAGAGAGGGAGAAGAGGGAGAGAGGGAGAGAGGGGAGAGGAGAGAGGAGAGAGAGGGAAGAGAGAGAGAGAGAGAGAGAGAGAGAGAGAGAGAGAGAAGAGAGAGAGAGAGAGAGAGAGAGAGAGGAGAGAGAGAGAGAGGAGAGAGGGAGAGAGGGAGGGAGGGAGGGAGGGAGGAGAGAGAGAGAGAGAGAGAGAGAGGAGAGAGAAGAGAAGAGAGAGAGAGAGAGAGGAGAGAGAGAGAGGAGAGAGAGAAGAGAGAGAGAGAGAGAGAGAGAGAGAGAGAGAGAGAGAGAGAGAGAGAGAGAGAGAGAGAGAGAGAGAGAGAGAGAGAGAGAGAGAGAGGAGAGAAGAGACAGACAGAGAGAGAGAAGAGAGAGAGAGACAGAGAGACAGAGAGAGAGGAGAGACAGAAAGAGAACAGAGAGAAAGAGAGAAGGAGGAAACACGTCACCTAAAAAGGAACTTCTCATAAGGAAAGGAAGGAAGGAAGGAAGATAAAAAAGAGAGATAAAGAAGGAGGAAAGAAATTCTGGGTGTCACAGAGAACAACCCACAGCTGACTTCGGTCGCTTGTGTGCCATGACCAGACGTCGAGGCATGTTGGCACCGCTGTCTCGGTCTCAACTTTCTCCGTGATAGTAAGAGTAATAGCAAAAGTAGTAGTTGTAGTAGTTGTAGTAGCAGTTATAGTAGTAGTAGTAGTAGTAGTAGAAGTAGTATTAGAAGTAGAAGTCGTAGTAGTTAGTAAGCGCAGTAGTAGTAGTAGTAGAAGTAGTAGTAGTAGTATAGGTAGTAGTAGTAGGTAGTTGTAGTAGTAGTAGAAGTAGTAGTAGTAGTAGTAGTAGTAGTAGAAGTACTACTAATAGTAGAAGTAATAGTAGTAGAAGTATAGTAGATAGTAGAAATACTATATAGAGGTACTACTAGTAGTAGTAAAAGTATTAGTTGAGGTAGTTGTAGCAGTAATAGTAGTTATTGTAGTAGTGGTAAAAGTAGTAGTAGTAGTAGAAGTAGTTGTAATAGTAGCAGCGGTGGTAGTAGCAGTAGTAGTTGTTGTTGCTTGTGGCGTTGTAGCTGTAGTGGCAGTATTAGTAATAACAGCTTCGCCTGAATAGTAGCAGTAACGGTAGAAGTATTAACAACAGTAGCAGCAGTTGTTGTTATTATTGTAGTTCTAGTGGTAGAAGTTATGATAGTTTCGCCTGAGTTGTAGCAGTAATGATAGCAAAATTATTAGTACTTGTAGCTGTATTATTACTATAATTATCATTAGTTATTGTAAGTGCACAAAAACAGGCAGTAGTAGTGATGCAAGCAGTAGTAGTAATAGTAACAGCAGCAGCAGTAATAGTGGTATTACTAGCAGCATCAGTAGTACTAGTAGTAGCAGTAATAGTAGAAGCAGAAGAAATACTAATGGTAGTATTAGTAGTAGTGGAGGTGGTAGAAGTATTAATAGTAGCAGTAGTTTTTATTGGTTGAAGTGTAAAAGGAGTAAGTACATTAGCAGTTATGTGTTAGTAGCAGTGCTATTGTGATATAGAAGTCGGTGTAGCAGTAATGGGTGCGGTGGTAATAATAGAAACAGCATTACTTGTAGGTCGAATAATAGCCAATAGCAATAGTTACTCTAGCAGTTATAATAACAGAAATATAGATCTCAAGCGTAGCATATCCCGAACAAGAGCAACAGATGCAAGAACGAAAAAAACCAGCTTAATCTAGATGCTAAAAATATCAACAGCTATCCCATGCCACACAACAACAAACAACAAACAGAGCTACAAACACAACGAGAGGGAGCACATTCCTATTCGTTCACCGTAGCCACATGAATGGCAGGGTCATTATACAGGAGTAATAATAGTAACAGTTACAGAGTAGCAGTAGGAGAGGTAATAGTAGCAATAACAGTAAATTTGCTTGTCAGTGCGTTTCATACCACGGGACTAAACGCATTTTAGCGGAATGTGGCGGTTCGGTGCTGAGTGAAATATGTAGCGTGAGGGGTCAGAAGCAGAGAGAAGAGAGAGAGAGAGAGAGAGGGAGAGAGAGAGAGAGAGGGAGGGAGGGAGGAGGGAGGGAGGGAGGGGAGGGATGGGAGAGGGAGAGGGAGAGGGAGAGGGAGGGAGAGGGAGAGAGAGAGAGAGAGAGAGAGAGAGAGAGAGAGAGAGAGAGAGAGAGAGAGAGAGAGAGAGAGAGAGGAGAGAGAGGAGAGAGAGAGAGAGAGAGAGAGAGAGAGAGAGAGAGAGAGAGAGAGAGAGAGAGAGACAGAGACAAGAGACAGAGAGAGAGAGGGGGGGGGCAGAGAGATATATATAGAGAGAAAAAAATGTAGTGAGATATAGATAGATAGGATAAAGAGAGCTAGATAGAGGGAGAGAGAGATAGACAGACAGACAGATAGATACAGAGAGACACAAAAGTAAAAAAGAAAAGAGAAAAGGACACCAAAAGATCCAATATGAAGACAAGAAAATAGAAGTAATACATACAACCATAAAATAAAATACGTCAATAAAAGGAATAACACTGGATAAATAGGTAGGTCAAGTAAATGGTGAATGGGTGGGGGGGTGTGGGGGTGGGAGGGTGAAGGGGTGGGAGGGGTGAAGGGGGTTTAGGGGAGGGAAGGGGAGGGGGAGGGTATAAGGGGGGAAAATAGGGGAGTAGAAGGAAAGGGTAAGGAGGAGGAAAGGGACTGAAAGGTAGGGAAGGTAGGGAGAAGGGAAAGTAGAAGAGTAGAGATTTAAAGGCAAAAATTAGTGGTGAGGGGAAGAGTGGGAAACGGAAGAAGGTAGAGATGTAGAAGGAAAACGAGGGAGGGGAAAGGTAGAAGGGTAGAAGGGGAAAGGCAAGAATAGGGAGAGAGGAGGATAAAAAACAGAGAGAAGGAAGGAGAGGGAAAGGGGGCGGAAGAAGGGGGCTGAAGGGTAAGGGGGATGAAAGGAGGGTAGGGAGGGGAAGGAGGGAGTAGAGAAGTGATGGTGGGGGGAGGGAGGGGATAGGCAAGGACAGGGAGAAGAGAAAGGACGGTAAAAGGGGGAAGTATGGTGTTAGAGAAGAAAGGGAGGGAAAGTGTACGCTAGGGGGTTGAGGGGAAAGAGGAGGGGTAGGGTAGGGGTTAGTGGGAAAGGGAGGGGTAGGGTAGGGGGTTAGAAGGAAAAGGGAGGAAGGGGAAGGGAAGTAAGGTTTACAGGAGAAAGGAGGGAAAGGGTAAGCTTGGGGGTTGAAGGGAGAGAGGGGGAGGGTAGGGGGTTAGTGGGAAAGGGAGAGAAGGGAATAGGGAGGAAGTAAGTATTCACATAGAGAAGGGAGAAAAAGGGTACCAGGGAATAGAAGGGAAAGGGAAAGGGAAAGGGAAGGAGGGAAGGAGAAAGCAGGGGTCAGGGGAGACAGAGAGAGAGAGGGAGGGTGAGGGGGTGGGAGAGAGGGTGGGAAGGGGGGTGGGGGAAGGAGAAAGCAGGGGTCAGGGGAGACAGAGAGAGAAGAGGGAGAGGGGGTGGAGAGAGGGTGGGAAGGGGGGGGGGGTGGGGGAAGGAGAAAGCAGGGTCAGGGGAGACAGAGAGAGAGAGAGAGAGGGAGAGGGGTGGAAGAGGGCGGGAAAGAAGGGGGGCGGGGGGGTGGGGGGGGGGACACGAGATTCCGTTCAATATGGCGATACAACGAACGGCAGGGAATATCGGGCCAAGGCGAAGCAGCATACGTGAGTGAGATTCAAATATTAAAATGAATGTCTTGAAGGAATTTTACGTCTGGGTTTTATTCACTGGATCCAGGGCGTTATTGGGAACAGGGAACATCTGTTTACTTTTTTTTTCTTTTAATTTCTTTCCCTCTTCCATCAAATCTTTTCCTTCTCCATTTTTTTCAATGCTTATATTTTTTTTTTTGGGTGCTTTTGTTTCTTATTCTATATTTTCTTTTTTTTGGTTTTCTTTATTCTTTTTTGTTTCTTTTATTTCTGTTCCATACATTTTTATCATTTTTTTCATTCATCCTTTCATCATTCTCCTCGCATGGTTCCCCTTCCCCTTTCTCTCCTCCCCCTCTTCCCTCCAACCCCTACCTTCCCCAACCATTCCATGTCTCCTCCACCCCTACTCACCTCTCTCTTCCTCCCCCTTTCCTTCCACTTTCACTTCCAACTCTAATCCTCAATTTTTCCTCTCTTCCCTTTTAGCTCCTCCTCCCCTTCCTCACCACTCACCCCCTCCCTTCCCTTCAGCTTCCTCCCCTTCCCTCACCACCTCACCCTCCTTCCCTTCCCTATCGTCAACACCTTACCTTCTTCTTTCCCCTTCGCTATCCTTTTCGCTTCCTCTCCCTCTACCCCTTCCACACACCCAACCTAGCCCAACATCCATCTCCACTCCTCCCCCCCCTTGCCTTCCACACACCAACCTAGCCAATATTCACTCCTCCCTCCCTATCACCCCCCAACCTAGCCCAACATCCATCCATCACTCCTTCCCTCCTGCCCCCCCATCCACCCAACCTAGCCCAACATCCATCCTCCACTCCTCCCCTCCCCTGTCCTCACCCCCTACCCTACCCCCATCGGTGTACAGGACACGAAAGATAATCAAGATAAAAACACTCGAACATACTTAACACACACGGAACCTCTCCAGTGTTATCTGCTTACACACACACACACACGCACACACATACACACACGCACACACACATTTCGAACACGGGAAATATTTAGGGTAGATAAGGAGCCACGTGGGTTTGAGAGGGGAGAGAGGGGGAGGGGGATGAGGGAGAGGGATAGGAGAGGGGGAAGGAAGGACGGAGGAAGGAGAGGAAGGGAAAGGGGATGGGAGAAGGAGGGAAGAGAGGAAGCAGGAGGAGAGAGAGGAAGGGAAGGAGGGACGGGAAGGGAGGACAGGGAGAGAAAAGGAAGAACTAGAAGGATAGAAGGGACGGAAAGGAGGGGGAAGGAAGGCGAAGAGGGAGGGAGGGGTGAGCTAGAGAGTGAGGGAGGCAGCTTTTGTAAGGGAGGGAGCTAAGGCAGGGTGTGATGGGAGAGATAGAGGGATAGGGGGTGGGGAGAGAGATGGGAGAGGGGGAAATAGAAGGAAGAGAGACAATATTGATGTATAAAGACAAACATGCAAATACCTAAACAGGCGTACATCTAAACACATACAACAGTGAAGGACCGAAGAAGGAGAAAAAGAAGAAGAAGAAAAGAAGAAGAAGAAGAAGAAGAAGAGAGAAGAGAGAGAGAGAGAGAGAGAGAGAGAGAGAGAGAGAGAGAGAGAGAGAGAGAGAGAGAGAGAGAGAGAGAGAAGAGAAGAGAAGAAAGAAAGAAAGAAAGAAGATAGATAGATAGATAGATAGATAGATGAGAGAGAGAGAGAAGAGAGAGAGGAGAGAGAGAGAGAGAGAGAGAGAGAAAGAAGAGAGAGAGACAGAGAGAGAAAGAAGAAAGAGAGAGAGAGAGACAGAGAGAGAAAGAAAGAGGAAGAGAGAGACAGAGAGAGAAGAAAGAAAAAGAAAGAGAGACAAAAAAAACGAAAGACAGACAAAAAAAAAAATCATAAAAGCTAAAAAAACAAACCTACATTCATATCTAACCAAGGCAACAGGTCCCCTCAACGCCTCATCTGAACAACCCTCCTTATGAACAGAACCTGAACACCTAAAGTTCACCTCAGTATCCAAGAAGCCCTTGGTGGTGGCAGGTGAATGGCAGCCAAAACACGAGTCTTAAATTCTTTATGTTACCTTTCGTTGTGACTTTTCGAACAATGGGGTTTGTTATTATAGAGCTTGGAGTTTAAGGTGTGTTTTGTTTTTCATTTTATTATATTTTTGTTTTTGTTTTAAATATTCGTTTGTCTAATAATTCGTTCAACATTTTTTTTTCTTCCCGCTAGTCTAACCTTTCATTAGTCTCTAAGTTTGTTTTTTTTTCGTGAAATTCCGTAAAATTCGTCCTTTCTTAATTTCTTCAAAAACTCACTTCCATCTATATCTTATCTACAACACACACAACACACACACACACAACACATACACACCACACCACACACACACACACACACACACACACACCACACACACACACCAAACACACATATATATATATATATAATATATATATTATATATTATATATATATATATATATAATACATATATATATAATATATATATAATAATTATATAATATTTATACATTTATAAAATATATATATATATATATGCTATATATAATTGGTGTTATGCTGTGTATGATGTCAAATGATTTGCAATCTTTCTATGAATTTGTTTCCCTTAGAGAAATATATCTCCTCGGCTCCCGCGTGTGAATTCGCAATATTATACGCGAAAAAAATTCTGTTGCAATTCCGAAAAAACAATATGAACGCAAACTCCACAGCGTTGCGTGGAAAAGCAGGTTATTTATCATGTTCGTGAATGTGCTGCGTTGGAAACCAAGCAGAGAGCTATTTTTACGAAGAAACGATGTGACGTTAGAAACATACATACGCACACACGCACATACATACACACACATACACGCACACGCAACACATACGCACACACACACACGCACACGCACGCACGCAGCACGCACACACACACACACACACACACACACACACACACACACACACACACACACGACACGATCTGTGTGCGTGTGTGGATTGAAAAAGTAGAAGATAGAAGGGAAAAAAATAATAAGAAAATAAAGAAAGACAAGGAGAAAAGGACACACAGCAAAACAGACGAAATTCGCCTTATTTGTTGATTCTCACGTTGACCGCATTTTCGGCAACGGCTCGTGACCTTCAGCGGAGTCTCGGCGATGGGGCGCGAATTTTCGCTCTTTCTCGCCCCGCCCCCCCCCTTTCGCTCTCTTGTTCGCTCCTTCGC
>NW_020870471.1:444882-464882 GCF_003789085.1 Penaeus vannamei | reverse complement strand
CATGCAAGATGGACTCGGTTCTTTCTCTTGCTCTCTCTCTTTCTTTCCTAGTTTCTTGGTCTTTCTCTGTGTGTATTTGTTTGTCTTGGTCTGATTCTTTTTTCTTTCTATCGTTATTTTGTTTTTATTTCTCTAGTTCTTTCGGTCTGTCCCACTTGTTTGTAGTCTGTCTGTCTGTCCTGTCTGTCTTTTCTGTCAGGCAGTCAGCCAATCAGTCAGTCAGTCATCAGTGAGCCAGTCAGTTAGTCAGGTCAAAATTTGTCACTCACTCACTCTCCCCTCCTCTCTCTCTCTCTCTCTCTCTCCTCTCTCTCTCTCTCTCTCTCTCTCTCTCTCTCTCTCTCTCTCTCTCATCATCTTCTCTCTCTCTTCTCTTCTCTCCTCTCTCGCTCTTCTCTCTCGTATATCGCTATATATATATATATATATATATATTATATTATATATTATATATATATGTAATATATATATGTATATATATATATATATATGTATACAGGGCTATATATAGATATAAATTTAGATATGTGTGTGTGTGTGTGTGTGTGTGTGTGTGTGTGTGTGTGTGTGTGTGTGTGTGTGTGTGTGTGTGTGTGTGTGTGTGTGTGGTGTGTGTGGTGTGTGTGTGTGTGTGTGTTTGTGTGTGTGTGTGTGTGTGTGTGTGTGTGTGTGTGTGTGTGTGTGTGTGTGTGTGTGTGTGTGTGTGTGTGTGTGTGTGCGTGCGTGCGTGTGCGTGCGTGCGTGCCGTATGTGCGTGCGTGCGTGCGTGTTATGTACATAATATATACTTACACAAATCTAAGCATCTCTAACCTGCCTATCTCGCCCTGTCTCGCTCCGTCTCGCTCTTTCCCATGAGACAACCAAGATACCTACCCTACCCCCCGGTGGTCGTCAGCTGGCGTGTGTTCAGAATAGCACATGCGAAGGCGGCTTTAGGGGGAGTAGGGGGAGAGAGGAAGATGAAGGAGAGAGAATGGCGAGGAGGAGATAGGGAGAGGGAGAGGGAGATTGGGAGAGGGAGGGGGGGAGGGGAGGGAGAGGAGGGAGGGAGAGGAGAGGGAAGGGAGAGGGAGGAGAGGGAGGGAGGGAGTGGAGAGGAGATGGAAGGTGAGGGAGAGAGAGGGAGGAAGGAGAGGAGGAGGAGGAGGAGGAAGAGAAAAAGAAGAAGGGAGTAGGAAGGTAAGAAGAGGGGTAAAAAGAATAGAATAGAACAGAAGATGTAGCAGGATAGAGAGAGAGAAGGAAGGGAAAGGAGCAGGAGAAGGGGATAGGGAGAAAGTGGGTAAGGGAGGAAGAGAGTAAGGAAAGAAGTAGGGAAGGAATCGTATAAACGGTTTGTGTAAACGTTTTTCCTCGTACACAAACAGCAATAAACACACACCCCGACCTCACCTCCTCCCTTCCTCTTTTTCCACGGGATTGCAAAACGCAGACGAGCAAGATATTTGATAATGGCGTGTGAATTTCAGTTTATTAAACCTCTTAAATGCTTGTTCAGTACAAACACAAATAAAAAAGAATGTGCAAGGTGTGTAAACAAGAGTTTAATCAGCAATCATCAGAGGAATTATTGGCGGGGGCTTGCAACACCTTCCTATCCAGCACATTTTTTGGTACATCATGATCACATCTAGAGACATAAAGATTTCTGAAGGATATATTTATACTTTGCCATTGAAACACACTCAGGAATTGGATTTTAATCTTTGTTCATAAAATTATACACCAAAGCGTGCTTTTTAATATAAAAATGATCTGCCGAGGCTTGAAATGTCATATCCAGCACTATTGCTAGACATCATGTATACATCTGTACTGGAAATATATACAAAAGTAGTTATAGTAGTTATATATCTTATGAACTCATCTACCCCTTACAACCACATTAAATTACAGACAAAAGTCAGTATTTGTAACATGATACAGTGGATAGTTAATTGCAAATGAAGAAAACATCATCCAGTTCTGTTGCTTTACATTATGGCCACATTTAGAGACATAAGACACTACACACACGAAGAAAATCCACCGTAAAATTACACTCACCACCTACAATCAAATACCGTATAATAGAGTGTTTGATAATCTCATTGCAATTATTGTTAATTAACGTATCAAATCTTAATTATCTGGGCAATTTGCACTACTTTGAGTTCCTCTGTTTTCTTATTCTTGATATTGCACTTTTCATTTTCCTTTCTTACTTATTCCGTTTCCTATATATTTTAATATTATCTCTTCTCTCTCTCTCTCTCTCTCTTTCTCTTCCTCTCTGTCTTCTCTCTTTCCCATTCTCTCTCCTATCTCTGCCTCTCTCTCTCTCTCTGTCTATCTATCTATCTTACTCTCTCTCTATCTCTCTCTTCTGTCTCTATCTCTCTCTACTCTTCTCTCTCTCTCTATCTATCTTCTCTCTCTCTCTCTAATCTCTCTTACTCTTCTGTCTCTCTCTCTCTCTTTCTCTCACTCACTCACGTCACTCACTCACTCTCTCTCTCTCTCTTCCTCTCTCTTACTCTTACTCTCTCTCTCTCTCTCTCTCTCTCTCTCTCTCTCTCTCTCTCTCTCTCTCTCTCTCTCTCTCTCTTCTTTCCTCTCTCTCTCTTCTCTCTCTCTCTCTCTCTCTCTCTCGTCTTCTCTCTCTCTCTCTCCTCTCTCTCTCTCTCTCTCTCTCTCTCTCACTCTCTCTCTCACGCCTTCTCCCGTCTCCCAAGGAGAAAAAGACATGGCAGTGGACCTCCGAGATGACGTCATCAGCTATTTATGTATAAAAATAAATAATCCCTTTTTTCCTTTCTCTCTATGTGTGTTTCGCCGGCGCGGGTGTTTGTGTTTTGTATGTTATGTATGCGTCTTTACGTGTGCATTCATCTCTCTTTCTCTCTCTCATTCTCTCTCTCTTCCTCTCTCTCTCTCCTCTCTCTCTCCTCCTCTCCTCTCATCTCCCCTCTCTCTCTCTCTCTTCTCTCTCTCTCTTCTCCTTCTCTGTCTCTTCTCTGCGTTTCTATCTACTCCCTCCCCATCGTCTCTCTCTATCATCTCTCATTTGTCTGTCTGTCTCTCTCTATCTATCCATCTAGTCTATTTAAGTGCGCTATCTATCTGTCACTGTCTCTGTCTGTGTCTCATCTTTCTCTCGTTCTCTCCATTCCTCCCTTCTTTAGTGTCCGCTCTCACCCACTCTTATATAGTTTCCTCTCTCTAGTTTTTCTCTCCCTCTTCCTTCCTACCTTTACTCTTTCTTCTTCCTTCTCCCTTCGATTCTCCCCTCTCTACTCTCCTCTCTTTGACCTCCTCCTTATCTTTTTCTATCCTTCCATTCCGTTCTCTGGTCTTTGTCCTCTCGTCGACCGCCTTCCTACACTCCATCTCTCCCTCTCCCCCCTTTCATCTCCTTCCTTGCCTTCTCTCCTTCCTTTTCTTCTCCTCTCGCCACCCTCTCTCCTCCTCCCTCCTCCCACCCTCCCTCTCTCCCACCCCTCCCTCTTCCTTCCTCCACTCTCCCTCCTCCACCCTCTCGCTCNTATCTATTATCTGTCTATCGATCTATCAGTCCATCTATTTATCTATCTATATCTATTTATCTGTCTATCGATCTATCAGTCATTATTTATCTATCTATTATTTATCTGTCTATCGATCTATCAGTCATCTATTTTCTATCTATTTTTATCTATTCTATCTATCTGTCTGTCTATCGATCTATCAGTCCATCTATTTATCTATCTATCTATTTATCTGTCTATCGATCTATCAGTCCATCTATTTATCTATCTATCTATTTATCTGTCTATCGATCTATCAGTCCATTATTTATCTATCTATTTATCTATCTATTTATCTGTCTATCGATCTATCAGTCCATCTATTTATCTATCTATCCATCGATTCGTCTATCTGTTTATCTAGCTTTATGTATATGTTTATCTGTCTATCTGTCTATCCGTCTACCTATCTAGCTCTATATCTATATCTCTCTATAGTCTTTCTATTTATTTGTTTGTTTACTTATTTATCAAATTGTTTGTTTACTTATTTATCAAATTGTTTGTTTACTTATTTATCAATTTGTTTGTTTACTTATTCATCAAATTATTTGTCTACTTATTTATCAGCTTGTTTGTTTACTTATCGATCTATCTATTTGCGTATTTATCTATTCTTTCATTCTTAGTTTTGTTTTATGATCTGTTGGTAAAGTTCGAGAAATTCTTTATTGGTATAAATAGTATTGACTTCTTTCAATAATTATCTTATCAGTATACAAACATCTGTCTAATATGTGCATATATAACTGTGAGTGTGTGAGTAAGGGAGTGAGAGAGTGTGTATGTGTATGTGTATGTGTGTGTATGTGTGTGTATGTGTGTATGTGTGTATGTGTATGTGTGTGTGTGTGTGCGTGTGCGTGTGCGTGTGCGTGTGCGTGTGCGTGTGCGTGTGCGTGTGCGTGTGCGTGTGCGTGTGTGTGTGTGTGTGTGTGTGGTGTGTGTGTGTGTGTGTGTGTGTGTGTGTGTGTGTGTGTGTGTGTGTGTGTGAGTGAGTGAGTGAGTGAGTGAGTGAGTGAGTGAGTGAGTGAGTGAGTGAGTGAGTGAGTGAGTGAGTGAGTGAGTGAGTGAGTGAGTGAGTGAGCGAGCGAGCGAATGAGCGAGCGAGCGAGTGTGTGTTGTAAATATGGATGTGCGTGTGTTTGTGCGTGAGTGAGTATGTGAGTAGTGAATGCGTCCGTGCGTGCGTGCGTGCGTATCCTTCGAGACTTAAATTGACCCTGATTAGCATTCCGGAAGTGCCGCCTCTAAAAAGGTTAACTTGACCCTGCACTTCCCTCCCTGGTGACCTATGATAACCTTTCCCTTACCTAACCTTATCTCACCTGAGTTGACCTAGACTGATCAAACCTTACATTATTTTATCCCATCCAGTCTGTATTAACCTTATTAACATTTATTAACTTAAACTATACATCAATTATCTTATTTTACTATACAGTACCATACCATACCAACTTACCATTCCGTACCATAACAAAGCATACCTCACCACACCATACCTTTCCATTCCGTATCATACCATACCATATTTCACTCTACTTCACCAAATACTATACCTCACCATACCATACAATACCTCGCATACATAAAATACATACTCGCATACCATAAAATACCATACCTTACTATACCATACAATACCGCCAATACCATACAATACTTCACCATACCATACAATACCTCGCCATACCATACAATACCTCACCATACCATACAATACCTCACCATACCATGCAATACCTCACCATACCATATAATACCTCGCCATACCAATACATACAATACTCACCATACCATTACGATATACATACCATATAATACCTCACCATACCACACCATACCATACAATACCTCACCATACCGTACCATACCGAACTTAACCTCATCTTCACCTAACCCAACCTAACCCAATTCTAAAGGAAGCCTAATTGATTAACATAGATGTTAAAGATGTGTAAAGGAAAGAGAAGAAACATAGGTAAAAAAAAAACACGAAGAAAAAGAAAATAAAATAGGTACGTTTCCATTTTAGGTCCGTCTCCCTGGGAAAAAAATAATGGAAGATAGTAAGAAATGGAAAAGGGTAAAGAAAAAGAAGAAAATAGACAAAAACAAAGAAAAAAAGAATAATAAAATGGGTACGTTTCCCCCCATTTTAGGTCTCCCTAGAAAAAAAATATAATGAAGGGAGTAAAATAGAGAGAGAGAGAAAAAAAAGGTGTGAACTGAAAGCGACCCTTCACCCTTCCTGTCTTTTTTTCCTCTTTTCTCTCCCTTTGTCACCCTTATTTTACACGCCTCCCCCCTCTTCCACCCCTCCTCCCTCCTCGTCGAACACACGTAAAAGGAAATAGCATAATTAGATTTTCTCACTCCCCTTCTCTACCCTACCCCTCCTCCCTCTCTACTTGCCATCCCCCTCTCTACCTAGCCTACCCCTTCTGCCTGCCCCCCTCCCCCCTCTGTCCTGTCACTTCCCCCCTCTACCTTGCCACCCCCCTCTCTACCCAGCCTACCCCCTCTGCTCTGCCACTCCCCCCCTCTGCCCTGCCACCCTACACCCCCCTCTACTCTCCCCCTTCATAGCTTCTGGTTACCCCTTAATGGCACCTCAACTCGGAAGGGAAAAGGTATTATGGTACTCTCTCTGTTTTTTTTGTTTTTTTTTCTGTCATTGGTGATTTTTGGTTTTATTTTGTTTTCTCTTGTATTTTCTGCTTTTTTTTTGTTTGTTTGTTTGCTTTTTCATTTTGTTTTTGTGTTTTTTTTCTTTTTTTTTACTTTGTCCTTCCGCTTTTGTTTTCTTATTCTCTTGCATTTCCTTCTTTTTTTACCTCTTCCTCCCTCTGTGTTTTTTTCTGATTATTCTAATCCTTCTTCTTCTTCTTCTTCTCCTTCTTCTTCTTGTTCATCTTCTTCTCTGACGCTTTACCTTTACCTCCTCCCTCCTTCCGTCATTCTCTCCCCTCTTTCCTGTCCCTCCCACCGAAACCCATTCTCCCCACCCTCCCTGTTTCCTTCCATTCTCTCCCCTCTTTTCCTCTCCTTCCCTCCCTCCTCCCTCCATTCTCCTCTCCCCTCCTCTCCTTCCCTAAATTGCTTCCTCCCACCCTCGTGTTCTCCCTCCTCTCCTCCCTCCAACCCTTCCTTCCTCCCTAAATTCCCTCCTCCCACCCTTCCTTCCATCCTTCCTCCTTCCTCCTCCCACCCCCAGTCTCTCTCTACTTCCCCTCCTTCCTGTCCCTCTCACATTCTTCTCCTCCCTCCCTCCTCCTTTCCTTAACTCCCATATCCAGTCTCTTCCCCTCCCTCCCTCCTTCTTTCCCTTCCCTTCCCTCCCACATACGGTCTCTTCCCACCCTCCCTCCTTCCTTCCTTCACTCACCACCCTCTCTCTCCTCCTCCCTTTCTGTCCCTTCCCTTCCCTCTCCACATCCAGTCTCTTCCCACCCTCTCCTTCCTTCTTCCTTCCTTCCCTCCCTCCTTCCTCTCTCCTCCCTCCTTCCCTCTCATCCCCTTTCTAAGACCAACTTTCACCTCTCCTAAAACCGCAAGAATGAATATTTAATTCTCCTTCCGTCTGTCCGCGTTTCCCCTCCCTCTTCCCTCCTTCCAAGACGACTCTCGGCCCCTTTCTTCTTCTTCTTCTTCTTTTCTTAAGATTATCGCTTTTTGCTCCTTAGTGTTTTTTTTTTCTTATCTCGTTTCGTTCTTTATGGTCTTTCCTTTTTTTCCTTTTATTTTTTTGGTTTATTCGGTTCTCTTATCAGTGTTTTTTTTTTTTTCTTCTGCTTCTCTTGATATTTACTTATTTTTTATTTTTTCATCTCCATTTTTTTTCTTTTTTTAAATACTTTTTCGATGATTTTTTGAAAAATTTCGCTTTCTTTACCGACTCTTAACCGACATTTCTTTCTCTATTTCTTCTTCTCTTTCTCATGTAGACTATATTGACTTCCTTTCCCTTCCTCCTTCTTCTCTTTCGTTTTTCCTCCTTTCCCCTCTTTCATCACTCACCCTTCCTCTTCCCTTTCGTCATAAAACCAATAAAAGCGAGGGCAACGAACACAGAGGGGGGGGGGGGGGGGGGGGGGGAGGGAAGGGGAGTATACATCCCTCCTCCCTCCCCCTCCCTTTAGTCCCTTCCTAAGCCCTTCTTCATTTCCTCTTCTTCTCCCCTTCGTGTAATAAAAGAGGTAGAGAGAGAGAGAGAGAGAGAGAGAGAGAGAGAGAGAGAGAGAGAGAGGGAGGGAGGGAGGGAGAGGAGAGAGGGAGAGGGAGAGGGAGAGGGAGAGGAGAGGGAGAGGGAGGGAGAGGGAGAGAGAGAGAGAGAGAGAGAGAGAGAGAGAGAGAGAGAGAGAGAGAGAGAGTGAGAGGAGAGAGAGGGAGAGAGAGAGAGAGAGAGAGAGAGAGAGAGAGAGAGAGAGAGAGAGGAGAGAAGAGAGAGAGAGAGAGGAGAGGAGAGGAGAGAGGAGAGAGAGAGAGAGAAGAGAGAGAGAGAGAGAGAGAGAGAGAGAGAGAGAGAGAGAGAGAGAGAGAGAGAGAGAGAGAGAGAGAGAGATGAGATTGATATTAATAGAAATATTAAATATTTAAAGGTTAAACCTCTTTCTTTTCTTTTCTCCCCTTCGTCTCCTTCTCTTTCTCCTATTCCTCCTACTGACCTTTCTCTCCTCTTCTGCGTTTCCTTCTTTTTTTACTTCCTTTCTAATCATCGCTCCCTTTCACACTTTGTCTCCCTGTCTCTCTCTCTCTCCTCCTATTCCTCTTCATCTTTCTTCTCCGTCTCCTCATAAGCTTTCTTCCCCAACTTCTTTATCTCCACCCTCATCAGTTTCCATACACCTCCATCTCCCCATCCCCCTTCCCTTTCCCTCCCCAACCCTTCCTCTCCATCTCCACCTCCCCTCCATTCCCCCTAGTCCCTCCCTCCTCCTTCCCTCTCCTCCCTCTCCTTCACTCCTCACCACCCTAACCCTCCCTTCTCCCCACTCTATCTTCCCCTAGTTCCCCCCCTCTCTCCTTCATTCTTGCCACCTTCCTCCCTCCCTCCCCTCTCCAACCCTTCCTCCCAACTCCATCTCCCCTTCCCTCTCCGTCCCTCCCCCTAATTCCCCTAGTCCCTGCCCTCCCTCCTCACCCCCTCTCCCTCCTCCTTAACCCCCTCCCCTTCACCCCCTCCCTCCACCCTCCACCCCCCTTCCTCCCTCCACCCCCCCCTCCACCCTCTACGCTATAGGCCCCCTCCGCATGGCCCGCAACGAGCCGGGCGCGCTCAATACGGATTTTCGTTTAATCGATTTAGGTTTATGACTCATCTTGGGCGGGCCAGGTGTAGCGGGGCCGGGGTGTGGGGTGGGGGTGGGGTGGGGTGTGGGTGGGGGGAGAGGGGAGAGGGAGGACAGACAGGCAGCTCACGATGCATGACGAGGGAAAAGAGAGGGAGGGGAAGGGAGGGAGGAGGGGGTGAGGGGAGAGGAGGGAGGAGGAGGGAGGAAAGGGAGGGGAAAGGAGGGAGGAGAGGAAGGGAAAAGGAGGGAGGAAGGGGGAAGGGAGAAGAGGAAAGGGGAAAAGAGGGAGGAGGGATGAGCGGAGAGGAAGAGGAGAGGGGAGGGAGCAGGAAGCGTGAGGGGAAAAGGAGAGAGAGGAGAAGGAGGAAAGAAGGTTGAGGGAGAGAGAGAGGAGGAGGTAAGGGATAGAAAGAGGAAATATGGAGGAACCAATAAAAAGGGGATAAGGGAAATAACGGTGGGGAGAATGCATAAGAAGAGAGAGAGAGAGAGAGAGAGAGAGAGAGAGAGAGAGAGAGAGAGAGGAGAGAGAGAGAGAGAGAGAGAGAGAGAGAGAGAGAGAGAGAGAGAGAGAGAGAATGAAAGAGAGAGAAAGAGAGAGAAAGAGAGAAAGAAAGAGAGAGAGAATGTAAGAGAGAGAGTACGCACCTTTTTGCTATGGGATTCACGCTTCACAGGTGTGCAGGACAGAGGTGGAGGGAACACGAAGGTGTGTGTGTATGTATGTATGTATGTATGTACATATGTAAGGGTGTGTGTGTGTGTGTGTGTGTGTGTGTTTTGTGTGTGTGCGCGTGCGTGTGCGTGTGCGTGTGCGTGTGCGTGTGTGTGTGCGTGTAAATGCATAAGTACATATGTATGTACATGTGTATATCTCCTTGCAGCTCCCGATACGCGCGCGTGTGCGTACAGTACGCGTGCACCCTGCGTTCGCCCACGACCATCCAGCGTATGGTAATGCATCCGCCCATGTGATTGCGTGCCCGTGACGAATTGCCTGTCAAAAGCACACAGACAGAGATGAAGAGCGCGTGCTTGGAATGGAAGCATGGAATGTGTCATGTTTGGGTTGTCAGCCGTTGCGGGGGGTGGGGGGTGGGGTGGGGGTGGGAGTGGGGTTGGGGGTTGGGGTGGGGGAGGGGTGGGGGGAGGTTGCCGCATCCAAGCCACGGTGTAGCTTTAACCGCTGGCAAACTTATTTTGGCATATTTATAAAAAAAAAAGGAAATATCGAAACTCCTTATAGTATAGGATTATGTATACTAGATAAACCATTTAATTCAAACTAATTAAGAGGGTTCTAACGTTACAGGAGCGTCTGAATTCAGTTAAAAAACACGCAAACGCATGTACACTAATTAACACTAATTAGACGCTTTAATTCGGGTTAAACTGCATGAGCTTTAACGCGTTTGAAAGTCAGTTGCGCAAACAAAAGCAAAAATAGATATATAAAAAAAGAAAAAAAGAAAATCAAAATCACTCAAGACTATATATCGAATCCCCCCCCAAAAAAAAAATAAAAAAATAATATATATATATATATATATATATATATATATATATAATATATATATATATATATATATATATTATATTATATATATATAGAGAGAGAGAGAGAGAGAGAGAGAGAGAGAGAGAGAGAGAGAGAAGAGAGAGAAGAGAGAGAACAAAATAAAAATCAGTCAATAAATCAGTCAATTAACCCAACCAAAGAAAATGATAATATATACATAGTCGCAAACAGAAACAAAATAAATAAATAAATAAATAGAAAAAACATTAAAAATAAAGAAGACAAAAATAAAACATAAATAAATAGAACATAAAAAATAAAGAAGACAAAAACACCAATAATATCAATCAGTACACATCAGAGGCAGAGAGACCCCTTCGCAACATGACCAAAACATGTTGGAATGAGGAACTCTTGATTAAACCTCATGATATTTCCCCTCTCGCCCCCCCCCCGCCCCCCTTTCGACGAATCCATGGCGTGTGGTGGGGCGGCGGCTGAGGGGAAAGGAAAGGGGAGAGAGAGGGGAGGGAGAGGGAAGAAAGGGGGAGGGAGAGGGGAAGAGAGGGGAGGGGGAGGGAGGGAGGAGAGGGAGAGGGAGAGAGAGGGAAACGGAGAGAGAGAGAGAGAGAAAGAGAGAGAGAGAGAAGAGAGAGAGAGAGAGAGAGAGAGAGAGAGAGAGAGAGAGAGAGAGAGAGAGAGAGAGAGAGAGAGAGAGAGAGAGAGAGAGAGAGAGAGAGAGAGAGAGAGAGAGAGAGAGAGAGAAAGACCGAGAGAGAAAGAGAGCAGACAAAGACAGAGAGAGACAGACCGACACAGAGAAAGAAACAAAAGAGACCGAGAGAACAAACGGGGAATCCCCCTCCCCCTCCTCCCCCATCCCCTCGGCCCAGGAAATGCGTGCGGTCATGACGTCACTCATGCCGGCCCTGTCATGCAGAGGTGTGACGTGACCGATTTAGAGGGATCGGGTATCGCCATGTGTCATGTACGATGGGTCTCGGTCCCTGTAAGGCAAAGGGAAGTGTAAATATTCGGTCTGCTGTTATTGCGTGTGTGCTTAGAGGTGCGTGTTTTCTCATGAGTCGGTGCTCTCTCTTTCTCTCTCTCTCTCTCTCTTTCACTCAGGGAGAGGGAGAGGGAGGGAGGGAGGGAGGGAGGAGAAAGAGAGAGAGAGAGAGAGAGAGAGAGAGAGAGAGAGAGAGAGAGAGAGAGAGAGAGAGAGAGAAGAGAGAGAGAGAGAGGAGAGAAGAAAAAAAAAGAAAAGAAATAGTAAGACAAACCGAAACAAACAGACACAGAAACAGAAAAAAGAAGACACAAAGACAGACAGGCACAAAGACAGACAGACAGGCACAAGAGCGTCCGAATGCGTCCGTCCATCTGGTGTTCCATCCATCAACGAGTTTACTGCAGCGCAAAACACCCCGCGCTTTTATTCCAATTCTGTTCCCTCTATCTCTTAATCCTCTTTGTCACCCTTTTGTCCTTTTATTCTGTATTTCATACTCTTCTTCCTTGCCAATTTTCCCCGTTTCTATTTTTGTTTCCATATTTCCCGCTTACTCTCTCTTCTCTTCTACGGACTGTCCTTAAATACATTTCTCCTTTTCCACTTTTCCTTTTTCTCTCCCTAACTCCTTCCTTCCTTCCCTCCTCCCTCCTTCCTTCCTTCCCTCCCTCCTTTTTCTCCCTCCCTCCCTCCCTCCCTTCCCTCCTTCCCTCCCTCCTTCCCTCCCTCCTTCAATTTCCAATCTACTTATTTTTTATTTTCATCTTTTTCATAACCGTAGAAATAAACAAAGACAAACAAACAAACGAATAAATAAATAAACAGACATGCAAATAAACGAACAAACATTCAAACAATCCAAACAAACAAACGCACAGCCCAAACAAACAAACAAAGGAACAAAAAAATAAAAAAATCCACCTTCCGGGGCGGCGACGCGGCGGAGGGAACAGCCAAAGACAAACAAACAAACAATCGAATAAATAAATAAACAAACATGCAAATAAACGAACAAACATTCAAACAAGTCAAACAAACGCACACAAACCCAAACAAACAAACAAATAAACAAAGAAATCAAAAAAATACTTCCCACCTTCCGGGGAGGCAACGCGGCGGAAGGAACAGCCAGAGACAAACAAACAAACGAATAAATAAATAAACAGACATTCAAATAAACCAACACACGTTCAAACAAACAAACGCAGTCCAAACAAACCAACAAATGAACAAAGAAATCAAAAAAATACTTCCCACCTTCCGGGGAGGCGGCGCGGCGGAGGCAACAGCGCGCCGAAGACCACCACGAAGATCTCACATTAGTATAATCATCGGCGACGTGAAGAGGGTCGGTGGAGGAGGGGAGGGGGAGGGGGGAAAGAGGGAGAGGGGAGAGGAGGGGAGAGGGGAAGGGGAAAAGAGGGAGAAGGGAGTAGGAGGGAGAGAGGAGGGTAAGCGGGAGGGAGGAGGGGGAAGGGTCTGTGATAATCTCTCTCTCTCTCTCTGTCTGTCTGTCTGTCTGTCTCTTTCATTCTCTCTCTCTCTCTCCAATCTGATCGGCTACCCCGTGTGCCCCCCCAATGGTCATGGACTCGTAATGGCCCCAGCATATATAATGTGGCGCCCCCCACCCCCAGATTTATTGTTGTTACCCCCTTTGCCCCCACCAGAAAATTCTCTGGACCCGCCCCTGGGTACACATTCTCTCTCTCACACACATAAACAAAACCCTCTCACATACACATTCACATGAACACACACACACACACACACGCACACACATCCACTAACACATACACACGCCCACTCATACACATGAACACACACACACACGCCCACGAACATTCACCGGCGCAAACACGCATTCACTTACACATCCACGAACACTAACAAACATACATACATACCCGTCCACTCTCTCCTGTAGGGACAGGCAGGGTAGCTTCATTACGAGCGCGAACATATCCTTCGAAGTCCTTCGGCTCCTTCAGAGTCAAGAAGGATGGAGGCGCGAGTGGAAGAGATCCACGTGTCCTACTCGGACCACGATGTCCCCCACTTGGCCTTCCTCGTGGCCAACCGCACGGTCTCCTTCTTGGTTGACACGGGTACGGACTTCACGGTCGTCACGACCAAGCAGGTGGAGCGCCTCGGGCTGACGGACCAGGTCCAGCCCAGCGACGATGACTATTACGACGGCGTCGTCAAAGTAGACATGTATGCCTACAAGACGCGACACCTTGTGGCGAAGGACTTCCTGCTGTACGTGCGGTAGGACTCCAAAAACTTGCTCGGGATGGATTTCCTGACCAGCACCTGCAGCGTCCTCGATCTTGACCCCGAGGAGCCGAGGCTCTATCTTCACCAGCTGGCCCAGAACACCGCCGAGTGCGAGATGTACGCCGAAGTCAGCGTCAACGGCCTCACGACAGAGGCCGCTCTGGACACGGGCTATTGCGGCTTCTTCTCTACCACGAGCGAGGAAGCGGAGGAGCTGCAGCTGCGTCTGGAGACGCTGGCGGAACCCGAGAAGTACGACACGCAGGTGGGCGTCGGTTACGTCGACCAGGTGGCCAGGGACGTGTCGGTGGAGCTGTTGGGGAAAATGATGAAGGGAGACGCTGAGGTCGGAAGTGACGACGAAGGCGCTCTGGTAGGGATGCAGTTCCTGCTCGGATCGCGAATCGCGTTCGAGGACGACGGGAACTGGCGGCTCACGTTCCCCCCAAGAATGTAGTGAATGAACGGGGCAGCCGCCCTCACTTCGTACATAAAATAAAATAAGATAAAAAAGAAAAGAAAAGAAACAACATTAAGCATAGACGATAAATGGGAAGACCACAAAAGCCAGTCAATGAACAATAATTAGTGCGACTCGTCTTTCGCCTTGAGAGACATCGGTGAACAGATAAAAAACGATTCTTCTATTGTTCGAGTTGACATGAGGCTCATTTCCAAGAGAAAATATAGATAAAAAATTGTCAACGACGATGTAGCTTGAAAAAAAACAAAAAGAAAAAAATATGTATATACATTCTAATGGTTCTTTATATATATATATATATATATATAATATATATATATATATATATATATATATATATATATATATATATATATATATATATATATATATATATATACATACATATACATACATACACACACACACACACACACAACACACACACACTCACTCTCTCTCTCTCTCTCTCTCTCTCTCTCTCTCTCTCTCTCTCTCTCTCTCTCCTCTCTCTCTCTTGTCTCTCTCTCTCTCTCTCTCTCTCTCTCTATCCTCTCTTATTATTATTGTGATCGCCACCCCTCTTCCTTGCTTTCTAATCCTCCTCCTTCGCTTTCCTCTTTCTTCTCCTTCTTCTTACTTCTTTTCATCCTTTTGGTGTCCATCCTTCTTCTTACATCTTTTACTATCCTACTTTTCTCCTCTTCTCATTCTCTTATTCCTTCCCTTCCGCATACCTTTCTTTCCTCTCCTCTTCTCCTCTCTTCTACAGTTTATCTTATCTCTTTCCCTAGTAGAAACATTCTAAGATGTATAATAATAAATAAAATTCTCTCTCTCTCTCTCTCTCTCTCTCTCTCTCTCTCTTCTCTCTCTCTCTCTCTCTCTCTCTCTCTCTCTCTCTCTCTCTCTCTCTCTCTCTCTCTCTCTCTCCTCTCTTCCCTCCTTCTCCTTCTTCTCTTGCAATTTCTTTCCTTCTCCTCCTTTTTTCTTTATCTTTCTCTGCTCATTTTCTTCTCCTCCCTCCTCATACTCCTCATTTGACTTCCTTTTTCTCCCCTTCTTACTCTCTCTCTCCCCTCCTCCTCCTCCTCTTTTGGTTCTCTCTCTTTTCTCTCCACCCTCCTTCTCTCCTCTTCCCCATCTCCTTTCTATTTCCCTTCCCCCTCCTTTCTCTTCTCTTCCTCCTCCTTTCTCTTCTCTTCCCCCATCTCCTTTCCTTTCCATTCCTCCTCCTTTCTCCTCTTTTTCCCCATCTCTCTCTTTCTCTCCACCCTCCTTTCTCTCCTCTTCCCCATCTCCTTTCTATTTCCCTTCCTCCTCCTTTTTCTTCTCTTCCCCATCTCTCTCTTTCTGTCCACCCTCCTTCTCTTCTATTCCCCATCTCTCTATTTCCCTTCCCACATACTTCTCATTTGTATCAATCCAGAGAGATAGCCCGCGGTGGCAATGGTCGCTTCTATAAAACCAATTTATTAATGGGAATGCTATTACCATTCTAGGGGTGGTGTGGTGTTGTGTGTGCGTGTGTGTGTGTGTGTGTTTCTTTAGGGTTTTGTGTGTTGTGTGTGTGTGTTTCTTAGATGTGTGTGTGTGTGTGTATGTGTGTTGTGTGTGTGTGTGTGTGTGTGTGTGTGTGTGTGTGTTGTGTGGTGTGTGTGTTGTGTGTGTGTGTGTGTGTGTGTGGTGTGTGTGAGAAGTATGTGTGTTGTGTTTCATTGGAGGTTGTGTGCGTGTGTGTTTGTGTGTATGTGGGTTGCGTGTTGGTGTGTGTGTGTGTGTGTGTATGTGTGTTCGTTTTTTGTATATGTTTATGTGTGTGGTGTGTGTGTGTGTGTGTTTCTTAGGAGTGTTTTGTGTTCTTTTGTGTGTGTATGTATATGCGTGTGTGGTGGTACGCATATGTGCGTGTTCTTAGGAGTGTGTGTGTGTGTGTTTGTGTGTTCTTTGGATATGTGTTGCGTGTGTTCGTTTGTGTATATGTGTTTGGGTGGTATATGTGTTCATTTGTGTGTATGTGTATTGTGTGTGTGTATGTGGTATGCGTGTGTATGTGTGTTCGTTTGTGTATATGTGTATGCGTGTGTGTGTGTGTGTTTTCTTAGAAGTATGTGTGTGTGTGGTTCGTTTGTGGTATATGTGTATGCGTGTGTGTGTGTGTTTCTTAGAAGTATGTGTGTGTGTGTTCGTTTGTGTGTATGTGTATGCGCGCGCGCGCGCGTGTTTGTGTGTGTGTGTTTCTTAGGAGTATGTGTGTGTGTGTGTGTGTGTTTCTTTGGGTATGTGTGTGTGTGTTCGTTTGTGTTTGTATGTGTTTGTGTGTGTGTTTTGTGTCTATATGTATTCGTTTGTGTGTTTGTTTAAGCGTGTGTGTAGTATGTGTATGTGTGTATGCGTGGTTGCGTGTGTGTATGTGTGTGTTTGTGTGGTGTGTGTGTGTGTGTGTGTGTATGTGTTTATGTGCGTGTGTGTGTGTGTTTCTTTGGAGTATGTGTGTGTGTGTGTTCTTTTGTGTGTATGTGTTTGTGTGTGTATATGTGTTCTTTTATGTGTACATGTATGCGGGTGTGAGTGTCTGTGTCCGTTTGTGTGTGTGTTAGAGTAGTATAGCAGTATAGGTAATAGTGATGATCATAATGATGAAAATAATGCTTATAATAATTATGCTAGTGCTAATGCTAATGATTATAAATATAGTGATAATAATAATCAGAATAAAACAGAATGATAATTAGTGATAGTAATAATGATAATCATCATCATCATCATCATCTTTATTCTTATTATTTTTATCCTTTTGATAATGATAACAAAGATAATGATAATTATCCTTACCATTACTATCTTTATTACTATCATCATATCATTATGATGCTGATACCAATAACTAATAATAATTATATCATCACTAATATCATAATAATAATATTATGATAATAATGACAATAATAATTGTTGTTATTATTATAATAACAATGATAGTAATGATAATAATAATAATGATAACAATATAAATAATAATGATGATAATGATTAGAATGAAAATAACAACAATGATGATGATAATAATAATGATATTAACGTAATGAAGCTGGTGATAACACATGTGATAGTCAAAATATAATAATGATAATGATGATTATGACTAAGGATAACTGATAATAGTAATAACAATAGTTGATATATAGTATAATCATGATAATGATATAGATATTAATGAGGATAATGATAATGATAGTGATGAATAATAACAAGGGTAAGGATAAAAATAGCAATAATAAATAATGGAAATAAAGGTAATAATTAAAGGATAATGATAATTATAGTAATAATAGTGATAATAATAATGATAATAATGATAACAACTGACAATAATCATAACAATAATGATAATGATATTTGTAATAATAATAAATAAAAATGATAATAATAACGACAACAATACTAATAATAATAATGATGATTGAATAATAACGATAATTAAGATAATAATAATAGTGATGATAATAATTATCATAATAACAATAATAATGATAATGATTATCATAATAATAATGATAATAATAATTATAATTATTATTATTATCATTACTATTATTATTGTTATTACTATAATGATAATAATAATAATAATTATAATAATAATAATAATAATAATGATAATGATAACAATATAACATAATAATGATAATGATAATATATGATAATAATAATAATAATAATAATAATAATAATTATTAATAATAATAATAATAATAATAATATAATAATAATAATAATAATAATAATAATATAATGATATAATAACAATAATGATAATAATAATAGAAATAAGATAGATCAATATATAATAATGATAATAATAATAAAATAATACTAATAAGAAATAATATGATAATGATGATAATAATATTAGTAATAATAATGATGCTTATAATTAAAAAATAGGGCAATGATAATGACAACAACAAAAACAGTGATAGGAACAAAGCATAGGATAAGTGGATAATAAGGTAGATATAAATAATAATAGAAATAGTAAATAAATATTAATTTCATAACATTACTAATAAGCTATATGATAAGAAATTATTTCATAATGCATTCTGCTAAAACGTCAAGGTATTTGCATCTACAGAAAAGAAATAAACAATAGAAAATAGAAAAAAGATAAAGAAAAGATAGATAAAAGAAGACAATGCAAACTGCTAAAACGATATTTGCTTCAGAAAAAGAAATAGACAATGGAAAATAGAAAAAAAAATAATAAAGAGAAGAAATAGATAAAAATGGAAGACATTTTAAAAATAATATTTCTTTTGTATGCTTCGTAGTTAAAGGTGAAAGTGTAGATGGCTTCCCACACGTGCTGTAATCCCTCTGTCTTTATAAAAGCAGCTTACTGGTTTATATCAAGATCCTCACGTAATTATACCACATATATTGCTAGCTATGTATTTTTGTATGTTTATATTATCTTCGTGTAGTTATACTCTCTCTCTCTCTCTCTCTCTCTCTCTCTCTCTCTCTCTCTCTCTCTCTCTCTCTCTCTCTCTCTCTCTCTCTCTCTCTCTCTCTCTCTCTCTCTTCTTCCTCCCTCTCTCTCTCTCTCTTTCTCTCTCTTTCTCTTATAACTTTCACATATAAGAAAAAAATGAAAAAATTGTCAATTTAGCATTTCAGAGATCTGTGGATAATTGATAATGATTCGTAATCAGGAATTCGTGATAGACAGGCGAAGGTGAGAGGGACAGAGAGCGAGAATTCCTGTTGGTGCGTGAAGTGTTAAAGGGTTAATGTTAAAGGTGAAGAAGGTGCTTTCATAAAACACCCGATTTGTTCATATAATACGAAATTCGTATCATTTTCACTCTTCGGTACGTAGCTTATTATTTCCATAGAGTAAAAATAAGTAAATATATTCATTAATAATAAAAAAAAGTATAAGAAAAAATAAAACGTTTATTGGATTCATTAATAATAAAAAACGTAAAAAAAAGAAACAATCCATTCAAGATTCATTAATAATTAAAAAAAAACGTATAAGAAAATATAAAAATTCTATTGGTGATTCGTAAATAATAAAAAAAACGTATAAAAAAAAAATTATTGAGCGGTAAAATTTGTCGATGAAATAAATAATGGCTTTCCTTTGAATAGCACTGAGCTCTAAGTACGAGAGCAGCAACCCTAAAAATTCTTTAGAAATATAGTCCACTTTGGGTGATGCTTATTCAAACCCCGGCAAGAAAATCTAAATCTTCAAAACTTCTTTTCTAAATATATATGGTATCTTGAGTATGTTTCGTATGAAGGTTATACGTACACGAGGTGGTATTAGATACAGCACCGCCACCTTTCCGAGAGACTCAGCATGAAGTGTTTTCTCATCACCTAAATCAAAATCTATGTTTCTAAAAATAGCTCACGGATGCTGCTGAAGGAAGATGGAAAGAAACATATGCAGAGAAACCTATTTTATTTGTATATTACCAAACGGATACTATTTCATTCATTAAGAATTAGCAGTGGACTAATAAAAACAGTAGCATTAATAATAATGAATACAGTAATTATTGTAGTAAGTACTATAACAAGTAAAGATAATTATGTATATACCACAGTGAGAGTTTAGGAGAGAGGTCGGCAACCTTTGGCACGAGTGTCAGACTTGGCACAGAGAGCGCTTGTCTGTGGCACATGTGATTCAGAGGAGCAAAGAGAAAAGGTATACAGCAAAATGATACGAAAGAGGGAGGGAGGAAGAGAGAGAGAGAGAGAGAGCAGAGAGAGAGAGAGAGAGAGAGAGAGAGAGAGAGAGAGAGAAGAGAGGAGAGAGAGAGAGAGAGAGGAGAGAGAGAGAGAGAAGAGAGAGAGAGAG
>NW_020870471.1:434882-439882 GCF_003789085.1 Penaeus vannamei | reverse complement strand
GAGATAGCACGTTCAGAGAAAGGATGTAGAGAAAAGAGAGAGAGAGAGAGACGGATAAGAGAGGAAGAGAGTGAGTATGCAGAGAGAGAAGAAAGAGAAATATATTACTATAGATGTCATAATTGCATGGATGAGTTAGACGTCTAGAGTTGCGTTAGCTTTTTCTTCGAGAGAGAGTATGTGGTACACTGTAAGATGTCTATGCGAGTATGCATGAGTAGCATTCGTATGACCTTCGATGAGTGCATAGTTTTAATGCACGTATCTCATGTACTTCTGTCTTACTATCGAAGTTACGTATAGTATACGTGTATTTCTTGTTCTATCGTGCATTCGATATCTGTATTGATTGCTATACTTGCATTGAGTCATCGACTCACTAGGCTCACTCATGTAGGAACAGAGAGAGACGAGAGAAAGGAGAAACAGACGACTGCTAGTAGACTGCTCATGTGTCTTAACCTTGCATGTGTACACGAGAGCAATGTATATCATGTACCCGCCTAGTTACAAATCGTTCCCCTAGAGGCACCTATGAGAGAAGAGAAGAGAGGTGAACCAGCATAACCGTAAACCCCCGTGCCGTTTTACGTTCACCCCTTCCAATACAAGCATTGCTTCTAGAACGACTCCTTACTGCACGTCAGTAAGCACCTCCCTGAGTGCATGCAGAGCAACTCTCACGCTATCGACACACCGCTCGAGAAGACTGTGCCACCGTGTAGAGAGCAGTCCTGAAGCCAGAGCCATTGTAACACATACTCGTAAGACGCATGAGCCAGAAGAAGAGAGAGAGTGCTCGCCTGTTACGCCACGCATACTCGATGCAGCAACTGTTATGATAATTCTACCTTTCTCTCAACTTCGCACAGCAGAAACAACTACTCTCTGTCCAGAAATCTCAAAACAGTCCCTACACTCACACTCGGGAGCCTACTTTCATCTCCCAGGCCTATCTTCAGGAGAAGCGAACTACACTAGTCTTTCAACGCACTGTAATCCCTATCCTATGTACAGCTACCTAGAGTCTAGGAAAGGTATGAAAACACGTCGAGGTTAACTCAATGTGAATCAAGCGACTCATCACAAACACAGCCCGCTTGAGATAGATAGATAACTAGAAGTAAATACATACATACAACATGTGAGTATGTATATGTGTGTACATCGCTAATACTATAATATTACCTTACCCACCTTACACACCACTCTCTATCACACTCCTACTCACTACACACACATCGACCTCGCTCTCGCTTCGAATTTCACTATGTCATTATTCTGTGCTTGCTGCTGCCTACTCCTTAGCATGCTGTGCGTGCAGTGGGTGCATATATGCATGCACTGCCACACACACTACACACACACACCACACACACACACACACAACACACACACACACCATCACCACACACATCCCAACACACCACACAACAAACACACACACTCATAATAATATATATTATATATATATGAGTATTATTATATCTTACAATCATATATACAATAATAATTTCCCATATAATATATATATCATATATAGTACTATATATATATATATATTATAAAGTAGCATGATAGATAGATAGATAGATAGATAGCTAGACCTAGATAACTAATAGATAGATATGATAGTAGAGTTAAGATTAGATACATGTGATAGTAGTACTATATTTACATACATCGTCGATATAACACAAAAAAAATAACACTTTCCAACCTCTCCTGACGCCGAGCGTTGCGGTAATCAAGAACCACACAACGAACAACACCTATATAAATATATTACAGTACCCAATCCAATATAACAAAATATATACATATAATACATTACATACTACATAAAGTATGCGCTCTTTCACTCCCAGTTTCTACTCACTTCCCCCCGACCACATATAATATATTCGGATAGTATCCTTTCTTTGCCCATCTGATTCAATATCATATAGTATCGCTTAGCCCTACTAGTATGATTAGGCATCACGCTTATATATACAATCGTTTTTCAACCATACCTTCAGGTCTGCTTCCACTATACGAAGTAATACGAACGTCTGATCCTTGGATTCGCGACCCACCTATAGCTTACAATATATACAGTATATACATACATCTGACCACCCCTTTTTATGGAGTTTTATGATAACAGCGATAATTTCTATATACGGTTGCACTACGGCGGCGGCTGATATACCGTAGGCTAGTCAGTATATAATCTTGCAGCCCCCGTACTCGTATGCTATTATCACGCGATGCGATATCTTTTTATGGGGGTATGAGTGATATTTTTTTTTTCTTAGTTTTTATTTTTGTCACGTGTTCGTTTGGGTAGTAGATATAGATATCCCTGGTTTGTTTTTGTCTGTTTGTTTAGATTGTCATACTGCTCGCTTTGTTTTTGCTATTTATCTGTTTTGTCCCTGTCTGGTCTGTACGTGCGCCATAGATTATAGTTTGTCACTCATATATATGTTTTATTGATGATCTGTTAGTTATTGTGTCTTACATATCGCATCTGTCTGATATTGTTTATTAGATCTCACTTAGTTGTACCTTACTGTTTGTTCTGTCCGTCTGTTTGCTCTAATATAGTTTTGTTATCTGTTAGTATAGTTTGCTTTTATGTCTGTCTGATCTGTCTGTTGTGTGTTTGGTCTGTTGTCTGTCTGGTTTATGTTACTGTATGGTTGTTTTGTCTTGTATAGATATATATATAGTTTTGTTGTTATGTCTGTCTGGCATTTGTCTGTTTTGATTTGTCTTTATTTGGTTATACTGTTGTGTTGTTTGTCTGTCCTGTGAGTTTATTGTCCTGTTTGACCCTTGGTTATGTTTGTCAATGTCCGTTCTGTTCTGATTTTTTTAGCGTATCTGTCTGTCTGTCTGTTTGTCTGTTACCGTCTGGTTTGTTGTGTTGTTGTCACTCGGGTCTGTCTGTCTGTCTGCATGGGTGTTTTGTTGGTGGGCTGTTTGTTTGCTGTTTTCGGTTCTCGGCTTTGTCTGTTTGTCTGTTTGTCACTGTTGTATTGTCACTTGCCTGTCTGTCTGTGTATACACTAGTGTGTGTGTGTGTGTCGTGACATAAGATGTGTTGTGTGTGTCACGCAGATAGAAGCAGTGTTTGCTGTGTACGTATGTGGTGTGTGTGTGTGTAGTGTGTAGTTAGTGGTTGTTGTGTTGTGATGTGTGATAGGTGTGTGGTGTGATGATGTTTAGTGTGTGTGTTGTAGTGTGTGTGGTGTGTGTTGATGTGTCTGTGTGGTGTTGTAGTGTTGTTGTGTGGTGTGTTGTAGTGTGTGTTGTGTGATGGCGTTAGTGTTTGTGTGGTTGTGTGTGTTGTTGTGTATGGTTGTTGTAGTGTGTGTGTGTTGTGTGTTGAGTGTTGTGTGGTGTGTGTTATAGTGTGTTGTGTGTGTTAGTTGTGTGTGAGTTCGCTCATCGCGCGTGCTCGCTCTCGCTCACTCTTCGCTAGTGTATGTAGCGTGTGGTGTGGCGTGTTAGCTAGTGTGCGTGTCGTGTGGTGTGCGTGTATGCGTGTGCATGTATGTGTGTATGTGTGTGTGTGTATTTCTTATATCTTTCTTCTATATCTTGATAATTTTTATATTATATCTATTTACTTCTCATAATTTCTTTTTCTTAGCTCCTCTCTGACTATATCACTTGTCTGCTAATCTATATATTTATATACTCTCATTAACTATTTGTACCTATCTATCTTTTCAGTTCTTCTCTTCTCTTATTTATACTTTTGATATTTTATTTCGTCGCAATTCGTCACATTTTAATAAACTCCGGCCATTAAGGATTTCTACTCTGGTCGATGTTTTATTTATATATTATATAATGTCGTGATTTAATTACCTTACTCTACCACCATACCCTAACAACCCACCCCCCCATACCCACACCACAATTATTAATGATATCGATAGAACCTCGTGCTTCGTTCGTGGTGGTGTGGTGTTCTGCATAGATCTAGTCGCTGTTGATGATAAGCTGTTGTGTTGTCGTGTGTGTGTGTGTGTGTGTGTGTGTGTGTGTGTGTGTGTGTGTGGTGTGTGTGTGTGTGTGTTTGTGTGGACATATAGACCCAGTAAACCTTAGATAGACATGTCCTAAAAAACGCCAAGCATGAATTTACCGAAAAATGTTTCTCAAAATATGAAAGACGCGGGAAGCAGCTATGCTATCCGAGCACGTATGTTCAGACTTCCATAAAAGATGACAACGATTCGAGACTCCGAAGAAATGTTATCTTACACCAACAGAAAGCAAATGTCCGGGTCCGTTAACGCAGGCTGAGCGAACACCTTTGAAAGCGTAGCATTTGTTTGCAGGACCAGCAAAACCGCGGAGAGAGGAGCGCGGACTCGAAAGGCCTTCTGAGCGTCGGGCGGCGTCTGCTGCGGTTTCTACCTGAGATGGAGAGGAATTGTTGAGCTCAAGACACGGGACCGAATCTTCCCCGACGACAACAAAATCGTTTCCGGCGAACTTCAAGGGCCGAGGCGCGATACTCCGGGCCTGAAAGGAACATTTCAGATTACATTCAGGAGGTTTTAAAATGTTTAACGAGGAACGCGTTGTTGCGACAAGGATTTTTCCTGCTGCCAGACTGCGCGGAAGCAGATGCCAAGTCGCCTTTTCAGGGACGCGAGGCAGGAACTTCAGGGACTGGCTCAAGACGGCGCGGGGCACAGAAGGAACACTGGCGCGGCCTGCTGCTGCTGCCCCTGGAGGGTCGCGCTCCGTGGGGCAGGGAGCTCGGCCAAGGGCGGGCCGTCCCCCTCCTGGCCGCTGGGCTTGGCATCGCCCGGGTTCTGCGCGGACCCGTTCTTGCCGGCGCGCGGGAGGCGGGGCGCGTCGCCGGACGAGGTGGTGGAGGGCGTGGCCTTCCTGAAGACGACGCGGTAGTGCGGCGAGGCGTGGGCGAGGGGGCGCGCGGTGCAGGGGCAGCAGAGCGTGGTGAACCGCTGCGCCCACGGGGAGCGGGACTG
>NW_020870471.1:398358-410858 GCF_003789085.1 Penaeus vannamei | reverse complement strand
CTTCGTGGTATGGTAACAGCTACTGCTTCCTAGTTTTAATTGTGAAAACGCTCTGGGTACAGCAACTTGTTCATCTTCTTCGGTAAATTCCTCCAGAATTCTAAGTCCTGTGGGAAAGAGATAGAATTTTAATCCATGCATAGTAATCCCTCGTAGTATGTGAAGGCCATGTCACCTTCAAAAGACGGTAACATGGAGGAGAAAGAACTATAAAAAAAACGTCTACCATTTCAAAGATAAGTAGGCATAAAAGTACTAGCCAACTTCTTTTCAGGTTGCTGAGAAAAGATAGTGTGACGCGTATATAGCAACATCTGAAAGTATCTTTGCAGTTTAAAGGATAGATGTTTATATTGATCCTTATTACTTGTCAACTGACTAGGCCTGAATTACCACTAAGATAAAAGGAGTGTTCATGTAAAGATTTGCACACATGTTGGTTGAGACACTATTAGTGATATGTCTGAAATATACGACAAACATCCTCCTAAACAAGAAACAAGCACTATAGTAAATCTTTCCTATGTTAAGTCATTGTTCTCAAATATTATTCTCAAAGACAAAGCCACACCAGTTCTTGAAACATTATAGGTTTTCATTCACAAAAAGATACATCAAATATGTAAGGAGACATATCTTCATCAATGTTTTCAACATGTTCTAAACATTGTATGTACAAGGCCTATGAATATGTTATCTATATTACCTGGCGATCGTCGACCACCTTCATGGTTGGGGAAGAGGTGATTCCGAGGTAAGAAGTCTTCGAGACCTCTGTCGGTGTCCATTTGAAACCCATTGACATGTCCGGCGTCGGGTCGCTGGAGATATGAGATAAAAAATAAGAAAAAGATTAAAACAAAATTCTTTATGTGCAATTAATTCACACAACCATAATATGTTACAAGTTTAATTAGATCTTTTTAAAAAGGTTTTCATTGGTATTAGGTTCTTGATAAGATTTAGTTTTTCTTGTAATTGTTATGGTTTAGGTTGTCAACGTCCTTACCCAGTGGCGGCAAAGTTGGTCCAGAGGTCTACCATGATCCGAGATACAAAGAAATCCTCTTCCTTACTCAGGCTGATGTTGAGATATTTAAAGTCGAACAGGTACTGCAAATCGTCCATGTGGCTTACATCTGTGGTGGTGATGGTTATTATGGAAAGGGACAAAATGTACTTTTACGATGAATTCGCTATATCAATCAAGGTTGTTTTCTCAGGTCATCACAATATATATATATATATATATATATATATATAATGAAACGTATCCATGTTGACAAATGTAGAAAAGGTATGAATAAGACTGGATATCACATACAAGAGATGTATTTGACCGGTTTCGATTACGTCTTCATCAGAAATACATGTATTTCTGATGAAGACGTAATCAAAACCAGTCAAATACATCTCTTGTATTGTGAAGATATCCAGTCTCATTCATACCTTTTCTACATATATATACATACACACACACACTCACATGTACTTGCCAATAAAATTAATAATTATGATATCAACACGAGTAATTAACATTACAAGCCTGTACCATTCAATATCCAATCAGGTGTAGGTCCCATGTAAGGTCAGTGAAGGTATGTTGTCCACGATGCTGCAACTCGTAGGCGTAGACTCGTTGCCAAAGGCAGTATCTCTTGCATGGTTTTCTATAGCATCCATGGTGCACATATTGAAGTAACAGTCACCAATGAGCTTGGGATGAACAAGAATGATATTAGGCCTATGTACTGATCTCGAAAAAACACCTTCAACCTTCATTATTCTATTGCTAACTCCCTCTGTTTTCCACATATCAGAAAAAATAGGTGACGGTGTTGCTTAATTTTTTTTTTTCACCAAGAAAAAATGAAAGTGTAATATTCTCCAAGAGAACACCTGTTGCTAATCCCAGAACCATCCTGCATGCAAACACAAACAGCTCAGATACTTTTCACTGATTGAGAAGAAAACTAATATGAAACTCACGAACCGAACAATGCAAAAATGGTCCTGTCTCCCGGCTTCTTACCTTGACCAGGGTGTGGACCTTGCTCATGTCAAACTCAATGGGACCCATGTAACGGTGGAAGATGAGGCGGCCAATGAAGTCAATGTTGTCGTCCCAAACATTTAATCCCATCATATAGGGGCCTATTGTGCCGAAGCTCTTTATCATAGCGTCCACTACGCCGTCTTTCAAGAACGCTGGAAGAATGAAACAATCAAGATTTTGAAGGTTAAACTGGTCATATCACTCAAAATCGCCACATTATCCCAAGATATATGACAGGAGTAACTAATCGCATATGGCTAGAACAATTAACGTTCCTGAGATACCATGAAAGACGCTGACCCACTTACTTCGGACATTGAAGCGCGCCTTCGTCTCGTGTCTTGCCGGCGATGATGTCGACACGGTTGTAGCGGCCTTCCCTGACCAGCGTGGCGGGATGGTCCGGGAGGAACTCTCCGTCCACGCGGGGGCCCATCACGTAGGGGGTTGGCTTGGAGTTGGGCAAAGATTTAGGGATTAGGTTTTTTTTTACTCTAATAACTGGGTTTAGCGAGGGTAGAGACCTCTTGCAATGCATTAATAAAAGAAAAAGACCATGCTTGTGGATGAGCGATAAAAGAGGGATCTATGACTTTTTTTTTTCTTTTACTTCAACAGCTGGGTTTGAGAATGGGGATGAATTTATCGAGTAGTCAGTATCAAAAGCAGGTTCATATATCTTTAGTAAATTACAAAATATTTGATATACTCCATCTATACTTCTGGTCAGCAGAAATATGATCACAACTTGGAAGTTTATATCATTTGCTGTCCACAAATTAGGAAAATTATCAGAATTTCATTGTAAATAGTAATTTCTATCAGCCATTTTGGGGATTACTATCACTGTGACATCGTGAAACAAGCAAGCTTCCTCTGGAGGCAGTTTGAAAATTATTGGATTGGTAACAAAGGCAAATCAAGTATCTGACCAAGAAATTCCATGAAAAAAAAGAAAAATGCCTGTAATCTTCAGATATCTTACTGTCAACTTGCACCTAACGATTAGAACTTCACTAGGTTTTGATCAAAGACAAGAATAGGAAATAGTCCTTCGCCTTTTGCCTAATGAGACCCCAGTGGGAGATGGTCGGGATCAAATAACATGAAGAGAAAACAAAAACCTCAAATAAAAACTTTATCATAATCAAAGCCTACCATTTTGAGAAGCGCAGCGGTCAGCTGATCAGCAGGGACCTTCTTCAGGCAGTCAACAAGGTCTGAAGAATTCGGATTCTCTGTCGCTCCAGGACAGTCCAAGATGCTACCGATCTGACCTGCCATGTACCTATGGTCCTCCCGAACTGACCAAGAGCACAGAGCTGTTCCTGACTGCATGATGGCTCGCTTGAACAAACCTACGGCCGGCAAGAAATGACAGTGAGGTAAAATTAAATGGTCAATAGAATACAACGATGTAGTTTCTACAATGAGACAGATGCGAAAGTTTCCTCATAAAACTGCTAAATGTGGTCTTGCTTCATCACGCTTTTCCAGATATCAGTGAAATAAACTGAAAATGAAGAGAGAAGCAGTTGCATTTTCTTTACCATTCATCTCTAAGAACATTAATGTAACTCTCTTCGGTAAAAAATAAAATTTCCATTCTACCTTTCGACATTGGAGACAAAATGTGGTAGTGCACCGACGCGCCTCCCGCATTCTGTCCAAAGATGGTGACCTTGTCTGGGTCACCGCCAAGGGCATGAATGTTGTCCTGAACCCACTTGAGGGCCAATGTCTGGTCCTTCAGCCCTAGATTGCCCGGGAGCTCAGAGTCCTCAGTCGAAAGGTATCCTACAGAAGCAATTATCCTGAATTACTGAAGCAAGAATGAGAAGGGTGTGCGTATTTCATGTTCTCACGTTATCATACTTTTGCAAACCGAGTCGAAAGGTATCCTACAGAAGAAAAGTATCTTGTATTACAAAAAGAATGAGAAGGATGCATTAATTTCCTCTTCGCACATTTGCATACTTTGCAAATCGACAGAATTTCACTCACACTCGCGTCATGAGAGAAATAATGTTTAGAGCTTGATTTAAACAATTTATTTTTTATTCAACCAAAGAATCCAAGTGCTTGTTACGGTGCCTAAAACATACGTGAGTTGAGGATACGGAGTATAGGCTTTGTGTGAAATGTGTTACGCATATATGAAAACTATTGGTTGAATATGGAATATACCTCATATATAAAGCAGAGGCATCTTGCTTTCAAAGATTATATAAAAACAGTAAAGTATATTTCATAGTAACCTCTACGTCACTTGTTGATGATGAACATGTACATTTGATGTATTTAATAGATTCTGATTGGTCTAGTTCTTCCATATATGGGCATTCATAAAAAAATGTTACCCAATAAACTGTATGTACGCACACAAACACGCACACACGCATGTCTACGATTATACTGTATTGTTCTGGATCTGTCATATAGCCTATTAAACAACAACAAAATGGCACTGAAAAGAATATTTGCCGGTTATTGAATGTCTTCATTTACCCCAAATCTGCACACTGCAACGTCCCAAGTATACCGTTCTGTGTATCTCTCTGGTATTGGCTCATGCCTTTCGAAAATCACCTCTTATCCCTCTTGTGATTGCATACTTTCCTGTTGAAATTAATGGCATCGATAATTCGGGACTTTTTCAAAATTCCTTCTAGATGAGGTTTAGGTCCTAAAAAGAGGTATGGGAAAATGCAGACCTACGACAGATTGGTTCGCTAGAATTGCTACTCGATACATCTACGAACTAATATTTTCGTAATCAAAGTTTTTTTCTCTGTTGGCTAGAGATCCCACCCTTTCCAAGCTTGCACAGTCAAGCTGCTGTTAAAAGTCGCGAAATACAAGTCCTGATAATCCCACTTCACTCCAGCTGATAAAGGACTGATCATCTCCTGTCACGACAGCTGATAAGGGACTGATCATCTCATTTCACTATAACTGATAAGGGACTGATCATCTCACGCCACTCCTCTTGCTATAGTCTAGGATCTTTTCATTACTCCTGCTAGTCCTGATCTTCGTCGCTTTACCGAACTCCGTCCCTAAAGCTACACGCAACAAAAGCCTACATCTGCAGTGCCACATTTCCTACTCTGTGGCTCCCGATAAAGTCCAAATAAGTCCCTACATCAAATGGCTCTCATCTTTGCAGTTATGATTATGGATAGCGTACTGGCGCCAACCGGTACAGAACAGAAACCTTGTATCAAAAGATAAGACAGACTTTAAGGGTTCCTTTATGTAACACAAAGACTTTAAGGGTTCCTGCATGTAAGCCAAAGACTTTAAGGGTTCCTGTATGTAAGCCAAAGACTTTAAGGGTTCCTGTATGTAAGCCATCGACTTTAAGGATCGCAGATTACGCCATGTGACGCGAAATAGCCCCCCCCCCCGATGAAGTCACTTCGACGAAATAAACCTCTTGCCGCCTTATTACGTAACACTATAATCTTCCTGCACCGCCACAAAGTTGACTGGTAGTGTGTGTACAAACAGGGCTTTGGAAGACTACAAATTTCAGAATGGAGAATAGCAATTACAGCAAATATTGGATTAAATGAATAGATAAGAATAATGTTAATGTAAAACAAATGAATGCCCAATAAACGTACACAAAAGAAAGAACATCTACAGACCCAGGATTCCGAGACGGCTCTGAACGGTGACATACACCACGTCCTTAGCAACCAAGTACTCTGGTCGGTAAATCTCCATGCTACCCACCACAAAAGCTCCGGGTAAAAACCACACCATGACGGGAGGTCCGACTTGTAGGCCTGTAAAAGAGGTCGTTATGAATACCAAATATTCCATGGGGAGAAACCACCCCATAGTTCGGTAGTCTAGTTTGTAAGACTGCAAAACAAGGTCCATATTAACTGGGAAACTGAAAGGAAGATGCAGAGGACTGTACATTAAGGTTTCGATAGAAATAACCGGGAAAAAGTGACTACTTGGAGTATAACTCTGATAAATGAACAGCTTGGAACTAATATCAACCGTAATGCTGGTGACACCTGTAACGTGGTATGCTATAAACTAAATAAAACCTTCATCAAATATAAAGCACCATTACCCATTACGATCACAGTACATTTTGAAACATTTTGATGGAAAACAACAACAACTACAATAACAAACAGCAGCTGTAGCATCAGCCTGCGAGCTTTCACCCGAGGACCAGGACTTACCCGAGGTGTAAACACATTGAGAAACAGGCAGTCTTCGCTGGTCTTCAACGGGTAGAACGGCTGCGGACACGCGGGCGGGGCGACGGAGCCGTTCCTCACGCCCTCCCACGCCCCGGCAGGCAAAGGGTCCTGAGGGGGGGGGAGAATGATTTTTTTTTAAATTGATATTGGGTGTTCAGGAGAGAGGGAGGCAGGGAGAGAGGGAGAGAGGGAGGGAGGGAAAGAGGAAGAGAGGGAGGAAGGGAAAGAGAGGGAGGGGGAGGAGAGGGAGGAGAGGGAGGAAGGGAAAGAGGGAGAGAGGGAGGGAGGGAAAGAGGGAGAGAGGGAGGAAGGGAAAGAGGGAGAGAGGGAAGGGAGAGGGGGGGAGGAAGGGAAAGAGGAGAGAGAGGGAGGGAGGAAGGGAAAGAGGGAGAGAGGGAGGGAAGGGAAAGAGGAGAAGAGGCAGGATGGAGGAGGAGAGGGAGAGGCGGAGGAGAGGAAGAGGGAGGAGGTGGAGAGGGAGGGCAGAGGAGAGGAGCGAGAAAGAAGAGGAAGGGTGGAAGAGGAAGAGGGAGAGGAGAATATGGTGAGAGGAAGGGAGAGGGGAATATGTCAGGAGGAGAGAAAGAGGGTGAAAGGGAAAAAGGAGAGAGGGAGAATATGGCACGAGGAGAGAGAAAGAGGGGAAAGGGGAAAAGGGAGGGAGAATATGGGAGAGGAGGGAGGGAGGAAATACGAGACAGGTGGAAGAGGAAGAGAGGGCAAGTAGGAAGAAGAGGGGGGGCGAAAAGAAGGAGGTGAGAGGAAGAGGAGTAGTTAGGGGACGTTGAGGAGAAGGGAAGGAGGAAGTGGAGGAGGAGAAGGAGAAAGAGGGAGCAAGGAGGAAAGGGAAAAGGAGACGGAAAGGGAAGTGAAGGAGGAGAGGAGAGAAAATGAAGGAGGAGGAGGAAGGGTAAGTGGAGGAGGAGGAGAAGGAAGAGGAAGGGTAGATGGAGTAGGAGGAGGAAGAAGAAATGGAGGAGAAGGCAGTGAAGGAAGTGGAGGAAGAGAAGGAAAAGGAGGTGGAGGAGAAGGAAAAGGAAGTGGAGGAGGAGGAGGAAAATGAAGTGAAGGAGGAGGGAGAAGAGGAGGTGGAGGAGGAAGACGAAGTGGAAAGGAGGATGAGGAAGAGAATCAGGAAGAAGTGGAGTAGGAGGAAAAGGAAGTGAAGGAAGAGGAGGAAGACACAGTGGAAAGGAGGGGGGGAGAATCAGGAAGAAAAGGAAGTGGAGGAGGAAGAGAATCAGGAAGAGGAAGTGGAGGAGGAAAAGGAAGTGAAGGAGGAGGAGGAGGAAGAAGTGAATGAAGCAGAAGGAGGAAGGAGAGAGAAGGGTCATTAGCCTGTGGGACGCGTAGCCTTTGGCGGAAAATGCTCCTCCTCCACTTCCTCTTCTTCCTGATTCTCTTCCTCCTCCTCCACTTCCTCTTCTTCCTGATTCTCTTCCTCCTCCTCCTCCACTTGCTCTTCTTCCTGATTCTCTTCCTCCTCCTCCTCCACTTGCTCTTCTTCCTGATTCTCCACCTCCACTTCCTCTTCTTCCTGATTCTCTTCCTCCTCCTCCACTTCCTCTTCTTCCTGATTCTCTTCCTCCTCCTCCTCCACTTCCTCTTCCTCCTGATTCTCTTCCTCCTCCTCCTCCACTTCATCTTCCTGATTCTCTTCCTCCTCCTCATCCACTTCCTCTTCTTCCTGATTCTCTTCCTCCTCCTCCTCCACTTCCTCTTCTTCCTGATTCTCTTCCTCCTCCTCCACTCCCTCTTCTTCCTGATTCTCTTCCTCCTCCTCCACTTCCTCTTCTTCCTGATTCTCTTCCTCCTCCTTTCCTCTTTGTCTTCCTCCTCCTCCTATAATTCCTCTTCCTCCTCCTTCTCCACTTGCTCTTCCTGATTCTCTTCCTCCTCCTTTCCACTGTGTTTTCCTCCTCTTCCTTCACTTCCTCCTCCACTTCTTTCTCCTCCTCCACTTCTTCCCCATTTGCTAGGCGTTCGTCAGCCTTCGTAATAGGGATATACAAGGAACTGCAAGCGAGGAAAATTGTATTGCAATCTATCTACCTCTCTATATATATCTACCTCTCTCTCTCTCGATCTTTCTACCTCTCCCTCTATCTATCTACCCCTCTCTCTATCTCCCTCGCTCTCTATCTACCTTTCTCTCTTTATCTATCTAACCCCCTTCCCCCTCTCTCTCTCTCTCTTTCTCCTTTTCTATGCCTGAAGAAGTACAGAGATGGAGAAGAAAATCAAAAGACCTTGAGGCACTGTTATACATACACAAACACACAAAAACAACAAGCACAAAATAAACAAACGTAGAAAATAAACGTAGAATCAGGCAGCCTAACTGCCAGCAAATACGATACCGCTGCAGGACGGATGAACGGCCTTTGGACAGCGAAATCTACAACACAAGATAGAGTAGAGCAAGGTCTATATATGTACTTATATAGACACGACAGAAGGCACACCTGTCCCAGACCTCAAGTTTGGTCCGCGCGGGGAACAACAATTTCTGCCTTGTTTTCCCGTCCATCTGCGGCTTATTTCCTAGCAGTTTTTTTCCACCATGTGGATATTTACTTGATAATCTTGGTAATAGAAATACGCAAAGAAATATTTTGTGAAAAAATCATTTTTATTCCTTTTTCGCGCATTTGGGAAACTCGGCCGTCTGGCACCTGCCCTTGGGAACACGACTCGTCCGAGGCCCTTCATCACTAACGCACTTACGATGGTAAAATCACTGGTAACTATAGTTGCCATGGTAAACAGGCACGGTGGTATTCACTAACAACTTGCCATTGGTGTTACCATTGTAAATTTTACCAGTGGACAGAGCACTGGTAACTTCTGGAAGACGATGTCATCACGTGTTATCTCGGCAAAAAAATCAATATCTAAGCAAAATTTTCGGTTTGTTTTTACACCTGATTAACTAATATGATGGCAAACAGATGTCACAACGCGGACATAGTGAAGAAATGCAAATTTCACATGAAACTAGCAAGAATAAGATCCACACAAATTCTCGTGAACTTATAGGCCTACATTATAGTAGAATGCATGGAACCGATAAGTAAGTGAATTAAAGAGTTCTTCTCTGACAAAATATTACAGATACTATAGAAAAAACTACCCTGCTAATATAACTGACAATACCAACGCTAAATGAGTATAGCAATATCTGTATCTGTCGGCATTTTGACAATAAACTCCTAAGTCTCTGGAAGAATAAGCTTGAGATATTTCCTTTGACAATAAATGGTTTAAGCCGGTTCTTTGTTTAACAATGATGGAAAAACATATATATATATATACATATATATATATATATATATATATATATATATATATATATAATATATATATACATATATCGGTTTGGACTGTCTCTTTGGTTTGAGTTAACAATAATATATTAATATAACATTGTTTGTATTGGTTCCTATCTATACAGTAAATATATATAACATGATGATGTAATCAAATAAATATATTCTTTGTTCTACATGTGCTTAAATAGCGCTTTAGCTCTGACGATTATTTAAACAATCTCGCTGTGTCTAGTTCTGTTTACATGTTAAGTGTCACCTAAAAGATTATGTATAGCGCTCGCTGATTGGTTGAATTGCTTTACCAGAGCCCTCTGTTGGCTCCCATTAGAATGAGTCGATTTACGATTGTAACTCAACATATCCAAATTACCATTTCATCATGAATCCCGCTTTGCCATGACTGGTAAACGCAATGGTAAATGACCGCTGGTAAATGCGTTACGATCGTATGTTAGTGAATCCGGGCCAGGACCCTCCTTCCCTCCTCCTGCAGCTCGCCTCACGCCCTCGGCAGCGCTTACCTTGAACCTCAGGCTCCCGACGGGAGGCTCGGCGTAGGAATGCCCTGGAAGCTGTAGAAGGACTTCCCTCCCTTGGCCTCGGACCTGCTGCCTTCGATGACGCCCTGCAGGAGCTGCACCGAGACCGTTTCCTCCTCCGCTGCAGCGGCTGCGCTCACACAGCAGGACAGCTGACACCAGGAACCGCATCTCGACCCTGCCGAAGAACTCGGTTGTACTTCTAGGAAAATTTTCAAGTGTCAGATTTGAACCGGGGAGTGCCAAAAGTCAAGCCAGGTCACGTGCCTGTTAAGGTCCATATAAGTATATGTACTTATATAGACCTTGGTGCCTGTCTTCCTCGTCTCTGCGCTTGGACGAGGACGACATACCTTCACCCAGCAGTCAACAGCAACTGAGCCTCTGCCGCAGACTCGCCAGCTTTTGAAGTGGTGCAGATAAGGGCGGAAGAGGAGTGGGAGGGGCCTATTATCCTCACGTGATGTAACAGACTGTGGTCAGGTTCTAGATTGCCTTTCTTTGTAGGATTTCTATTGAGCATATATATATATATAATATATATTATATATATATATATATATATATATAATATTATATATATGTGTGTGTGTGTGTGTGGTGTGTTGTGTTGGGTGTTGTGTGTGAGTGTGTATGTATGTATGTCTACACACATAAATATAAATATTTTGTTGGTTGATTTTATCCAGGTTTCCAAAGATAACTATCCTCATGACTCAGCATGAACAACCATTTCCTCTGTTAAGCCTCTGATGCCGGTGCGTGAAATGTTCCATTTTTGCATTTTTGCATTTAAAGCGGACAGCAAATATAGGGAAGACATGAACACAAACTGAAACATAATCTGAAAAGTAGGCAACGAGCCGTAAAGGACCGGCCTCTTGTCCTCTCAAGACACGCAGAATTACGCCCAACAGCCCTCATCATCAGAGCTTGTTAAGTCATCTGGCGCTGCATGGCAACTGTCACGATAGCAAGGATCAGTGGCGCAAGCGATCACGGGGGACTTCCCATAGATGTAGAGATACGAGTATGACACACACACACACACACACACACAACACACACACACACATAATATATATATATATATATATATATATATATATATATATATATATATATATATATATATATACGCACATATATGTATATATATACATATATTTGTTGTATATATATAGACACACACACGCACACGCACACACACACACAACACACACACACACATACACACACACACACACACACAACACACACACACACACACCACACACAACACACACACACACACACCACACACCACACAACACATATATATATATATATATATATATATATATATATATATATATATATATATATAATATATATCAGAGTAAGCGGAAACAGCCAGGTGAGGGCGCTTTTGTTCCAGGGTTGTTGTGGAAGGCTGCTCAAGGGATTATTTGGCTACACGACGGACGCCCCTGGGCCTTGCGTGTCCCTTTGTGTTTACGCGGTGCGCTGTTTGACGAGTAGACCATCACCGTTTCCGTCAATTTTTTGCGTTTCTGAATGAACTCTCCGTATGGCAATCGTCTGACCCAATCACAGCAATGGTTGCCCATATGTCAACAAACATGGCGTATCGGAGTGAGGTCCCGGGAATCACACAATTCTCATACATATTACGTTATTTTAAAGAAATATGATGACGTATATGGTATATACCAGTGTTCTAAAATATTAGTTTATGTTTATATTCACTCATTCTATCGACTTTATCAATAAAAAAACATTCTAGCTGTATAGATCCTTTGCAGCAATTAGTCATACGGAAACTGTCGTAACCATCTTCGTCTGGGGTGTTCCTTTGCAAACGGTACTTACGGAAACCCTCAAATTCAGAAGGAAACGCAAAAATTGACGGAGAAAGTGCTAGTTTGATAGGGCCTTAATTATTTGCAATTAGACTCGCACCTTCTACTGCCGGTTTGTTAGAATTGTGCGAGGCCCGACCCAAAAATATTCGTATACTTGACATGCATAGATAAACAAATGCATATTTATCAGTCTAGACATGCATATCAACCGGGCAAATAGATAGTTGAATGTATATCTATCAGATATATAGACAGATATGCCTTTATTTCTGCGTCTGTATTCATGAAAAGTCATTGGGTCGGTCCTGGCACAATTTTAACAAACCGGCCAATAGACTCCCGTCTTGGGGCTCGTGCTCGACGTGGCAGAGATTCCCATTACCAGATCACCTCAGTATCAGGTTGCAAGAATATGGAACAGCTACCTGTCAATCACCTGCAAAAGTACTGTTGGAAGCTTCAGACGAACTCTTAAGAGA